>JAOXOE010000874.1:1708123-1719955 GCA_028565055.1 Phoeniculus purpureus
TGCTGTGGCAGGGGGATTGGACTGGATGATCTTTCAAGGTCCCTTCCAATCCCTAATGTTCTGTGATTCTGTGAAATGTATACAGCTCTCTTCTCACATGAAAGACACTGCAAACTCCATTGGTGGTATGAACCACATCCCCAGGGTTTGGCTGCAAGGACCTACATTTTAAACCCCTAAGGTGGGACAGAGCACCCAGAGCACAAAGTTTGTGCAAAGTAAAACTCATTGTTATCAATTTTGTTTTGAAGTCAACATCTTTAAATTAAATATTAAAACAAAAAAGAGAGAAAGGAACAAACCAACTCAGTTTTCAAATTTAGCCTTTTATTCACAGCTCCAATGCAAGCTAAAAAAAAAAAAAAGGGAAAGGCTGAGTAAAAGGGAAGTATTTTTTACAGAAGGGCTTCTAAGAAGTAACAGTTAGGCTGCTTCTTTGATCAGGAGAATAGTTCTTCACTGGATGCTGTAGTAATGAGGTAAATGAAGTTTAATGAAGTGAAATTATAATAAATCCCTCTCTTTGTAGAATAGTCCCCAGATGGAAAATATATAGACATGCCATATGAAATGCTGGCCTTGTTACACTCCCAAAAAAACCTCACTGCTAAATAGTTTCTGGAGTCACAGGTTTGATTTTTCCTGCTGTCTGCTTTTAACGTTTCCCCCTCCCCACATTTCCATCTTCTGACATTAGCCATTATATCCCTCTGTCTCTTTTTATTGCCTGTCCTTTCAATGAGTGCTGTTGCTAAACCTTTTTATCATGCTACTCTTCAGCTTGTTTGGAGATCTCTCATAGGAACTAATTTTTCTTCCTCATAATGAAAAGGCAGTTCTAAACAGAAAGCATACCAGAAATTGTAGTTAATAAAGATGCTGAGAGCCATTCATACCTGAGTGAGTCATTTATATGTCTGCAGCTGAACAAAAGAAGTCAAGGACCAATTGCTGTCCCAGAGGCTGTGTGACAGTAACTGGCTCGCATACACACTTCTGCTTAAAGATCTTTGTCTTGTAGAATTCTCTTAGACAGAGTTCATTGTGGTGGCCCAGAGTTGAAATAAAACACAGTTACCAATTAGGTGTATTTAGTTTTTATGATTTATTTTGATTTACTTAATGGTAAAGGTGAACTCTGTGTCTCTTCATCAAGACAACTGTAACGCTATGAGAAATGCCTTGGATTTTTAAAACTAGGTTATAGACAGATCACAGAATCTCAGAACATTAGTAGTTGGAAGGGACCTCTAAAGATCTTCTAGTCCAATCCCCTGCCACAGCAGGATCACCCATATCAAGTTTCATAGGAACACGTCCAGGCAGGTTTTAAACTTCTCCAGAGAAGGAGACTCCACCACCCCCCTGGGCAGTACCTTTCAGTGCTCTGTCACCCTCACCATGAAGTTCCTTCACATATTGGTGTGGAATATCCTCTGTTCCATCTCAAACCCGTTGCCCCTTGTCCTATCATTAGATGCCACTGAGCAGAGCCTGGCTCCATCCTCCTGACACCCACCCTTCACGTATTTATCAGCTTTTCATGGGGCAACTCCTGGAGTCTCCTTTTCTCCAAGCTCAAGAGTCCAAGTTCCCTCAGCCTTTTTTTCATCAGGAAGATGGTGAAAATCATCTCAGTGTGGCTCACTTCATCATTAGTGTGGCTCTGAATCGGATTCTTGCAAGCAGTTCTGTGTCCTTCTGGAACTGAGGGGCCCAGAACTGGACACAATACTCCAGATGTGTGTAGATGTGGAGGACAACCTCTCTTTGTCTGCTAACCACCCCATTTCTGATCCATCCTAGGATGCCATTGGCCTTCTTGGCTGCAAGGGTACATTGCTGGCTCATGGTCATCCTGAATCCTACACTGCTCTCTAATAGATAGTCCTCACCCTATACTGGTTCCTGGGGTTGTTCTTGCCCAGATGCAAGACTCTACACTTGCCCTTGTTATAGTTCGTAAAATTTCTCTTTGCCCAGCTCTCCAGCCTGTCTAGGTCCCGCTGAATGGATGAACAATACTTGGTTACAATATTGACCAGTTATCGCCATAATCATTCTCAGAACACCTCTTTCCTCATGTGTCACCTACACAGTATCATTTCTGCCTTGTGCTGCTGTTTGGATACCATGGCGGTAGTTACTGTACAGCTTTATACTCCAATAAATCAAAGAAAGGTTTGAACCTCTGCAAACATTTGTCTCATATCTGTGGTCTGAGTGCTCACAACAATGTTTGGTTTCAAAGCTTGTAGGGAAAAAAAACCTGTTCTACCACAAACAAAAGTCTTGGTTGGAAAATAAACGTTGTTCCTTTTATATGAGATTAGTGAGATGAGAGGAAACATTTACTTTAGAGCTCTTCAGCTCCTGCTACAACTAGTCTGTGTCTTTATTTCTCAATTTGCCTATTTTGTCTCTTCTCGCAGCCTGCTCCACCCACATTTTCTCCCTAGAACAACCATAAAATTGCATTTACAGCTAATTTGCTATGCTCAGAAACTCAATTTAGATTACTTAAGTGAGGCTGCCTCTTTCTAAAAGGAGAGGTTTCTGTCTGACTTGGGTTTTTTTTTTACCTGGCATACATTTAACCCGACTTCTTGAGAATGGCAAGTATGATAAACGTGTCAAGATCACTCACATCAAAACCATGTGATTAGAGTTGTTATTTTGACTTTTGTTGACACCTCCTGTTTTCCTTCACCCAGATGTTTCCATGAAGTAGCAGAAAACCACTTTTTTTTTTTTTAATTTTATTTTTCTTCTCCCCCTGTGAATAGAAGCAGGCATTTCTGTTGATAGTGAAACTCATCTTCTTTCCTTCCCCTGTTACTCTGTGAACTTGTGAAAGCATTTGTGCAGGTGTGCATTTATTTACTGGGACTGTTTTCACAACCTGAGGAGGCTGTCTGACCAAGTGTATATATATAAATATATATACTGCACAACCTATAGAGCTTCATGCAAACCCTGCATGCATTTGCAGAAATTCAGCTCAAACATATTGCTCCCCACCCAAACAGATCAGATTGTCACAAGATAAAATGTCAGCGTTTAGTAGGCCAGAAGGTGCATTTTTTTACAGCTTTTTAGTCACAGAATGTTCAAGGTGTCTGGACGCCTAACTGCTGCTGAAGTAGTTGGCTTTTAAACACCAGTAGAAGGACGGTTCTAGTGATTGTTTGATTGTTGACCTAAAAGTTCAAGAATTCAGCAGCTATCTGAGGCCCTGAGGGACATCCAGCAGTGACTCAGAAGTTCAGGATCCTGCTGTTAGGTACTGAAGAAAGAGATGTCTATGAAAGCAGCTGTGGCAACCAGCAAGGAGCTGCCTAAACTAGCTTAGGAGAGGAGTTAGGAGTGCCCTGAAGGTAGTCAGCCAGGATCTTGACTGTGGGTCTGAAAGCAAAGTCTATTTTTATTCAGCATTTCATAACATGACTCTTTCCTCAAGTCAGTGTTAGCCAGGGCACCTGGACAAGGCTGTCCTTAAATCCAGTAAATTAACGTGATTGAGAATTCTCCTTTAGCAGCTGAACACTTTTCATCCTGTACCCTCACCTGACCAGAAGTAAAGACCTGAATCCTGATGATCTCCCTCTCAATGCAGTGCCCTACCCATGAACATACTGCAGGTGTGGAGCATATCTGTCTCTTTTCTCCACATCCAACATGTTCACCCTCTGTTTACAAAACAATGTGTCCTAAAAGGCACCTTGTAAAGACTTTCACAGCATTAAGGCTAGAGGTGATCATTGCAACAACCAGTTTAAACCAACATATTTTACCCAGTGCTTCCTGTGTTTAAACCAATACCTTAAATTAGAGTAGTCTGGCTTAGAAGAGACTAAAAGACTCAGTGATGATAAATCCACTGCATTCATTGGCAAAGCTCTTCCAGTGATTAATTGCCCTCACTGTGTAAAAAATTACATCTAGCTTCCTGTTTGAATTTTCCAGTGCTACTTCAATTGTTTCAGTCACAAGTTTCTTAACTTCTAGGTTCTGGCCACAACAGGAAACACAAGTGCCAAAATACCATGAAAAAATATTTTTGTCTTGTTTTTCCTCGCTCAGAAGGAGAAGGAAGCAATGAAGCTAGCGAAAAAAAACTAGAGATTTTCTCCATCTGGGCACAGCTTCACCTCTAATCAGAGTCTGCAAGAGGAATTATTTAAGCTAATCGCTAGTTATCAAATCTGTCTCAGCAGTTTTCTTCCGAAGTTTCAGAACACAAGATACCCACTAGACAAAGAGGCTGATCCCAGCTGAATCACTGAGACTGCAATTCAAATAGCATTAGCAACTGTCCAGATGCTTCTTGTGCTTTTCCAGTGCTGCTCACAACGAGCTGGGATGGTTCAGAATTTCACAACTTTTTGATTTGGGTCTAATCAATGCACTTTGTTGTCTTATAGCATCTCACTTCTGATTCACCCTGTCTCCTCCTATCTGATAGTGGGGAGGGTAGCTCTGCTCTGGGAATATTATTCTGTGGTTTCTGACTTTGTGCCTGCGTGTTGCTCTGCAGCAGCTGGCAGGAAAACATGCAGCAAGGGCACTTAGTGCACCCAGGGAGAGCGAAGCATGTGTTTACATCTCTTCCTGAGCCAGGGTCAGAGCGGAGGTACTGGGCTAGACTTGTTTGTTTAATTCTGGCTTCTTAACATCAGGATCTGAGCTTAGCTTCTCTTCCAAGAACTGTTCTAACGTCAGTTTGGATTCAAGGTTAAAATTCTGGTCACACGTAACATCATCCACAATATTTGAACTTTAGTAAGACGAAAGTTCTTGAGGTTTCTCACGGCTTTCTTTCCTCATCCCTTTAATGTGCTGCTTCAGTAGCAGGGTGAATTTATACTCTGCATTTCAGGTTACAGCATTATCACCTGCATATGAAGTAGTTTCTTTCCTGGGGATTTAAAAAGAGGCATTGCCCCCATTTGAGGAATCTACGGGTTAGCCAGTGTCGCAGGAATATTAGCTCAGAGAGCGCTGTAGCTGTTCGCACTGCTCTCTTGCTGGTCATAATAAAAGAAACCAGCTTGTGTTTGTTTAATGACAAAGCTTCCCCGTGTATTAGTTTGGTTCTACACGACAATACGTCTTGTCCGACGAATATGAAAACATGCACTAGAACAATTGTCAGCAGAGTAATTTATGTCGGGAGGCTGGTGATCTTTTTGCTGTGTGCTGTTGCGTGGCTGTACTTGTGTTTAGAAGCAAAGCAAGGAAGGCTCCCTAGAAGTGAATACACTCATAACATGATCTGTTGGCAAAATCAGTTCTAAAATAAACACAGATTTCCAGGGTGTATTTCCACATGCAATTTACTACTCTCATGCTGTGATACAGGGCAAGGGTCAATGGGTATAAGCTGGAACAGAGGAGGTTCCACATGAATATGAGAAGGAACTTCTTCATAATGAGGGTGACAGAGCACTGGAATGGGCTGCCTATGGGGGTTTGGGAGTCTCCATCTTTGAAACAGAAACCTAGCCATGTTCCTGTGTGACTTGATCACAGAATCAGAGAATCACAGAACATTAGTGATTGGAAGGGACCTCAAAAGCTCATCCAGTACAATCCCCCCCACAGCAGGATCATCTAGACCAAGTCACACAGGAACATGTCCAGGCAGGTTTAAACATCTCCAGAGAAGGAGACTCCAAAACCACCCTGGATAGCCCCTTTCGTGCCCTGTCACCCTCACCATGAAGAAACGATGTTCCTTTCAGTAATTTGAACAGGCTTTCTTTTAATTAATCCATACATATTGTGTCCAGCAGACAAAGAAAGGCACAATACAATATAAAACTGGAAGCAAAATGTGAATCCAAGGTGGGATTTGAACCAAAATCTAGAAGTCAGTTTGGAATTGAGTTTAGTCTGAACTACTGAAATGGTGTAATTTTCCAAGAATTAATCCATGGCCCATATTTTTTCCTCTAAAGTTCCTTCAAAATATCCTGCACTGAAACTGACAAGTTACTGAATTTTTTTATTTTTCCTTTTCAAAGGTGGGAAGAATTTCCCTTGTCTAACCTAGGAATCTCTGGGAGATGTTATCTTACTAGATAAATTTATGTTGGAGGTTAATCTTGATGACTATAATCATCCTTTCAAGAATCATAGAACTGTTTCAGCTGGAAAAGTCTGTTAAGATTATCGAGTTCCAGCTCCCCATGACTTTGAAACATACCTAGGGATGCCTTCTCTTGGAACAGGGCAGCCTGTTCCAAGGCCTGATGATCCCTTTTGTGGAAGAAGTTTCTCTTCATGGCAAACCTAAATCTCCCCTACTGTAGCTTGAGGTAATTTCCTCTTGTCCTATCACTTGTTCCTTTTAAGGAGAGACCAACCCCCACCTCCCTACAACCTCCTTCCATGTAGCTGTAGACAGCAATAAGGTCTCACATCGCTTCCTTTTCTCCAGATTAACTAGTCCCAGCTCCCTCTGCTGCTCTTCACAGGGTGTGTTCTCCAGACCCTTCATCACCCTTGTTGGTGAGGGACCCACTTCATCATCCTTGTTTCTTGGACCAAATCCTTCCCGAATGCCCTTCTTGTATTGAGGTGCACAAAACTGAGCCCAGTACTCGAGGTGTGGCCTCACCAGTGCCCAGTACAGTGGGACAATCACCTGACCTGAGAAGCTATAAGCTTCATAAACCATTATTGAAATAAGACAAGCGAGAAAATATTCTTGTGCACATAAGAAAACTGTGGCAAGCAAAGTGACAACTTATGCTGCTGCAGAAAACACTTTTAACATCTCTTTTGGATGGGGATGATTCATCAGGAATCGTTTGCAAATCTTTGAGATTTGCAAAGTGATGTCTTTGTGTACGAGAAAGCAAACAAAAATCCAGTGTGCTTGTCATCTCGATGCTTACAAACGTTTCTATTCTGAGGACTGGCTTTTGAAAGGGGGAAAAAATAAGCCTAAGCGCTGCGATAGGAAGAGTGGCTTCAGACATGAGCTGTAGCCACTCTGAAGACAGAATGTGGAGCGAAAGTTGGTGTCATCACAGCAGGTGATTAGCAATAGGGCACCTCTTCCATCACTAAACTTCTCAGAGGGCAGGGATCACAGTATGTGGCTCTGTGGTTCCAGCCAGCAGGTTTTCCACGCGGCCCATTTCACCAGCTGTCAGGCTCACAGCGATCAAAACATTAGTCCTACACGGTGCTCGGTTTTAAATTCCTGTCTGCTTAAAGCTGTGCACGGTCTGAAGTGCTTCAAAGGAGTGTGCCATAAACGTGCATGCCCACACCAAGAAATCCTGCCTGCGGTTTCTCACATTGGTGACTGCTGGTGTCTCAGACACATCTCGATGTTTAGAAGTGATCTCACGCTGGAAGCTGAGATGAAATCTCAGTTGCTGACACGCAGATTTGGCTTTAAAGTCGGCAGTAAAACAAACGTATAACCAGAGACAAATACTCCAAAGACAAGAGAGTCTCTTTCATTCCCCTTCCCAGCCCTCTGTGCCTGGCAAAAAACCTATGGTTCCTCTGCAGCCCAGGCTCTGTCAGCAAGTCCATCACTGCACTGTGACTGTCAGAGCTCACTTGTGGGAAATTTTCAAGCCATGCTTGTTTGGTTTTCCTCTTCCTGTTTGACTTGTATCTTTATATAATGCGGTTAATTCACAACAGCTTGTTTTTTGACTGGGGCACAGGGCATATTTTTCTAGCAGATAAAAAAACTTCCCACAATTTGCCTTGTGTTATTTCCCCTTTTGAAGGGAGAGCTGATAAATTCGGGGTAATATGTAATAGATGCCTTCCTGTTTTTACTTATTGCTCTGTCAGGCTTGTCAGCCAGAAATTTATTGGCTCGTTTTGTGGCTGCAACGTTTAAACAAGGTAGACTAAGCAGTAGACTTACCCTAAAGAGCAAGTAACAGTGCTTATATGATGCCCTGCTCTTTGGGCAGGTGCTGCAGAGGGACAGCAGGTCGGTTCCAAACCAATAGATCCTTACTTACGTACCTATCTTAACTTCTAATGTTTGTTCTTTCATTTCTGCTCTGTGCTATTCGCTCTTCTGAGTAACTGGGAAACCAACAAGGGAAGGGTAGGACTAGTTGTTGGTCTTAACTCCATCCACCTAAACATAGATCAACTTGTTTGAGCAACCACTGAATCCTCCTTTTTTAGTCAGCTGAGTGAACAAATCTCCATGAGACAATCTTCTGCATTTATTTCTGATAGGTTAGATTATCATCTATAACTTCTGATCTCTTCATTGCAAGTAGGGGAAGCCTAATAGATCAAATAACCTAATAATAAATGATTAAATAACCTAATAATAAATGATTAAATAAAGGCAACATGATAGCCTTTTGTGAGGGCATAACCAGGTGGATAGATAATGGTAAATCAGTGTATGTGGTCTATCTTGACTTCAGTAAAGCATTTGACATGGAGTCAGGCTCTTCTCAGTGTTATCTAATGATAGGACAAGGGGCAATGGGTGTTAGGTGGAACACATGAGGTTCCACATCAATATGAGAAGGAACTTCTTCATAGTGAGGATGACAAAGCACTGGAACAGGCTGCCCAGGGAGGTTGTGGAGTCTCCTTCTCTGGAGACATTTAAAACTCTCTGGCCATGTTCCTGTGTGACTTGGTCGAGGTGATCCTGCTGTAGCAGAGGGGATTGGACTGGATGATCTTTCAAGGTCCCTTCCAATCCCTAATGTTTTGTGATTCTGTGAAATAATCACAACTGAAGTAGTGAAAGTTAAGGAAGTGAAGGCTTCTCTTCATGAGGTGGCCATGGAGAGGAGTCAGGAAAAGTCCAGGAACCAAGGCTTTGTCTGTCAAGCTACCCAGAGATGCCCCTGCTCCTCAGACATCCTTCCTTCACCTTCCCCTGCATATTCTGCTGTTAATACTAGTATCTCATCGATATGTTGCCTTCACCCAACCAAGACTGACCTCAGCTGTGGAATCAGTGCCAGGGCCCCTCTGCTGTTCAGTAAAGACTGCATTTACCCAAAGCACACAACACAGATCTTGTAAGCGATTTATTTGTCCACAACAATATCCTTTTATTACATAAAGAGGACGTGAGTGAAGTTTTCCCCATTGAAAATTTGGGGGATAATGGGTTGGGAACAAGGAAAGGAAGTAGCTTTTGCAGCACACAGGGTAGGCACCACACAAGATAGGAGACTAGAGGGACACACAGACCCCTTCACTCCATGGTAAAACCACTTCTGAACAGTCAATGTCTAGAAAGGAGTTAAAGAATTGACTGAAGAGGACAGAAAATCTGCCTTCCTGTTCCAAATTATTAAAAATATTTTAGGAGTCAGAAGCACTTGAGTTGAATTTTCCCCTTTTACCTGAGCATGGGGAAAATTACTAGTGCCCCCTTAGCACTTCCTTGTCTCTAGTTTCTTAGTTGTTTCTGATTGCTGCACACAGCAGGAAGAAGGAAGCGCTCGTCCTGCAGAGCAGCTGTGCAGATGGCACTGGTGTGGTGTCAGACTCTTGCCCGCTGGGAACAGTCTCAGTGGAAATACAAACTTGGCCAGGACAACAGTCTTGCCAGCTGGGTGGGGACTCAGGAGCATTTTCTGCGGCTGAAAAAAGCCCTATTTTCTATGCTACCCAAGTAACACACACCTAGAGCTTCAGAGCTTGCACACTGCATGGAAATCTACTTTCTTCTACCGGTTATGCAGCCTGGGACTGTGCCCAGTGATGTTAGTTACCAGATTCATCCCTTTGTCCAGCCTGTAGATCCATACAGCTGTCATACAAAGAATGACAAAGAATCTTGAGGAAATATTGAGAGAAGTGGATAAAGAGAGAGCAAAATCATAACGGCCAGACTTAGTTAGGTTACATTTCTCTTGTTATTGCTCTCCTTAACACTTAATGGCAGTGGAACAGGCTGCTCAGGGAAGTTGTGGAGTCTCCTCTGAAGACATTTAAAACCCACCTGAATATGTTCCTGTGCAACTGGATCTAGCTGATCCTGCTGTGGTGGATGGTTTGGACTAGATTATCTTTCAAGGTCCCTTCCAATCTCTAATGTTCTGTGATTCTATGTAGTAAATAATAAGGAAGAGTGAAAAAAACTGATAACCTCCACAGCATATCCAAAATGATCTTTCCATGGTGCATCCGAGGTCTTATTTTGGATCAGACACAACAGCATCAGCCTTCAAAAGATATGGCATGAAGTGGGTAAAATATATCTCTTGAAACATTGTTCTGGATCAAAAATATATCACAGAATCACATTAGGGACTGGAAGAGACCTCCAAAGATCATTCAGTCCAATCCCTGTGCCTCAGCAGGATCATCTAGATCAAGTCACACAGGAACACGTCCGTTACCCAAACATCTGCCTGCCCATGGCTTCACGTGCTTTTGGAAACTTAAATCGTTTCCTTCTGTATGTTCTCTGTGTGAGTGCATCCACACTGAAGATTATTTTGTTCAGCAGCTACTGATGTTCTGACTTCTGTCATTTAAGAACTTCATGCCTTCTACTTTGTTGACTGCAGATCCCACCAGTATTATCCTTGAGCAAAACATCAAAGATGTTTGTCTGCTTTCTAAGAACATCTGGAAAATCCAAACAATGTCACTTGCTTCACCATTTTCCATAACAAATGGCTCTTGCATTCCCTGTGATTTCACAATGCTAAGAAAATTTCCAGGATTCACAGAATCACGCGGAACATTAGGGATCGGAAGGGACCTCGAAAGATCATCTAATCCAATGCCCCTGCCACATCAGGATCACCCAGGCCAAGTCACACAAGAACACATCCATGTTGTTTTCTAGAACTTCTAAGCACCTGCAACACAAGCTTTATATAATCATACAATTAGTCAGGGCTGGAAGGGACCACAGGATCATCCAGTTCCAAATGAAGACTCCTGTACTCTGGAAGTGTCTAAGAATTAGAAGCACAGTTTTGCAGTGACACAGTATGAAGAACTTCTGCACTGCCAAAATAATAAACCTTCTAATAGGTTAGAATTTACTTTCCATCCCCTATACCCAGACACAAAGTCTATATATTCTGCCACTACACACATAAAATAAAAACACTCTCCAATGCAAAGCTGGAAAGGACTTTGCTCCTTGTTCACCAATTAAGAGATTCAGTTATAGAAACACTGTGTGTTCTTCAAATTGAAAAAACCTAGTTCTATGTGGTGCCTGACATTATTAAATCCACATTAAAAGGACAGGGCTTACAGAAACAGTGAAGTCATACATCTGAAAGGAGCAGCACCATAATCCGTTACCATCACATGTTGTGTTTTCCAAATTATAGCTGTTAATAGTTGTAGATTGATAGTTGTATTATTATATTTAACTAGCAGAACATAATTTCTACCAACTTTCCACCAGCAGTTCCTAAATCTCCATAAACATAAAGCTTACCTAGAGTTTAGTGAATATACACTTTTTCAATTTAGTGGCCAACAGAAAAGCAGCCAAACAAAACACTTGTGTTTGGTTTAAATTAAATGCTTCATGTGATCCAGACTCTACCGATTCCTTTGCTTTTTCATTTGTTTAGTGATAACACAGCATTTTGAAGATCTGGAATATTGCATCCAGTTCTGGGCCTCTTGGTTCTAAAAGGACATAGTGCTCCTTGAGAGAGTCCAGCGCAGAGCCACAAACAGGATGAAGGAAGCGAAGCATCTCCCTGATAAGGAAAGGCTGAGGCAGCTGGGTCTCTTGAGTATGGAAAAAAGGAGTCTGAGGGGTGACCTCATTAATGTTTATAAATATGTGAAGGGTGGGTGTCAGGAGGATGGAGCCAGGCTCTTCTCAGT
>JAOXOE010000874.1:1720055-1738209 GCA_028565055.1 Phoeniculus purpureus
TGACTTCATAGCAGGCATGGAGGTACTGAAAGTAGGCTTAGATAAGTTTATGAAATCAGAGAATGATGATTTTGACTGCTATAGGTGTTTCTGGCAAAGCTCTTACATGAAGTGACAATCTCATATAGCATTTTAAGCTCTAGAGCCATCTACAGAGGGTTCCATTACTATCATTTATATGTTTCAGATAAGGAAGCTGTAGCGCATGGTGGTGAAGTCCTGATCTGGGCTTGACGATCACCAGCTGTCTAGTTCAAAACCAAACATATTGTCAAGGGAGTGGTGAGCTGTGTACAATGAACAAAGAAGTTAATTTGCAATAATTAATGTTAAACATCTAGGTTACATCCAAAACTAACCTTTGGAAAGTTAAATACAATCTGCTGCCCTTTTAAAGATGCTTTTAATGCCAAAATATCTGCTTATTGCAGCTTCTAGAAACTTCTCACTAGCTGCTTCTTGGATCCTGGCTTTGCAGTTATTACTGTCCCTTAACTCAACATTTTCCTTTTGACAATAGGCATTTGTGAGGGAGACCCTCAGAGATAGAATCACTGAATCATTCACTTTAAAAAAGACCTTTGGGATCGTCGAGTTCAACCATGAACCCTACTCTAAACCAAACCCCCCAACAGTACATCTATGTGACTTTCAAACACATCCAGGGATGGGGACTCAACCACCACCCTGGGCAGCCCAATCCGGTACCTGACCACTCTTTCTGTGAAGAGTTTTTTCCTGTCTGGTCTAAACCTACCATGTTGAAGCCATGTCTTACCCCTATTTCACCTCTGAGCATCACGGCACAATATGGTTTGTTCCCTATGTGATGTCTGGATAGCTCACCAGCAACAGCTATTGTAGATACCCAGGGTGCAACTGATTGGTGAAAATTAAACAGAGGAAGCAGAGCTCTCAAGGCATCATCAGCTGCCTAAATGTCCTGTTACTGTTAAAGCTTTAATAATGTTGTGTTACATAGCAGTCATGAGTCTAAACAATGTTCATACATCGAGATTCCACATAAAGTTTTGACACAGATGGGTAGGAGCTCTAAATGATCAGGCAGATTGAGGCTATTAGTGTCCTTGAACTGAAATAGAGGAAACAGTACAAACTAGACAGGCAAATTGAAACCCAGTCTCCTGCTCCCTCATTCATTCTCCTGTCTTCTTTTTCAGTCATACAGGTTGATTTCTATGCACCTGGAGGGAAGACTATTGAACCAGTAAATTTTACTTCAGTTCCAGCTCATCTGTGACTGAAACTGTTTTGGGCTAGCTCCAATTCACAACAGTCACAAACTGCTAACCTTGAACTAGTTAGAAACCATTCCACGTGAAAAACTACATTTAAAAATTAAAAACTCCACGTGACAAAGTCATGACCAGAAACCACCTCCATCAGGAAGGGACTTCAGGCTACTTTTGGTCCTTTGGTACAATCCAGCCAATGTTTGTGCTCCCAGTAGTGCCAAACACACCTCTGCTTGCTTAAATTAAAGAGTTTAACTGAGCTGTTGAGCTCAGATCCTGGTTGTGTCAGAAAAGTAAAGACAGTGGGAGATGGAGTTTAATGACCAAAGAGGGTCACAGGTTTTCAGACATGTGCTACCACTGTAAATATGGTTGTCACAGAAGCAGCAGGACATGAGTATTTCTCTATAATAAGGTTTGTGAGGCTGTCTGAGAAGGAAGCTATGACACTTAGCTATGGTGGGCTGTAGTGGAGGAACAGAAATAACAACACTAAGGCCTCCAACATGTGAAATGATGAAAGGAGTGGAACATCTCCCTGGTAAGGAAAGGCTAAGGGAGCTGGATCTCTTGAGCTTGGAGCAGAGGACACTGAGAGGTGACCCCAAAGATAAATGGATTGACAAACATCAAAAGGCCAGGTGTCAGGAGGATGGAGCCTACTCAGAACAAGCTCTGCTCAGTGTCATCCAGTAATAGGACAAGGGCCAGTGGATGTGAGCTGGAACAGAGGAGGTTCCACATCAATATGAGAATGAACTTCTTTGCAGTAACGGTGACAGAGCACTGGAACAGGCTGCCCAGGGGAGTTGTGGAGTCTCCTTCTCTGGAGACAAACTCATCTGAATGTGTTCCTGTGTGACTTGGTCTAGGTGATTCTGATGTGGCAGGGTTTATTGGACTAGATGATCATTCGAGGTCCCTTCCAATCCATAATATTCTGTAATTCTGTGAATCACAGCCAGACTCAGAGTCATAGAATGGTTTAGAGTGCAAGGGATCTTCACAGCTGATCTAGCCCAATTACCCTTGCAATGAGCAGGAACATCTTCAACGGCTCAAAGCCCCTCCAACCTGACCTGGAATAGTCCCAGAGAATGTTTGCTAGAGTGCTTTCTACCAGTTGTCTGGGCAACACGCTCCAGTGTCCCACCATCCTCATTGTAAAAAATGTCTTCCTTACATCTAACCTAAATCTCCCCTCTTGTGTTTTAAAGCTGTCACCCAATGGGTTAATGAAGCATGGGGAAAAATAAGGATATAAATTGTTTTGCACTTTCTTTGAGTCAACTGCCTGAGCACAGCCTGAGCCTGTTACCTCTACTGAGGGATGTTTTGGAGTTCGGAAGCCATAGACATAGAATAAGGAAAATGGGCAGGAGCTTATCTGCACCTCATTCCACCTTCTGGACTGAGCTGTCCTTGGGGTTTTGGGATAACACTGAGGAATATCTTTCTCTGACAGATTATACAGTGAAATAATCAAGAAGACTAGGCATGGAAATTAAGACACTCAACAGCAAGCCCATTAGTAGGACTTCTGACAGTTTACTGTCAGTGTACCCCTACGTTGCTTCTTGATGCAAGATGATGGTTATGGAGGAAAACCTTTCTCACCGCCGCTAAGTCCCATGCCATCGTGTTACCCAGCTGCTCCAGGCCCAGTGTCTTAACCACGTGTCATCTCTGCCTCAACTTCTGTTCAGTGCCTTCCTGCATTCTTCCACTTTTTGTTTCCAACTTCCACAGCAATGTTTACTGCGCCGCTGATGCCAAATAGGATTAAACCTGATAAAGAGAAGCAGATGCATTACATCTGGCAGAAAGCAAAAGATCAGCGTTTGGCACAAGGGCTTATTGTTTGTGACAAGGCTTTGGAATGTAATTAATTTTGCAAAGCCATGCCAATGAATGCCATTCAAACTCACCAGATGTGCCAGGGAGGGAGATGCCAACTTTTTTTTTTCCCCAAGAAGAAGGCTTGATGCCTGCTGACTCTCATTTGTGCAGCTCCATGGGTGTCGAATAAAATAATGTCTCTTTGCATGGCAACAAAGAGCAGGCTATTCTCCACAGAGTTGTTGCATATGCAGTGACAAAAGAGTCTTTTCTCCTGGTGGTGGTGTAGTTTTTCTGAGCGAGTGTTTTTCTGTTTATTTATTTATTTATGTGGAGCCTTTGTCTACAGTCAAGCTCTGAGCAAAACCAGCGCTGGTCAGAAGTCACAAGCAGTCAAGCACACGGGCTCATGCAGACGAAGGAACCCCCTACATCCATACAAATAATTTCTCATGCACAGTGGGAAACACGAGATAAAAATGCAATCTTGTCATAATATGGCTTTATATCTCGCTTTTTTCTCACTAGGAAAGCTTCTCCAGATGCACATCTTGCTTCTGGCAGGGGAGAAAACGTCATCCTTCTTTTATTTCTCTTTTCCTGATAAACTTTGCTGCAGCAAAGTCAGAAAAATACAGGACACAATATGCGTTAACAGGCAGCTGTTAGTGTTTCATTTTTAAACTTTCAGGAAAGCTGATGGCAGAGGTGGCATGTTTTTTATGGGGTAGATAGTTTATCCTAGCCAACTGGTGGCTGCTGTCAACACAAAGCCGATCTTCTGCACTTGGCTTTGAGTGTTTGTGAGAGAAGCCTGGGGGAACCAGGTCGAGGTGAAGCACACACATCAAAAAATCTAGAGTCCAAGGAACTCAGTCCTCCATAATGTGAAGAAGTTATTTCCAAATAAACTCTATTCTAGCACATTAGCATATTTTTTATAGCACAGCTGATGCTTCTGGCCTGCCAAACTTCTGCCTCCTGCACACATCTACTGCCTTACACTCCTGCACAGCAACTGTGAGCTTCTGCCAAAGGGATGTTTGACATGAGTGGAGACAAGGAGACGACATGGGTGGCAAACCATCTTTCCCCATACTTTTCCTCCCAGCCCCTCACATCTCTTTATGTTTCCACAACGATAGGACCAGCTTTGATGAGCATCAGCAGGTGATACTGCATGTAGAACTAAAGCTGTCTTTCAGCTTCCAACATTCAGGAGATTGCAGAAGTGTCCTGGTAAGGGTTCAAGTAAGTTTAGATAATGTTTAGGATATAGAAATATCTTCAAGGTTGTTAATGAGGGTGAGACGAGACAAGACGGTTACAGGGCTTCCTAATATCCAACTTAACCCTCCCCTGGCAAATTCAAGCCCTGCCCTCTCATCCTATCACTGATTGCCTGGGAGAAGAGCCCAACCCCCACCAGACTACAACCTCCCTTCAGGTAGTTATAGAGAGTAGTTATAGTTATAAGGTCCCCCATGAGTTTCCTCTTCTCCAGAAGATGCCTGGGACAGGAAGCCAAGCTGTCTTCCACAATCAAATATATGCAAAACAATCTAAGGGGGTTTGTACCTTCTAGATATGACATGGGATGCCAGATCTTCAAATTGCTTTTTGTTTGCAAATGAGGGAATTTCAGTAATTAAAGATTTTTTTTCCTTGAGCCCATGTTCCTTCAGCAGAACTGATTGTACCAGTGTGGTTCTTCTTTCAGTCTCCCACTGGCCCTGTACAGGCTTTTTCCAGTCTCTGAAAACTCAGCTTCAGCCTCCAGCCAAAACCTGTCAGATCTGTGTTCTACAAGATGTGTTTTCCCCAGACTAATTTTCAGAGAGGCTTTATCAATTTTAATTAAAAAGCTGCAATCTCTCTGTGTGTTTGGTGCTTGGACTACACGCAAGCTGCAAGACATAACTCATCCTCTGCAATGTGGAAGTGTGGTCTGAAATCTCATGTCCTGTGATGGATGTGATAATAAAATACATTATGTCTGATAATTTCTTTACAGGTTTGAAGTCTGTTTCTTTGATCTGGTTACTGTTTGTCTAGGACTTCTCCTCAAAAAATACTTGAATCTGTTGGCTTTGCTAAAGGACAATCTGACGGAAACCAGACGTGCAAGCAGACCTACTCAAACATACAAACAATGATGTCTTCCCGTGCAAATTTCAAATTGCATAAATCTTCACCCATTTTGGAACTTCAGGCTTTGAGTGAAGAAAGTGCTAAAAGCAGAAAATCAAGAAGAAATCTATAGAAATGTTCTGAAGCAGAAACCATGATGGATCAAAAAAGATTGACGCACAAGTGTGTTGGTTCAGAAAGGAGATGATAAGAAAGTTATGAAAATCTGGAAACATTAAAAACACTGTTGAGGACTGATATAACCCACTCTGAATGTCCATGGAGAACCCTAAACAATTACAGGATTTTAAGACTGACTAGTCAGCCTAGTTTATATTATAGGAAAGGAGATACAGCTCAGAGATTATGAAGATGCTTCCAGCTGTTAGGGCAATGAATAACAGGGGGACTATAGGCCCACACTGCTGTTTCATACAAACTGGTTAGACCAATAGATGTCATTAATAGCTTTGAAATAATAGAATCATAATAATCATCAAGTCCAACTGTCAACCCACTACTTGGACCTATGTTAAAAAATTCTGTGAGTCTATGAAATAATTTCTTGAGACCACATCTGGAATATGAGACAAGATCTGGAATATTGTGTCCAGTTCTGTGCCACTCAATTCAAGAAGGATACAGAACTGCTTGAGACAGCCCAGCGCAGAGCCACAAAGATGATGAAAGGTGTGGAACATCTGCCTGATGAGGAAAGGCTGAGGGAGCTGGGTCTCTTGAGCCTGGAAAACAGGAGTCTGAAGGGTGACCTCACTAATGTTTACAAATATGTGAAGGGTGGGTGTCAGGAGGATGGAGCCAGGCTCTGCTCAGTGTCATCAAACGGTAGGACGAGGAGCAGTGGGTGTGAGGTGGAACAGAGAAGGTTCCACATCAGTATCAAAAGGAACTTCTTCATGGTGAGGGTGACAGAGTACTGGAAGAGGCTGCCCATGGAAGACTGTAAAGTCTCCTTCTCTGGAGATATTTAAAACCCACCTGTGCATGTTCTTGTGTGACTGGATCTAGGTGATCCTGCTGTGGCGGGGGGATTGGACTGGATGATCTTTCACGGTCCCTTCCAGTCCCTAACGTTCTGTGATTCTGTGACACATTTTCCCAAACCATGGGTTTCTCCTGGATACACATTTCTTCCCAACCAGTCAGAAGAAGGTGGTAAGAGTAAAGACTTCCCATATTTTTGTATTATAACCAGTGAGCTCTGCAAAGATGTTCTGAACTCCCTAAATTATCTCAATGACATTGCCAGACCAATGTCTTTTCCATGCTCATGTGTAATTTTTCCTATGATCATGGGGATGTCTGCTAGTCCAAGGAAGCTCTGAAAGCAGTTGTTTGCATTCATGCTAATTTTGCATAAAGAACCTCATGTACTCAAGTGACTTATCATAGAATCATAGAATCATTAGGGATTCAAAGGGACCTTGAAAGATCATCTAGTCCAATCCCCCTGCCACAGCAGGATCACCTAAACATCTCAGAGACGGTGAATTCACTTCCAGTCAAGAACATTTAATCTGTTGACTTTGATAACACTACTTGATGGTCTTAATTATGGTTATGTATGGGAATCCCATAACGTAGACATTTTCTGTACCTGCAGGTGGTCTCAGTTACATCAAATACTGGTTGAGGTAAGAGGCAAACAGAGGTGATGTGAACTGGGGTCATGGAATGTATTTGTGTCAGAACCGAGGATTCGAGCAAAGTCTTTTTCCTCTTAGTCCTTTTAGGCCATGGACCATACTGCCTCTCTGCAGGTAACACTTTTTCCATTAAAGAGTCTTTGAAAGTATTGAGGGAAAGCAATTTTCATGTACGGTATTTCTTTGTTGCAAAAATAGAAAGGAAAAGGAGGGAAAAAAGCCAACCTCAAAACAATCCTCACCTTCCAGCTAATCTTTACAATGCCATTTTAGCATTTTATGGTGTATAAACAACACCTTGATGTTATTGCTCTGCCAGAAGGCTGATTACGACAGAAGGCAATAATAGGCCACACATGTGCCAAAGTCCAACTGCTACTTCAGGCTTGGTTTTTATAGAAGGACACATTTTCACATTCTTCTTTATTGACTCCCCCTGCACCCCTCCCTCTATGTGCTGTTAAAGGAATGCCAACATAAAACTGGCTAAAAATAAAGCCAGTTGGGGCATATTTTGTATGTTATTGTAGGATAAATAAAGCTGTCTAAAGAAAGTATGCTATTAACCATGAATCATGGGGGGAAGCATGGCTCTTACTTGACTAGTGTTGGAAGGTATAAAACATTCTTTAAGAACAACAACTCTAACCCTATTTTAGGAACTATATATATATGGGTTTTTATTTTCAGGTACTTGCAGAAAAATATTAAATGCAATATAAAACAAAATTGATGTTAGGACCTGGGACTAGAGTTTCAGGGAAAAAAACAAAACCAGCAAAACAACAAGTTTTTATAGACTGTTTTCTGAGTCTTCATCTCTCTCTCCTTTTGTCACTCCTGTCCTTCACTTTTTTTTCCTTCTCATTAATAATTTGACCCTGCTACCAGAACTTGAGCCGTCCATCTAGACTCAGACAATCAGGCAAGAAGCAACAACTCACACACTTAGAAATGGAGAATATAGGTACAGAAATTCAAATGTGAATTTGTAGAATCATTAGGGATTGGAATTGTAGAATTGTAGCATTGTAGAATCATTAGGGATTGGAAGGGACTTCGAAAGATCATCTAGTTGAATCCCCCTGTCAGAGCAGAATCACCTAGATGAAGGGCCATTACATTTGACATCTCTAACCTCGCCTTTAATTAACATCAAAAGGACCTCTTATTTGGCTTTGTCACACCAAGTATTAATTAGACCCTTCCAAGCTGGTCCAGATTCAGGAGCTCCTTAGCTGTTCTTGCAGGGGTGAGATACTAAGCCATGGGAGAAAGAAGTCCTTAGTGATTGCTCTGGGTGAGTAATTCAGAAGGAGCTGTGTAGACCCATAAGGCAGGCTTCAACACCAGATTTAGTAAAAAAAAAATTCAGATGATTGACATTTGTGTGCCATCTAATTAGGTGCCTGAGTGCTCAGAATTGATGAAGATCTAGCCAATAAAGTCAATAGAGCTTAGAGAATGAGTCTGATGACGCTAATGCTTTAGGCGTTAGTCTTGTTCTTAGTGGTTGGTCAATAGTCCAACGGGCAGTATAGGTCTCTAGGGATCATTTCAGCTGCTTCCACAAGCAGGCTTCCTGTACTGTCTCAGAAGCTCTAGGGTACACTGCGTGACCTCCAAATGTCATTCTAAGAGAACACAGATGTATGTCTGTCATTTGAAATACAGAGCGATTCTTTGCAGAAATCTGGAGTACAATAATACATCTCAGATAGCACTCGAAACCTACATTTAATCTACTTAATACTTGTGACTTATGCGTATGAGATAGAATTAAGGTGTAGCTATTTCTGCAACTAGGCACCAAGACGTAGTTTTATGATTCTGTACCTGAAACTTGTATCCACGCATTAATTTATCCAGGAGTGGCAAGATGACACTAATTCAGACAATAAATACTGTTGAACCAAGCTAACTCTGCATGGAACCAGAAATCAGAAATTCCTATACCAGTAAAAGAACAGAAAACAAGTTCCAGTCATAGGCCGTGACACTAACAGGTCAAGGTGGAGCTCTAAATAACTCTTTATTATCTCTTTATAGCACAATGTTTGTGTTGTTTCCAGCTCAGGGTGGTAGGGTCTGAACCCTATCTAAACCTGAACCTCATCATATATCTTGATTTAGAAGCATAGAATGATACGATCACAGGGTTGAAAGGCACCTCCAAAGGTCATGTAGTCCAACCCCCTACACAAGTAGAGACATCTCACACTAGAACAGATTTCCCAGAGCCCCATCCAGCCTGACCTTGAATGGCTCCAGGGACGGAGCCTCTACGACCTCTCTAGGCAGCCTGTACCAAGGATGCACCACCATCAGATTAAAGAACTTTTTCCTCATGTCCAGCCTAAATCTACCCTTTTCTAGCTTCAAAACATGACCCCTCATCCCATTGTTATACGTCAAAACAATTATGCCAACATCAGTAGCCACCAGAAGTCACTGCCTTGAAATAATATTGGATCATTGCAGCAGTTTAAGAAAGTTAAGAAGAAAAATCTCCTAAAACCCAGGACAAGCAGAAGCATCTTTGAACTGATTTTAGGAACAACTATAATTGTTCTCTCGCTAAGTAAAATTTTAATCCAGGGTTTTACTCTTGTTGAAATTTCCAAAGAAATAAACAGTTGCTCCAAATAAGGCACTTTATTCGAACTCTGCCAGGTTGCTTCAGCATGATTCCTTAACTGCCTTTGATTCAAGTACTTAGAAAGTTGCCTTTTTATTTGTCTTTTCATGAGCACACTTTTTGTTCAGAAGCTTATTGCTGTTGAAATGCATTGCTCAAGTTTTCTTGACAGACGTCCCAAAACACATGTATGTGTTCTGAGAGCTGAAGTGAACATACTGTGCTCTAAAGTACTCATAATTACAGTAAAACACAGTAATCACATTTTTAAAGGAAAATTTGCAGATAGTAGGTGCACTATAGTAACTAAAGCATCTAAATAAACATCAACTATGTCTTCGTTAATTCTTAAGGTCTTCAGAATAGTGGAATAACTCTCCTTTGAGCAAACCCACACTGCTTTTATTTCTTTGTTTGTTTCTGTTAAGTTCATATTTTTCATGAAAAACCTTCTTTTTGATGTAAAATTCTTCATTTTTTGTTGATTTATATAGTGCTGTACACACAGAAAAATGTACAAGTGACAAGGAAATAGACACCTCTATGAATAATCGAGGTGGATGTTTTTCTTAGTGGTAATTTATACCAATTTACTGTGCCAGATGAAATGCAAGGGGGTTTCTTTGGGTTGTTTGGTCTATTTTTTTGAAACTCTGCTCCAGAAAGGTGATTTAAAAAAAAAAAAATTAGCAAAGTAGTGACTTGTGTTGTTGCCTGTGCAATGCAAATATAGGATCTGCAGCAGTCTTAAAACCAATCAGCAATGAAATAAAAGTCCAAATGATAAAAAAAAACCTCATGATTTTTGAAAAGTGATGGTTTTTAAGATGTTCAAATGTTACAGGGTGGCAAAAAGGATTCTCAGATGAAGATAACATTTTTTAATGACTACCAGGTCAGTCCAGTCTGACTACTGTGGGTGCTTTACTAAGACTCTTGGTGTTGTAGTCTATCTTGGTAGGGTCCTTCTTACCTAAATTTGTCTGAGTATTAGGAATTCAAGTCTGAGCCAGTCACTCCAGGCTCTGTTTGAAGTGAACAGAGAGAAATTGGCTCACCCAGCAGGTGACTCATGCTTCATCTTATACGAAGGAATGAATTGCTTTCCAAACATGCCCACTTTCATCCCCTGAATGTAAATGGACCTGAGGGATCTGCTCACTGACTCTAAACACTTAACTTGTAACAGCCTAAGTAAAAGCAGACAAATCTGCCTATTATGTCTGAGTGCGAGAGGGTGATGAACAGTACAGGCTGCCTCTGCCTCGGTGCTGCCAGAACCTTGCTGTATGCATGCTGATAGATAGCAGCAGTCTTACCACCTGGGGTGGCCCCTGTGGTAGGATATTGCTGCCCTTGCTTTCCTGCCTTATCTTTCCATGTCTATCCAGCTCTGGTGAAATTTTTATGAGGTATCTTACTTTGCTGAATTTCTAAATATTCCCTATAGAAAATGGCAGGAAATTGTTTTGTTTCTGTTCACTGAACCCCAGAACTTCTTTGGTTGAAAGAGACCATTAAGATCATCAAGTCCAACCTCTGACACAGCACTGCCAGATCATCACTAAAGCATCTCCCTAAGCATCACGTCCAAGCATTGTTTAAATACCTCCAGGAATGGTAACTCCAAGTTGTAGTTTGAATTTGGTGGGTCTCAGTCTAAATGACTGAATTGCTACAGCAACTTTTGTTGAAGAGCTTATCTTCCAATTTTACCTTCAGGTTGAGTTCTACCCAATGGGTACCTCTGCTGATAACCTTGTCGGGGTGAAGGGCAAAGCCAGTGCTACCTGGGGTGACCTCATTAATGTCTATAAATATTTCAAGGGTGGGTGTTAAGAGGATGGATCCAGGCTCTTCTCAGTGTCATCTAGTGATAGGACAAGGGGCAATGGGTGTAAGCTGGAACATAGGAGATTTCATATAAGTATCAGAAGGAACTTCTTCACAATGAGGGTGATGGAGCACTGGAACAGGCTGCCCAGAGGAGGTTGTGAAGTCTCCTTCTCTGGAGATGTTTAAAACCCACCTGGATTCGTTCCTGTGCAACTTGGCCTAGGTGATCCTGCTATGGTAGAGGGATTGGACTAAATGATCTTTAGAGGTCCCTTCCAGTCCCTAATATTCTGTGATTCTGTGATTCTGTGGAGTTCTTTGTTCAGACATGGAGCATCTGACAGAGTCAAATCACTAGCAGCCATACAACCGGTCTTGAGTGTCATGGTAGAGTGGGGGTTTGGAACCTCAGAAGTCAGCAGAGAAGAAATTTGCCTGAAAGCCCATTGTGTAGTGAAATGAGGAGGAGGAAGAGAGTCCCATCTCTAGTTACAGAATCACAGAACATTAAGGATTGGAAGGGACCTAGAAAGATCATCTAGTCCAATCCCCTTGCCACAGCACGATCAAGTCGCACAGGAATATGGCCAGGAGGGTTTTAAATGTCTCCAGAGAAGATGACTCCACAGCCCCCCCCAGGGTAGCCTGTTCCAGTGCTCTGTCGCCCTCATGTGAAGAAGTTTCTTCTCATATTTATGTGGAACCTCCTATGTTTCAGCTTACACGCATTGCCCCTTGTTCTGTCATTGGGTGCTACTAAGCAGAGCCTGGCTCTAGTCTCCTGGCACTCACTTGTCACATATTGATCAAATTACTGGGGTTACTCCTAAGTCTCCTTTTCTCCAAGCTCAAGAGACCCAACTCCCTCAGCCTTTCCTCATCAGGGAGATGTTCCAAACTCCCTTCATCATCTTCGTGTCTCTGCACTGGACTCTTTCAAGCAGTTCTGTGTCCTTCTTGAAGTGAGGGGCCCAGAACTGAACATAATATTCATGAAAAGTTCGTAGAAGACAATATGCCAGAGCAGGACACTGGCTCTGAGAACATGGAGCAAGGAACTTGTCCTTAAAGGAACTGCTAGCCCTGAGAAATGAAAACCAAACTGAACTATGGACACCATGTTTCTACAATGATAGGAACTAACTCCCTTGGGGGAAGGAGGTAACAGATGATCTGAATTAATCTTAGATTAATCTCAGTATGTTTTAGTGTTGGAATATTTGTGTGTATTTGTTTTTTTACCCCCAAATCACGCAAGACTTTGTTTTTTTGTGAAATTATAAATGGTTTTAAACCTTACTTATCTGTTGTTTCTTGTTTGTTTACCCATCATAGCACATTAACTAAATCAGTTAGATAACCCAAGTCCCAGTCCTGATCAAATGGTGACACTTCACCACTGATCTGGGTGGAAAGGCCACTATGAAGTGAGGTAGAAAAAGGTTAGACATTAAACCCATCACCAGGCACAGAGTTAAGACATCATCTGGATTCACTCACATCACAGAAAGCCAAAAGTTATCAATCTGGTATTTCTATCTCTTTTTAGCACTTTTTGATGCAAGGATGTCATAGTTTGGAGATTCAGTCACAATTTAGGGTACAAACAGTCTTGCAGTGTCCCGTGAAGTAGTCATTCTAACTTTGTACCATCTGTATTAGGAGACATCTCTGGAATATGGCATTCGATACAGATCGTTATGAAAGCAGTGTTAATTCATAACAAGTTTTAAATCATCAGTACTCACAGCTATACACTGATGAATTGAGTCCTTTGAAAAAATTGTGATAGCTCAGTATTTTGTTTATGCTTGGTGATTCTGCATGAAGTTGATGAATAATAACCCTAATGGAAGAAAAACTGCGCGTACAGCTCTACTACCACACAGATAAAGGTGAAAGTGAAAGCTTTTAAAATGTCCAATATGATTGTCATAAAAGCTAATGTCCACAGTGAGAACAAGAATCAGATCTTTCTAAACTCCGTTGGTGAGGCAGCATTCTCTCCTTGCACTTGGTTGTGATACACCTGTGAGCACAAGTCTTCTCAAGAAACCTCAGTCAGCCCTTGCCACCAAGAGCAGCATCACAAAGGCATTCTCAGATGCACAAGCTTGGTGATAATGGCCAAAATAAACAGGTCTTTAAGTGTGAGGCTAGAAGTAAAGAAAGTTGTCATGTAAAAAATCAGTAAATACAACTCAGTATTTGAAATCCGTTATTTGTTTAATATTTAAAAAATAGATATTTTGCTTTACATTCCAATTAACTCTAGTTTTGTCAGAAGGTGGGTTAAGGTCATAGCTGAGGAAGAAGAGAAATAAATATGACAATGACAGGACTATGAAAAGCTTAATAATGATTTTTCCTTTTCTCTTTCATTTTTTATTTTTTGTTTTGCTTTTCTCTTTCTTTTTTCCTTTTTTCTTTCTTTTTTCTTTCTTTTTCCTCTTTCTATTTTTCTTTTTTCATCTACTTTTTCCTTTTTTTCATTTCTTTCTATTTCATTTTTAGCTTTTCCTTTTTTCTTTTTTCTTTTTCTTTTCATTTCTTTTTTAGCTTTCTTTTCCTTTTCTTTTTCTCTTTTTCTTGCCCTTCATTTTTCTTCTATTTTTTCTTTTAAATTTCTTTTTCTTTTTTCTTTTCCTTTTATCTCTTCTTTTTCCATTTCCATTTTCTTTCTCTTCCTTCTTGTTTTTCTTTTTCTTTTTCTTTTTCTTTTTCTTTTTCTCTTTCTCTCTCTCTTTCTCTCTTTCTCTCTTTCTCTCTCTCTTCTCTCTTTTCTCTCTTTCTCTAATTTTTTGTTTTTGTCTTTCTATTATTTTTTCTTCTTCTTTCTTTTTCTTGTCCTTCTTTTTCAAATGAGACTTATCTTCCTTAGCATTGTCCATTTACACATTAGGAACCTAGTATAATCACATCTGTTCCTCTCTCTTATCGGTATAGAGAGACAATTCTATAAACAAGCAAACAGACTAGGATAGGATCCCAACCTTTTTAGTGATTAACACTGCAGCAGGTCTACTCCACAACACTTTCAGTCAGTTAAACAAGCTAGAGATGTTGATCAACTCCATTACTAATACACTTGAAAACATTCACATCTCTGTTCTCTCTCTGTATGACTCACCACATGACTGTTGTATTAGTGCATGTTGTTATCAAGCAAGCAAGTGACATCTATGCACAAGTTAGTGCCAGAAGTTCCTTAAAAGACTCATCTGCTTTAGGTTTAGTGCTGAAGCTTCCCAGCTCCAGGCAGAAGACCCCCTGCTCAGCCGGTCACCACCTCTGCAAATGAATATATTTGGGCAAGGAAATGTGTTTTCAAGGACTTTGGGCTTTGCTGTTAGTTTGCTTCAGGGGATTTGTTTTTTTCTTATTGGGAGCTCCAGTTTATGTTTGGGAATGGAGTGAAGAGAAGGCAGCTGTGCCACAGCCCCATCTCTGAAGAATGAGAGGGAAGAACTCTGTACAAGACCTAGCCTCAGAATGTGACGAAAGGTGGTCTGGACCTGAGAGAGAGGGGAAGGAGCAGAGCTAACAGCATGAAGGTGCTGAATTCCTAATGGAAAGTCATGGCTTTGAGGAGAACCCACACAGGAAAGCAGTTTGGGTAGTACTCTGCAGGAACCCCTCCGTGGATACAGATGCGTTTCTTACTGACTCCTGTTAGTAACTAGTTTCTGTCTCCATAAGCATGACCTTAGGAAAATATTCTTCCTATAAAAAGTGGGGTGGCCTTGCCTTGCAACAGGGTGCCAGGGAGGTGGTGGAGGCACCATCTCTGGAGGAGTTCACAAAACAGGCAGACAGGGTGTTTGGGGAGATGGATCAGTGGTTGGGGGTTGTAGGGTAGACAGCTGGACTCAATGATCTTGAAGGTCTTTTCCAACCTTACTGAATCTATGATTCCATGATTTTAAAGTGTCTGAACAGGGATATGTTTCCTTTCTGACTATTCATACATTTTTAATGGTAGAACCATATTTAAAAATCAATTCTAGAATGGCATTGCTGGTACACTGAACAGTTCACCAAACTCCTTATGAAGAGAAAATGACCCATTTTCATAAATTCTTTAGTAAATTTCATCACTGTTTTGACACTCTTAGAAACTTGTTGGATTCCTAAATGTCTTAGAGGTCATTTTCAAAGCAAAAAATGTTACACTTACTACATTTCTCAGCCAGAGACGATGGAGCGTTCCATTCATTAAGAATCAATCTATGCTTCTGGTTTGGTATCAGGAAGCTTTCTGTAAGGAGTAGGCTCCCAAATCAATAGGAAATTGTGACGTGTTTTTTCTCAGAAATTGAATGTCAGCCATAGTTTTATTACCCTAATGAAAAAAGATCTAGAGCAAAAGCAGTGATGAGAGATGAAGATGTTTGAAAGTGTGAGTACTGGAGGCTTTTCTGGAATCAGATTCTGAGGTGCTTCCACAAGTTTAACTCATTCAATCTACTCTTAAGGAACATTTTTATTGCAACCTGATACAAAGCCAATTATAATCAATATAAAAAAAATACACTGATGCTTGTGAGATTTGGCTTAAATCCAGAATAAAAGGCTTCTTGATTTAGATCTCAAATTTTTATGAGAAGTTATTTTATAGGCATTTATATATGCAAATTAATAACTCTAAGTGCTATAGTTGCTGTTTATCTTGGTGACTTTTTGCTCCAGGTAGCTCTCAAATTTCTTTAATAATTTGTTCTATTGCCCCCTAGAATTAGAGAGAGAAATCTTTCATCTAACTACTAGACCATACATGCAAATGCTGTCAGATTTAATTAGTATTTCTCCTCCTTGCAATGATGAACAAAGCTCAAGAAGTTTAAGATGGATCATATTCTACATGTATTGCATTATTAATCCAATGCCTTTCCACAGATGATATTATAGCTGCATCTCCACAGAGGATCAACAAACATGGTTTTGGTCTGTGATGAGTCTATTGGTGCATAGAGTTTAGAAAGTCACATCTAAGTGGCACAGTGCAGCCACTCAGAAAGCTGTGCTAGCATCAACTTTAGTTGGTCATCTACACAGTATCATGCAAAAATGTACTGAAACATGAGTGTAGTCAGTAATGAAATATATATCTACTAATATCCTCGATGGGATGGTTAAGAACTAATGTCAGTATATAAGAGATTCTATTATATATGTGTGTGTGCATTCTTATGTTTTAAATCTCACAGAGTCACAGAACACTAGTGATTGGAAAGGACCTTGAAAGATCACTCAGCCCAATCCCCCTACCACAGCAGGATCACCTAGATCAAGTCACACAGGAACAAGGCCAGATGGGTTTTAAATATGTCCAGAGAAGGTGACTTGGTCACCCTCACTGCGAATATGTTTCTTCTTATATTGATGTGGAACTTCCCATGTTCCAGCTTATACCTGTTGCCCCATGCAGAACCTGGCTCCATCCTCCTGACATCCACTCTTTCTGTACTTATAAATATTCATGTGGTCACCCCTCAGTCACCTTTTTTCTAAGCTCAAGAGACTCAACTCCAGCAGGCTTTCCTCATCAGGGAGATGCTCCACTTCCTTCACTATCCTCATGGCTCTGTGTTGGACTCTCTCAAGCAATTTCGTGTCCTTCTTGAACTAAGGAACCCCAAACTTGACACACACATATAGAATCATAGAATCATTAAGGATTGGAAGGGACCTCGAAAGATCATCTAGTCCAATCCCCCTGCCACAGTAGGATCACCCAGACCAAGTCACACAGGAACACATCCATACTGTTTTCTGGAAGGTCTAAGCACCTACAACACAGGCTTTAAGATGAAAGGACCTTCCCCACCATAAGTCACTACAGAATCATAGAATCAGTCAGGGTTGAAAGGGACCACAGAATCATTCAATTCCAAACCCCCTGCCATGGGTAAGGACACCCCACCCTATGTTCATATGTTCATAGACACATAGTTCAGGTTACCCTATAGTAAACCTTAGTCTGGATATTTGAATTTTCCATCCTTTACTATAACTTCCATTCTGATGGAATGTTACTGTGGGAATCTCAAACTACAAAACCATGTTTCAAATAATGAACCTAAACAGGAATGAGGCCAAATATCTTCCATAAGGTAAGAGTGAGAGACAACACCACAGGAAACAATTCTTGGTAGAAGGTGCTTTGCTTCAACACTGCATATTAGTGACTCAAATCAGTCTTCTCTGACTAATGAATGGAGCTTGACAAAAACACAAGTATATGATTCAACTCCTTTTGAGCTCATGTGACCTTCCTTTCTTCATTCACTCTCCTTTGCCCTTAAATGACCTGTTAGTGCAGAGTTGCTCCTGAACAGCAGATCCGTACCCAGCCCAAGGTCTACTCTTTTCTAAGACTTCGGAGATATTGCCTTTCTAAATTGGGAGTAAAGTTTAGGTGTCACTAAAGGATGGCTAAGAACAGAGTGACTCATTTAGGTGTTAGTAAAGGATGGCTAAGCACACAGAATCACAGAATCAGAGAACATTAGGGATTGGAAGGGACCTTGAAAGATCATCAAGTTTAAACCCCCCGCCACAACACCTACCAGTGATAGAAGGAACCAAGTAGATTAGTGCAAATAATATTCTTAACTGCAATACATCTTAAAGTCTGTGAGATTCCCTCTATCCAAGCACTTTTTTCAGCAGCAGATTTGTTTTAGACCTGTATGCAAGCACATAGAATCATAGAATCATAGAATCATTAGGGATTGGAAGGGACCCCGAAAGATCATCTAGTCCAATCCTCCTGCCACAGCACGATC
>JAOXOE010000874.1:1752741-1763090 GCA_028565055.1 Phoeniculus purpureus
ATCATCACTACCTACTTGAAAGACCAGAAGTGGATAGTAGTCTGAAGGACTCATGAGGTTGGGGACTTTACCTAAAATGTCCCCTACCTGGGCACCAGGGAAGCAGTAGACATCTCTATAGAATGGGTTAGGTCTGCATATTAGACCCTCTGTTCCTTTCAGTAGGTAGTCTCCTATAACTATGACCCTTCTAGGTTTCTTTACAGGATTGGTCTTGATGGCTGACCTGAGGCAACCTGTCTTTGGTGCAGTTGCTAGGCTCTTTGAATCCTCCTCCTTGCTAATGACCTGTTCCTCCTGCAGAGCATCATACCTATGTTTCAGACATACAAGGAAGAAGTCATAGTCCTTGTTAATGGAGTAATCCAAGTAAACTCACTACATGTTAGGAACAAAATCTTCACACTGGGTAAGGAAGATGTTTTAGTGTCAAGTGCTCTTGTGAGACTTTAATGGAGTTAGGTTGCAATCTTCATGCTGCCTGCATAGCTGGTGTTTGAAAACATTGCCTGTCTGGCATTGTTCTCATGGAGGTCTCATAGTAATTGATACACAAAGTAAATTAAGCAGAATGTACAGTGCAGAACCAGAGGCTTTATTGTAAAGGGATATCTGCAGGGAGAAATGCTGAAGCTACTGGAGTTACTCAGTATTTTTAATTCTTGCTAATAAGCTAAAGGTGTAGGGAATAAGGTAATAAATTATTCAGATCTATTAAAGGCCTTACAATTTATACTATTAAAAGACCATTCAACACATTAGCTAAGAAGTTTAAATATTTCCTGGAGAATAAATTCCATGAGGAGACACTGAGATAGTTGGGGCTGTTTAGTTTGAGAAAGAGGAGGCTTAGGAGAGACCTCATCGCTCCCTACAGCTGTCTGAAATGACATTGTAGAGATATTGGTGCTGGTCTCTTCTCACAGGTGATTAGAAACACAGCCAGAGGGAAGAGCTTCAAGCTCCAACAGGGAGGGTTAGACTGAACATCAGGAAAAAATTCTTCACAGGGAGAATGGTCAGGCACTGGACTGGGCTGCCCAGAGTGGTGGTTGAGTCTCCATCCCTGGATCAGTTTAAAAGACGCTTAAATGTGGTGTTGTGGGATCTGGTTCAGGGGTCAACTTGTAGAGTAGGTTCGATGCTTGGACGAGACGATCCCAAGAGTCTTTTCCAATCCGAATAATTCTATGATTCCATGATTCTGCTGAATGGATTTTCTACTGTCACTACTCTCTTTCCTCTAGTATCTATATAAAGTTTCATGTGGCTGGAAGGGAATTTGATGAAAGAGCAGGTACTCAACTGACTTGTCCCATCTACTTAAATAAGACCACCCTTTCCTCACATTTGAGGAAGTTAGTATTGTATTCTTCTAATACATCTTAACATAGCAATAGCTTTTCCCGACAAGTTGTGTGTGTTATGAAAGGTCTTATTAGTTCCTGTCTTTCTTCTGCTATTTGGATTTATCTAGACTTTTCTAGAACCATTATTTTTCCTGTCCTTCAGGATTAGATTCCATTTAGTCAGCAGTTTTTTGTCCCGTAATAATGGAGAAATTTTGTAAAGGACAAAGATGTGTTTATTTTTGAATGGATGCTCCTGAATAATCCTCCTACATAGGGTTCTACAGTCAAAAATCCATATTCATACAGAATTCAAACTGAGAAAACTTCAGAGAACAAGTTTGCAGCAGGTAGTGACATTACCCTAATAGGCTTACAGAAAAGGAACATACTGCCATTAAATAAACCCAATTAATTTTCACATGAAGATTTCACCACTGAGTATTTCAGTTACTGTTCTCATTGTTTTAATTTTTAGCACATGGCATGTGCATAAAAATAACCTAAGCCTTTTAAAGCCAAAGCTTTAAAAACTAGAGTAATTAATTGAGACTTACAAGATGGATGTTACAGAGAAAAGGAGACCTCATTAATGTTGATATATATGTGAAGGGTGAGTGTCAGGAAGATGGAGCCAGGCTTTGCTCAGGGGCATCTAATAATAGCACAAGGGGCAATGGGTGTGAGATGGAACACAGGAGGTTCCACATAAATATGAGGAGAAACATCTTGATGGTGAGGGTGACAGATCACTGGAATGGGCTGCCTAGAGGGGTTGTGGAGTCTCCTTCTCTGGAGATCTACATGGTCCTGCTATGGCAGGGGGATTGGACTAGATGATCTTTTGAGGTCCCTATCAGTTCCTAATGTCCTGTGATTCTGTAATTGTGTGATATGTACCCTTACTGCTGGATACTGAACTTCTATCTTCCTTTATTAACTTGGTGAGATATGGAGACGTTAATCTGAGTGTGATGTATTCAATTAATCGGAGAAGAACTGGAGCAACCCAAATTGATCCAGGAGATATAGAAAACTGCATGGATTGCATAATACCCATGCTGAACTCTTATCATATTCCCTTCATTCAGGAAAAGTTGCCTGGAGACATCATCAGTGAAGTAGCTTAGTTTCATTCAGATGTGATAAAGATGACACATATCTATTTGTGGTTACTGGCAAAGACTCACTACAGTGGCTGGGATGGGCCTGTGCCTCACAAGAAGAGAGATTTCTGTGTTCTACTCTTTTCTTTCCTTTCCATTTTCTCCTCTGATCCTATTCTTTCTTCTACTTTAACTACTTTCCTACCTTTCCACTATCAGATCACCTCACCTTTTCTTATGCTCAAAATGAATCACATTCCCTCATCTTGTATTTACCCTGCTAGACTAACACTCTCCCTAGCAAATAGCCACACATTTCCTTTATTTCCTTGCATCTGGACACCCTCTCTTCCCACACCATATCCTGACCTTGTCCACAACAGTACTCCCTGTCTTATATTTGCTGCTGTCCATTCCATTACGAACAAAGCACTCCTTTTACAGCTGAGAGGTTTCTCAGGTAGCGAATACAGGTAGGTACAGTAGACTGTGATTGCACTCACTTTTTTTTCTTCCTCAGGTTGAATGCTGGAAATAGATGAAGCTAAATGAATCTAACTAAACAAAGATGTGCTAGAACCATCGATTTATTGAGCATCAGACACCTTTGTTTGAACAGTGAGGGGTTTGACAGATTTTGCTCTATCCCACGTATTTTTTCTGCCAGACTACAAACTCCTGGTGGAGACCCACATAAATATGAGAAAGAACTTCTTCACAGTGAAGGTGACAGAGCACTGGAAAGGGGTGCCCAGGGCGGTTGTGGAGTCTCCTTTTCTGGAGACGTTTAAAACCCACCTGGGTATGTTCCTGTGTGACTGGATCTAGGGGATCCTGCTGTGGTGAGCGAGTTGACGCTATGATCTTTTGGGGTCCCTTTCAATCCCTAATGTTCTGTGATTCTGTGAAAAACACACATCTTGATTTCTGGTATTTTCTGCTTCCTGGCAGGTCTAGTGAGGGATGGTATAACCTGAAACACAGTATTTTCAGCGTAGGAAGAGCCTGTGGCAATGTGCTCTGAACCTGAAGGATCTTCACCACCAGGCTATGGGTTACTTATTAGATCCAGTCAACAAACAAGAAAACCCACAGTGGTCCCAACTTCTTGGTTGTCCCCCTCAAGACTTCCAATGTCTAAAACTTCATTCAGGCCATGCTCAAACTTCAAATTGTCAAAATTTATCTTAGAATAGAGATCTCACCCTCTCTGGCGTGCCCTCGTTTAAGATTACTTGTATTATATGCACCAAATGGCCATTTTCTCCATATGGTTGATGTGTTACCGCCCACAACCACAACTGAATGGCTAGTGGGTGTAATTTAGGGACTGAGTTGAAAAATCTCTGTCATGATTGAAAAACAAACTCTGATAGATGTCAGTAGGTTTTTTGTTGTTGTGAGACTTTTTTGGTGATCAAATTAGTATCCTGTTCATTCAATGAAAAGGTGGTGAAATGTTTAGGATTCCTGAGTAATGAAGTACCTAAGAAAAGTAGTTGGGGTGGAGGATTTTTAATGAGCAGTGGGGAAAAGGAAGTTTTAATCTAATGTTACAGTCTCCCTCTCTTCCTTGAATAACTGTTAAATCATTCAATGTCTCAATTTCCCCTTGTGAAATAGGGATATTAACACTTTGCTTAATAAAATAGGGAGAATGGCAGTTCAGAGAATAAATTTAATTCTTAAAATGTAAAAATAAGTAGTTTGAGTAGGCTAAATCCCTGTCGTAATCTATGAGGTCTCACCTCTCATTCCTATGTGATATCTGTAGTTCTGTGATTTTTTTTTTTCCCTATCCCCATGTTGGAATGAGAGGCTGTTCCTTTCACACAAAATGGTGTGAAATAGATTAGACCACTCAAAGCTAGTTTTAATAAATAGAAATAAATCATAACTACCTGTATTTTAGATAAAAATGGCTTTCATGAAAAATCAAAGCAGAAGGAAAACATTTAGATTGAGAGAGGTTCTTCTCCTCTACTCTGCCCTAGTGAGACTGCATCTGTGTCCAGTTCTGGACCCCTCAGTTCAAGAAGACACAGAGGTGCTGGAAAGAGTCCAGTGCAGAGCCACAAAGATGATGGAGTGAAGCATCTCCCTGATGAAGAAAGGCTCAGGGAGCTGGGGCTCTTGAGCTTACAGAAAAGGAGACTGAGTGGTGACTTCATTAATGTTGATAAATATGTGAAGGGTGGGTGTGAGGAGGACGGACCCAGGTTCTGCTCAGTGTCATCCAAGGGGAATGAGTGTGAGGAGGTTTCACATCAACATGAGAAGGAACTTCTCCATGGTGAGGAGCACTGGAAGGGGCTGCCCAGGGAGGCTGTGGAGTTTCCTTCTCTAGAGACATTTAAAACCCATCTGAACAAGTTCCTGTGTGACTAGATCTAGGTGATCCTGCTGTGGCAGGGAGATTGGAGTGGATAATCTTTCGAGGTCAATTCCAATCCCTAATGTTCTGTAATGTACATTTCTAGGAATAAATAACTGTTTTTCTGCTTACTCATAAGATATTTTAATCACTGGAGTAATCTCTTGTACATAAACATCTCATATTAATCTTTTATCATAACTAGGAGAGGTGAAAGTAAAATCTAGAAAATAAATGTATCATCAGAATTACTATAAAAAACAGTAAATGTCATTACTGAAACCATTACTTGAAGTTTCCAGTGTTTTTTCTTTGTACATGAGCTCCTTATTTTATGCCTTGAATAGTATTTCCCTAAATAACACTGCACTGTGCAAAGTGCCATTATGATTTCCAACATTCATTTCCAGAGGGGCTCCTGCTCGTCCGTAGCTATAACTATGATGAAAAGGAGCTTTGGACAGCCTGTTGCAATAATGCCATCTCCTCATCTATCAACGCAGCGGATTATATGAGTAGCATCTCCTTAGAATAGAAACTTAGAGATATAGTAATCAATGAGATCTGGCATGCTGAGTGCCCGTACAAGCAAGTGCCCCATGCTGGAAAGGAAGCCAGATTGTTATTGCTGTACAAAATCTATTGAATTGTAGGAGTCAGGGCTGGACCAGGAAGAAAGACATTAAGCATTGACTTAATAGTTAGGTGATTGTCTCTTGTTTTGGAGTAATACATTGCTATTGCAGTTGCGGTTCCCTGCTAGTTCTGTTCTGTGATTTCATATTGTGAGAGCATTAGGGGCCAAATCAGAGCCAGAAGCAACTGAGCCCTTTCCACATCATTTTTTCCTCCCTTGATACAAGCCAACAATTACCAGAGCCTGTATGGATCAGGGAACTGGACTTTCTCCCTCTTGATCTGAAAGTAAATCGTTTGCTGTATTTTTATAGTTGTTTGTAATATTGAAGTTTTGCAACTCAGACCAGTTTCTTTTTCTAAAGTGAATGGGGAAATAAGCAGTCAGAAGCAGAAATGAGCAGCTGTAACCTCTTAGTTTGATATTCCCTCCAGACATCTCTGATCAAAACCCCGCAGAATGTAGAATTTGGTCTGTTCTTAATCAGCCTAAGATCTGACTCATTTTCAATAGCCTTGTGTCACTCTTCAGTTTCTCTGGAAAAGACCATGGACAAGTAGGATCTTAATTTAGCAACATCTCTTGGGAGATCCCTAATGAGGTGAGATGAGACAAATCTGGCTCTTAGTTGCTGATGCTATACCAAAGCTTCTCCAGCTACTGAAATCTTGGAAACAGGATCACAAGGGTTCAGCAGAGCTAGATTAAGCAGTAGTATAATTAAGATAACGACATCCATACACTGGAAGATTACAGGCTCTTCAGCTGACTTGATTGTTAAATGCATAGCAAGGAGCTTATAATTATTAGCTTGCCACTGGTATGAGCTCAGGTCTTTGGCCATCTATGCTATGCTTGTAGTTAAGTAAGAAGATAAGACTATCTGATTTTTGACCTTAAAAAGTACCAGAAGCAAGTTAGATTGGTCAGTCCTATCCCAACCCTTAAATTAAATTTTTCTTAATAACAATAATACTGTGAGTTGGCAGATCCAGCCCTCCAGTTCAGCAGGAGCTGCAGAATATGCCCCATAATGCTGTCCATCTTTGTTGTGGGCTCTAGCAATTTGTGTTATCTTGGCACCTACTGTCCTCAGAAATACGAGCACAACCTGCACTGTGTTGTCTTTAAAGCAATTTTCAGACCAATAGCTTATTCACGGACACACATACAAGGAGCAAAATATTAGGAGACATTTTAGTCCCAACTTCATCATCTAATGTTAGATAAGAATATTTAAAATGCCTAGGAAATGCTTTTGTCCATAGTCTGAGGTTGGGTTTTGAAATCTTTACAAACTGTCTCTCCGGGGAGGCTGTGCAGAGAGAGCCATCCTTTCAGCTCACCCTTGAATGCACTTTGAACAACCAGCTGCTTTTACTGTAAGCATGTTATTAATGGTCTTTTTTCAAAAGCACAGATAGTACCCTGGAAAATGTTCTATTGATTTCTTTTCCCCTTTCCCTGTCCCTGTTTCTATCACACTCGTTTGAATGGCTTTCATTTTTAGCAACAACAAGAGATTCTACGAAGAAAAGTGGTGTCTAGGTGCAACTTTAAATAAAATCACTGCCCAATTTGAGCTCTGAAAAATACTATTGATATTTTAATAGAAGATTGGAGAACCGATTGCTGGTTCAATAATAGCTACAAGCAGTTTATACGTAGGAATTGTGCACAAGGATCATTTTATTTCTCTTAGTCTACGCGTTAACAGAAAGCAGCAACTAATCTTGACTCGTTTGATTACTGCATGTCAAGAGTCTCTGCAACATGGAAATATTTCATTCTAATTTTATGAAGAGGGAATGTGCACTGAGTTACCTGTGCACAGGGTTTGGAATATAGAACTGCAAGTAATATCCTGCCATATATTTCTCTATGATAATTTTCATGCAGAAGAATCTGCAAGTGCAAAACTGTGCACATCTGCAAACGTGATTTCTCTCCTGACTCTGGTTGCTGTTGCTATTAATTACACAGATAGAGTCAAGCACAAGGTTTTTAAGCACTTTTGCATGAAAGAACTCATGACCACTGGTTTGGAAACATGTAAACTGAAGACCTAAGTGACACAGAAGCCACACTGAATTACATGCTACACTGATACCTAAGGTGAACCTGGTGATGTCAAGTGCCATGAGTGAGTCTCAGAGCAACTGATATTTTAGAAGTGTGATCTCCAGGAACTATGGAAGGGTGTAAGAGGTTCTGCAGGAAGGAAAGAAGCTGATGCATGCGTAGAAAGGCAAAACAAGACAAGGTGGTTTTGAAAAGTGTGTTTGTGTAAAGAACCATAGAATCATAGAATGATTTGCGTTGGAACGAACCTTAAAAACCTTAGTTCAAACCCAACTCAACTGTCTAACCCAGCCATGACCTAACCAGACCATGTTGCTCATGGCTTCATCCAAACTGACCTTGAACATTTCCAAGGAGGGAACTTCCCTGAGCAACTTGAAGTATGTGAATATACGATAACTTACCTGAGCAACCTGAAGTATGTGAAAATATGATAAATGCACTTAATTTTTAATCACAAGATTTACATAAAAGAAGATCCATAGGTTTTGATATTTTAAGCAAACTACAGACTTTGACGGAAACTGAAAAACTGTACTTCTAAATATGTGGTATAATTTTTCAGAGATTAGTAGGGAAATGAACCATCCTACAACTAGAGACTAAGACACGAGCAAGAAGCACAAAGTCTACGTATTGAGTCACAAGCACAATTGTATTATCCATACAATTTATACAGCATGGATTTTAACACCCATCTGACAAATTCCTTGCTTCCCTGACGTCAGCTACACTGAACACTGTAAATTTAAGTTCTTAGCTGAGAATCAAGACACAAGTTTAAGCATAGTTAATGTTCTGGCAGGGGGATTGGACTAGATGATCTTTCAAGGGCCCTTTTAGTCCCTAATGATTTTATGATTCTATGATTCAAAATGCTAGCTTGGCTTGCCAAACCAAGAATACTGATTTCTCTTTTCTTGTGTAGCAAAAGCATCAACCAGCTAACTAAACCCCTCCATGAACTGCAGTTTTTTCACTTTCACACCCTTTGCCCATAAAGACTTAGATATTTATCTGATGGCTGCTTGCCTCCTTTAACAGGCTACGGTTACCAGTGTGAGCTTCAACTGGAGAGCTGTTATATTTTTATTTCAACACTATGTCCTACATAAAAGTTGGCAATAAGAGAAACTACTCTATAGGATACGACTCCCCCATGGAATCTTCCCTCACATGCTGACATATTTTACATGTCGACAATGTTCAAGTGAAGGTATCTTAATAAAAAAAAAACAAAACAAAAAAAACCCTAAAAACCAAAAATCCACCAGAAAGAAAAAACTCTCTTTCCCCTCAAAAAAAAGAAAGAATAAAAGTAATCTGGATGCCCTTCTCAGCTTTAACATAAATATTGGTTTGTACAAGAAGTATTGAGATGTAGGTAGTTTGTGAAGCAGGAATATATGAATTATGTCCACTGATGAGAATGCAGTTCCTCAGAACATTCAATGTTTAGAGACCCTTTCATTTGCCTTAAGTACACTCTTGGCAGCTTGATCACACCTCACATTTATTCCCTGACTTCAGTCATGATCACATGGATGTGTACATCCATATCACTGGCTTCTGTTCTCACCTACTCCTTTATCTTACCAAACTTGGTGCTTAACTCCAAATTATATTTTATCACACCTTTAATTAGATGATTTTTCTGTTGAGCTGTGATCCCACTCGTGCCTTCAGAAGGTTGTAATAGAAAGTTGAATAAGGAAGTCAGTTTATATTCTTTTCAATGTACGTTCTCCATGTCTGTACAAAACCGTTGGCTTGTTTTCAGCTTGTGGTCCCTAAAGAACCCTTCGTAGTGTCCTACAAAACTTCTGTCAAGCCAATTATTTCCAGCATGTAACTGTGTATCTGATGATTTCTCACAAAATATATTCAGTACATTGTATCCACTGAATTTAAATCTACTTACTTTTAAAAACATTGCTATGCATAATATATATTTTAAGCATAATATATCTAGGATATTTTGAATGAAATTGGTTTCCACCAAAACCCTTCAATTCTTTCTCATGTGTCTCTGATCTCATAATTTATAAATCCGTTTTTGTTCCACCATAGACATCACCAGGATCAAACCTCTTCTGGAGACATTGATCTAGGTGATCCTGCTGTGAAGGGGGTATTAGACTACATGATCTTTGAAGGTCCTTCCAATCCCTAATGTTCTGTGATTTTCTGATTCTGTGATGATACCACTGATAACACTTCCTGTAACCTTTCAATAACTGTCAATAAATACTCCATAGTAGTTTTGTATCGTACTTTCGATTAATTAACTTATAGTTGGCTTAATCAGATGCTCACTTGGATTTCTTTGCAGAGTTTGGTAGATAGATCCATATATCCATCCTGTTTCCTATTACGTTTTCAACTTCAATAGCATAGCAAGTGTTTTCTTGTTTCACAAATCAGATCTTTCACAGTTGCCCACAGTAACACCACTGACTCAATTCATCCAGCCTGGCCTTGAACACCAGGAGGGGGCAACTTCTCCTGCCGGTCAATTCCAGACTCTCTCCACCTTTTCACTGAAGGGCTTTTTCCTAAGATCTAGTCTAAACCTTCTCTCCTTGAGCTTAAAACCATTTCCCCTTGTCCTGTCGCTAGATTCCCTTGTGAAACACCCTCTCTAGCCATCCTGCAGGTTGCCTTCAGGTATTGGAAGGCAGCTGTAAGCTCTTTCCAGAGTCATAGAATCATAGAATCATTACAGATTGGAAGGGACCTCGAAAGATCATCTAGTCCGATCCCCCTGCCACAGCAGGATCACCCAGACCAAGTCACACAGG
>JAOXOE010000874.1:1766105-1790334 GCA_028565055.1 Phoeniculus purpureus
AGGGAGGGAGGGAGGGAGGGAGAAGGAAGGGTGGAAGCGCGAAAGTGCGAAAGTGCGAAAAGAAGGAAGGCAGGCAGGAAGGAAGGAAGTGCAAAGGGAAGTGTGGAAGTGCAGAAGTGCGGAAGGAAGTGTGGAAGGAAGGAGGGAGGGAGGGAAGGAAGGGTGGAAGGAAGGGAGTAAGGAAGGGAGGAAGTAAGTTTGGAAGTTTGGAAGTTTGGAAGTTTGGAAAAAAGATTCTTCCTTTGCTGTTACAGCTTCAGCTTAGATGACAGAAATAAATTACTGGCCGCAAGATCTGCATGGAGTCATTCAAACAGCTTAATAGCACAGGGTATAAATCACTATTATTATTATGAAACAGGAGACAGAGATCTTGGGACCTGGATCTCTGCAGCTCAGCTCCAACTGCTGTTCAACATTCAGAACTACCAACTTCATTTCCTCCTAGCACGTAATAAATAACACATCTCCCCAACATAAAAGCATTTTTATAATAGCAGTAAAGGAACTGCAGAGAGTGTGATTATCATGAACTAATAACACTCCGTAGAAGATATCAGCACAGATTGGAGTTGACCTGAAAATGAGAGTATGGTTCACATGGCTGGAACTGTACCTGATCAGACATTGTCCCAATTTGACAGTGCCATCCCAAAATTCTACCATATTTTAATATTCTCTCCCCCTCTGCCATAGTAATTTACACAGAGGGAGTCCATTTATCATTGTGGGTCTCCTCTTTATGGAACGACATCTAGCACAAGAGCTAAAACGAATGCTGCCTTTTAATTCACGGCGTTGTTAGCTCCACGCGTGCGTCAGCTCTGACTGCCTGTAGTATTTCACAGCATCACACATCTCAAGGAAACAGAAGGGAAGCTCAGCTGGTCTCATTTTAGCGATACTCTAGCTTTGCAGAGGTGATGACTGTACCCTCTAATGGGAGAGAAGGGGTTGCCTGGTGGTTAAAATATACAGCTGGCTATTAGCCAAATCAGATTTACTCCATACATTTGCATACCCTTGTGTGACCAGTGACTTCACGCTTCACTTGTTCTGCCTGTGAAGCGAGTCCTCTGTTCTTGTGCACGACTTGGCTCTTGCTCGTGTTTTACAAGGGACCCCAGTGCACCTCTCAGTGCTGGTGCTTGAATTCCTACACGGGGAACCGCTCTGGGTACGTACTCCACAAGATGTTTATTCATGAAGGAATGTCTCACTGGAGACACTCGCGTGTGCTTGGAAACACTGAAAAATCAACCCAACAGCCACACATCTGGTATCATTGGGAGAGAATGAATGGGAACACAGAAACAGTAGTTTAATGAAGGTCCATCCCTCAATTACCGCCTCACGTAACATTCCTCAGACAAATTCTAACAGTCTATAAAAGTCACATGAGCTACGCAATCTTCTTACATGAGGAAAGGAGCCAGAAAAGTTGTATTCCCATGGTTGAAGGGCCCTTTAATTGTACTCTCCCTGTAAATTACGTTGTCTCCTCTGTGATGGGTGTTTGATGACCAGAAAATAGCTGCAGTGATCCTGAGCAGTCTTCTATGACAGGAGCTCTCAATCTTCAGTTGAGTGTTGGTGTCCCTGTTCCTGGTAAAATCTTCTTGACAGTGCTGTGCAGCAGAAAAGCATGGGTGGCTCCAATCTGAGAATTTTCCTTCTGAAATTCAGACTCTGATAGGATTTTATCAAATTTTTGGGAAAGTTTCCATAATCTTGGGTTACATATCTAAAATCATGCTAAGAAGACAACAGAAAGAGTCACAAAATAGCAATACTTTGATGGAAAGAAACTGAAACTGAGGGGTGACTTCATTAATGTTGATAAATATGTGAAGAGTGGGTGTCAGGAGGATGGAGCCAGGCTGTGCTCAGGGGCACCCAATAATAGGACAAGAGGCAGAGGGTGTGAGCTGGAATACAGGAGGTTCCACTTCAATATGAGAACGAATTTCTTCACGGTGAGGGTGACAGAGCACCGGAAGGGGCTACCCAGGGTGGGTTGTGAAGTGTCTTTCTCTGAAGATATTTTAAACCCGCCTGGCCATGTTCCTGTGCAACTTGGTCTAGGTGATCCTGCTATGGTGGGGAGATTGGACTAGATGACCTTTCGAGGTCCCTTCCAGTCCCTAGTGTTCCGTGATTCTGTGGTCTGGTCTTCCTTAGCCATCTACAGACACTGAAGGGTGGAACAAAAACGATCTACTTGTTCAAAACAACTTTGGTAGGACCCCATAAAAAAATCCCAGCAAACACTTTGTTTTGTTTTCCTTGACGGTGGGATTGAACACTGACAAAAGGGTCTAGGCTGATCAGAATGATTTATTTATTTTTTTTTTTTTCTACTTTCTCACTAAAAGAAAATAAAATACAAAATCTGTTTTGCACATTTGTTCCACTCAAATTGAGAAGCTTTACTTTTTAGGAAGAGGTTGCCTGAATGACCTAAAGTGCCTGCCAATCTTGTTTTCCTGAAAGTTATGATTTTGGACATTTTGACATAATTCAAAACATGAAGGTTTTGATGAAGCAAGAGGATTTTTGCCTTATACCCATGGGTTTCGCACGTTGTCTGTGAGTACTTTACAGTTTTGAGTTAGGGCAAGTTTTAATGTGTATCACAAGGATAAAAAGTCCTTAATCTTTTCTGTTGATGCTATTACACATTGTAGGGACTATTCAAACCCCCATCAGATGAGAACAGTGAATTTTCATGGAAAGAGGGAAGAGATGTCAGGCAAGATAGATCAGCGGTAAGGTGGGGACTTGTCTCAGCCTCAAGAGAAGTATGGTGTCATATAAAAAATAAGTAGGAGGGAAGGGGAGTGAAATTATACAAAGCAGAGAGTGAGGTGTAAGCCAATCCCCAACGTATTGCAGTGGGAACAGATTGTCAATCCCTGAGGGAAGAAAGCAAAGGAAGCAACTGTATGCAAATGAACGTGATCATTTCTGCAAATTATATTTGCAATTGGTCGTAGGATTTTTGTGGGTCCAGATGATTTCTGTGAGAAACATAATGCTAGGATCAATGCTAAATTAATATAGAAGCCTAGGCAGAATGAAATTTTTTCTCTGTAACGTAGAAACTTATGATACTGGATCAGGACGGACATTTATCAGGATGTTGTTTCCAATAGTAGCTACAGCAGATGCCTGTAAGAGTGTAAAAACAGCCTAGGGGTGTGAGAGAAGGGCATTGGGATCCCCTGGGACAGCTTTCTGCTTTCCAGCAGTAAGTAGCATAGGGACTGCTGAGCTGGTGACTGCAGATGGGCTGCTCTGTTTAATAGCTGTTCCCTCTGTGGACTTTCATGGATCCTAATCTTCATGGATGTCTGATCTCTCCTTTGAATTAACGTATAATTTTTTGACTGCTGGAAAATTCAGTGGCAGAGCTTCATGACTCAATGTGCAGCATAGTAAAAGAAAACCCACCACAACCAACAGAAAACAACCCAAATCGAAAAAAACCAGCAAAACCCTCAGTTAAATTTCCTGCCTGATCACTTCCTCTGATGTCTTGCAGATACTGTACTGTGAAAAAGTGAATTATTTCCCCTTCTCACTTTCTTCACAACATTCCTGTTTCCATAGATCTCTGTTATATCCACCATAACCATTTCTTTTCATTTTCTAGAGGGTGTTTTATGCTTTTGATCATCTTTGTCACCTTCCGTCTACCACTTCCAGTCCTGGAGCATCCCTTTCCAAGACAGTGTGATCAGAATTGAACATGCTTTTCAGAATACATGAGAAGAAGTGCAGTGATTCAAAGCCATCACTGAACATGTGTGGCTAAGGCAGTTTTTCCACAAGGTCATTATTTTATGTTAGTGGGAATTAAACTTTCTCAGTCATTTTATTACCTCATCAGACAATACTTCAAGGTAATTCTGTGGCTTTTTGCATTATTGTTAGATTTGACTGCCCTGAATAATTTTTGACACCTGCAAATGCTGCTCCCTTTTCATTTCACATGTGGATACCGTGAAGAACAGCGGGTGCTGTATGGCTCATGGGGAAACCATCTGCTAACTTCCCCCAGTGCAGAAATACATTATGTGCTCTCACTACTTGTTTCTTTAACCCCTCCTTAGGTTAGAACTTACCTGTACCAGTCAGAACATGACAATATGGCCCTTGCAGGAAAAGGTTTTAAATCTTCCAGGAAATGATGGTGTTTCTTTGTGGAGAGTTGTCCTGCCTGGGAAAAGCAGCAGGTGTCCTTACTATGGAAAGTTGAGGTCTTCACCAGCTCCTGCTACCCACAGTACCCACTCATGCAGGAGTGCCCGTGCCTGGGGCAGCACTGCCCTCTCGTGTCTGCTCGAAACAGAGAGAATTGTCAGCCCACTCGTGATGGAGACCAGCACCAACCTCCAAGAAAGGATGGGCAGACAGCATGTGATCCTGGTGACAGATCTAGAGACAGCTCACACCACCCACAGTTAGTCCTACTGATTCATGCTAGGTCTTGTATTGCACCTGGGTTAGGAGGGATGAAGGAAACATTAGCTGAGTTGGGCAACAGTTGTATTTTCATGTCTGTGTGTGCACAGGTACCAATACAGGAGAGAGGAGATGACCTGCCTCACTTAGCTGTGAGTATTGAAACTGGTCTGAAACTGGTTGCCCTTGAGCAGTTTCTGAAGTTCTACTGTTTTTCAGCTGATAAAGATCATGCCTGTCTTCACACCTTCACATTAAATGAGTTGAGGATGAATTTCAAGCTTCAGATTTCTCATATCGACCAAGCCAGAAGACGTATTTTCATGGATTATGGTAGAATGTGGAGGTGCTTAGTATGGTATTAATGTCTTCTGTCTGTTGTCTGAGAAAGCTTCACCTTGGCTACAGGATGCAGGCACTTGAGCTGGCTATGAGGAGACACAAGTGATGAGCACATGTGCAGGAGGACCTGAGAGCACAGTCAGATGTTCTTGGCTTTCAGCACAGAATTCACCTCCTCAGTTCCAGTACTAGATAACCCTCACATCTCCAAGGGTATCAGTAGTCTCACTGATAGGTGAGAGCTATTCCTAGATTCTGGTTTTTTGTGTGTGCCCACTCTATTTCTCACATTACTTTCACATTACTTGGCTTACAACAGATCCGCCACAGAGGGCTGATTCTTCCTTATTTTCATATAGATGGGCATCACTATTCATGAAAATAATAATTCTCTTACGCTGTCACTTGCTGGTGTGAGAGTGAGGAAAACAAGGCCAACATATACTCTTGGCTGCATTTTGCTCTCCCAGGAGGAAGTATGTATTAGATCTTTACCACATGATGGACAGAGAAATAGCACTGTGTTGACTGAAGCTACTCCTGATTTACACCAGGGAAGAGCACAAACAGCTGCTCGAAAAGCTGGCAAGGAGAAACGCAAAGTGCAAAGCAGTTGGAACTGACAACGGCAATGCTTTGTTTCAGGTCAGCACAATCCAATCGCGACTGCTTCGGGGCGGCGTTCGCCCCCTTTGAAGAAAACACACAGCATTCACAAGCCGTGGCAGATCCCAGCAGGCTAACAGCAGATCCTCTGATTCCTCCCTTTGGTGTCTGCTGATCCATGAGTGCTGATCTTATTCTCGGTTAATTATGCTTCTATTTATGCATCCATAGAACCTCCTTGTGTTTTACATGTTCTCTAAGTCTGGCTGTGCATCTTTTTTCCTTTGAGGTCTATTCTTTGTGAGGTGGGTTCTGCAGATTTCTCTTCTCTGCCTGCACTACCTCAAGGACCAGTTGAGTGGCATCTTGTGTGCACTCCTTCATCACAAAACATTTGCCAAGCACACATAATGTATACGTACCAGGCTGATGGCAGAAGGGGTATACAGCCCTGCGGCTAAGCTAAAAACAACCAGTAAAAATATTTGTTGAAAACACTTATCAATGAAAAGTAGTTTTGACTGTAGAGAGCAAAATGAACTGCAGACAGAAGATGTTCATTTTGGTTGAATGTTTTCTATGTTTAGATTAAAAAGAAACCCTGTTTTCTGGAAACTTCTGAAGAGACTAAGGGGTTAGTGCTGTATTTTCTCCCCTTTAATTCTTTATATTTAAAAAATAAAGTACAAATTAAATATAATTATTTTCTCATCTCCTGCAGGACTAATGGCCAAATTATGGCAGGAGATACAGGGGATTGGACAAGATTTCTCAGTATTGTAGGATTTCTTGCATTGTGTGACCTAGACTTTTGTCTGCCTACAGTTCATTTGCAGTGGTGGAGGAGGAAATTACTGTCTGCTCACCTCTTCTCCTTTGAAATCCTAGAAGTTTCCCATATACTTCCTTCCCTTTGTGTATGAAGATGCTCTGGCAGGGGGCTTGGACTAGATGATCTTTTGAGGTTCCTTCCAATCCCTAATGTTCAGTGATTCTACGATGAGGTGTGAGGTATGAGTTGTGAACTAAGGGATTGTTGCTGTCTCTTCTAGACAGAAAATTATGTAGAACCATTATTCAAAATACAGAGTGATGCTTCTACCATCTCAACAGTGCAATACCCATAGCAATGCTGTGGACACTCATGTTTCGAGATATGATATTGCCATCAGTTTGGGGGTGCTTGCTAGTCATAGAAGAAATTATGTTAAAGGTTTAAAGGTAGACTCACAGCTTTGTGTCCCTTCCTTACTCCGGAATAATCTGTATGAGAAGTTTCTAAGCCATAAAACAATATTAAGCATTTTGGTCTGTGGGTAGCATCTACTTTTCGGCATCATTAAGCCTGGCTTTAGAGCACTGGCTTCCAATGAATTCATGGTAATTATGGTAACCTTTAAGCTTGGACTGACCAGTAGAAGGACTGGAGCAACTGGTTTTGCCATCACAACACCTGTATCAAGGGTGTTTCATAGTGTGGAAGTTTCTGGTGGGAGATTTACTTCTAAAAAGAGTCACGGGAAAGGTTCTATAAAAACCTAAAGGAAACCATCAAACCACAGTGAGTAGCCAGCCACTGCATAGAGAAGGGAAAAGAATTGTAAAGAGAGCTTTACATTTCACTGGTGAGTGTCAGAAGTGAGAGCTGGCTGAGACAGGGAAAGGATTTACTCGATTTCTTAATTTACTTGTTAATAATTCATTAGCTATGACAGTGGCAATTAAGCCCCAGACTAGCTTTCTCTGTCCTTTCATCTTTCAGCCTGCAAAGATGGACTTGGGCTAATCCATTTCTAGAGATCTTCTGTCTCATTTTCATTTCTCTTTTCTCTTTTCATTCATTGCAGCTCTATTCCTACTTTCAATTACATCCAATTCTTCACAGCTTCCTTTCCTGGTCACATACTGTTATTTCTTCTCTAGCGTGATCCTTCCTGACATTATCACCCACTTTGTTGCAAGAAACCTGGTCCTTGCTTCATCATGCTCTCGTGGCTTTTGACCTTCCCGTACTGCTCTGCTCTGTAACCTTGATTCTCTCCACACCATCCTACACACCATGTTTGACATTTTGCATTGCCCTTTTTGTCAGCTGTTTTCCTTAACAGGCTCCCTGGAATCTCTGCTCCTAAGCTTAATCAAGTGCTGTTTTATTAACCCCTCTAACGACAGAAAAGCTGTTTTATTGAGTCTCCATACATGGGTGACATTCTTTTCACCTCTGGTAAAATTAAAAGAGGGCATTGTACAGTGATGAGGAGATGCATTAGAAATGAAGTGTGTTTGCTGTGCTCTAGGGGATGGAGTTTGTAGACCTTATGTAAAAGAGTCATAGAATCACTACTTGGTAGGGTTTGGAAGGGACCGTGACAGATCATCCGGTCCAAACCTCTGCCAGAGCTAGGATTACCTAGATCAAAGTCTCACAGGAACATGTCCAAGTGGGTTTTAAACATCTCCACAGAAGGAAACTCCACAACCCCTGGGCATCTGCTTCCAGTGCTCCATCACCCTCAATAATCAGTCTTTATGTCTTAGTCATTAAAGAATCAGTTAATGTAGCTATACACATCCTCAGAAGAGGATCATGAGGAATATCACTGCAATATGTTAAAATCACCAATAAAAGATGGAAAATCATCAGGAGAGTAAAACACCTCTGAGCATTTCTGTGAAACTGAAGAATAATACTTGTCTATCTTTCACACCATTTGCTTATTTTCTTCTGTTTTCTTTACTTATATGCAGACATAAGAGATAATTTCAGCTCAGCTCTGCTGTGCTCTTTCTGTATCTGTTCATAATCAGAACCGCATTCAACTTGTAGTTCTTCTCTTGGCTGGATCACACAGGCAGCGTCTTGGGTGTTACAGACTGAGCTAGCACCAGTGACACAGAGACGTATTTATTTATCCCAGTTGAGAGTGAGACACCAGGCGTTTCTCTGCCAGTGGGGAAAAAATAACACTAACTTTCTCCGACTTCAAGTGTAGCTGGACAATAACAGGTTCAGGAATTGCCTATTCTAATTTTCCAGGACAGGATCTTCCTGTCTGGGTATTTATATAGCAGCTACCACTGTGGTATCTGAGCCCCCTATTGATTTATTAAAGTGCACTCATAAAGCTCTCTGTATTTCTTTTTCCTTGCTCTGTTATTTTATGTGGTGTGATTGTGGGAAAGCGGGGTCAATGGAAGAATGTTTTACATTTTGTTCTGAAAGTGCTGAGGTTTACAGTCGCTCTGATGTGTTCCAGAAGCAACTATCACAATGTGGACCAGTAGCCAAGAAACCTCTGTCTCCTACTTTCATGAGTTTCCTTCTAGCAGTTGTTTGTGAGGAGCAGAACTCGCCTGTGTGATCTCTCTGGTAGCACAGATAAATTGAATGGGGATTCTGATGAGTGAATTCTTGATTTCATCTAAGGAGTCTTCAGTGTCAACTCAAATGCCAGTTTACTTTGAGCAGTTGCTTGCTCAGCAGATGGACTGTTGGGCTTCCCATCAGCTGGAGGGTGTGTTTTGTTTGCTTTGTTTTTTTTTTTAAGCTTGGCAGACACTTGCCTATCTCCTGTTTGATAGAGTCAGCAAAGTCAGGAGGTGTGGGGGCGGGTAAGCAGATGTGTCACTCTTGGACAGCGCAGCAGGTCCCAAGATGAAGTGCAGCAGTACCCTGTTTGAGTCTGAAAGGCACAGGATACTTCGGGTGCCCACAGTGCACGAGGAGAACGAGGAATCACCTTCTCTTCAGGCATTTGAATAATAGTGTTAGTCTTAGATGGAATGGGAATGTCACTGGAACGGAAGCTCTGCCTCCACTTTTCTCGGCTCTGGCCTGAACAAATTGTTCTTCATTTAACTGTGAAGCCAAGAGACTAAACAGCTTGAGTATATTCCGGGAATGGTAATATTTGTATGAGGTGATCCAGAGGGAAAACCTGTTTCTGACATTCCTGTGCATAACTCAAAGTATTCACACCACAGGGAGTTTGGGCAGGATGGAGTTGAAAGCAGAGCCCAAGTGGAAGCATGTAGAGATATAACCTGGAAAGAAAGGGGCAAACAGTAGTTACGAGAAAAAAAGGGGCAAACAGTAGTTACGAGAAGTCATGAGGCACAGCCAAGTTATGGTTTTCTATCGTCTAAGTGGAGACATCAGACACACAGGGATGAGGGCGGTGTAAGTTGACTTACCAGATCCTTGGAAGAATACATGTCAGGTATTGTGCTTTGCAGCACAAAGCTGCAATAGCTCATTCCTGCCCATAACTTGGAAGGGGCAAAAGTTCATCAATGATACAACAAATTTCTGTAGACATTCCTGTCTCTCCTCTAAAACAGCCAGAGTCCTACATGACCGATAAATTTTCTGATGTGGTGGTGTGGGTGGGATGTGGTGTCTGTAGGAAAAGAACTTCACTAGAAGGTAGAGCTCATTAGTACAATGCTATGGATTTCTGAGCTGTGTACACAGACAAGATTACACTTGGACTTTTCAAGTGGACGGGAGCAGCAGGACTGTGTAATCCACAATGTTTAGGGGTGAACTTGTAAAGTAGGATTGATGGTTGGACTTGATGATCCCAAGGGTCTTTTCCAACCTGAATGATTCTGTAATTCTGTAATATTTGACTGAAACTTCCATACTTAAAACCACAGAAAACCGATAAAATCAAAGGTCTGTAAATATTTTTTTTGACATTTTAAAACAAATTGAAATTAAACTGGTATCTGCAAGAATATGTTGTAAATTTAAACCTCCAAGAGAAAAAAAAATATGCCAGAGCTTATTTTTTTTTAATTAATGTGTATTAACTGCAGCCAGCAGTTGTTCATCACTACACTGTGCTGATACTGGAAAAGACATAAACATAATCAAACCCAGGTCTTTTCCTTTCTCTGTCCTTCTTTTCCATTCTGTCCAACGCATCTTAATTCAGTCCATATGAATGAAGTTCAACCATTAATTTTATATAACCTGATCTGTGCCACAGAATAAATAATACAGTATCTGTTGCCAAATTAGAATGGTCTAACTGAAATAGATATGTGCATTTAGTGAAGCCAAGGCATAATTTGCCTGAACCAATATTAGTACAGCAGCCAACATATGGGATCTTAAACCCAAAGTACATTTGTATATGGGCTTTTATAATGCAAATGGATATACTTTTTTCCAGACCAGTTTATATTCAATAAACCCACCAGCTTCCTGAGTGTGAGCTCATACAGTGGTGGATAACATGCTGTCTTTCCTCCTTTCGTTTTCATGTTTAATGAATGGTTTTCTAAACTTGTTTGGCTTACTTTGTTTCTGGCAGAAACTTCTTCAAAGTCAGTTTGTTCCCTGTGATTCCAAGCTCTTTCTGCTGTTTCTCAGTAGCAGTTCCATGTCCTAGCTTAATCTGGACGGAAAGGCAAACTTCCTATGTATACCTGTAATTATTTTGTTGCCCTCTCCATCCCTGGGATCTACATGCTGAAGTAATCATGGAATTTAACTGCCCAAGGGGTTTTCAGAAAAAGGCACTGAGCCAAATCTACCTCAACTGGTCTAAATAGGGTAACTTAGTTTGAACATAGACCTGTGTAAACAAAAACGATTATTATTATCTTTGTTGAATATATTAATCCAGTTAAGCAAGTTTCTTTCATTCATGTTTTCAGCTGCTGTGAAGAGACAGTTCCATTCATGCATTATTTACAAGTTCTGCTCGTAGATGAAAACAGTATTGGTGAGCTTCACCAAACCAAGACATCTGTAGGTGATGGTAGTTTTGGAGGAGGAGAGAACAGATGTCAGTGACAATAAACTGCATGGCTGCATGGCAGAATTTCTTCCTGTCTTCAGATATTAGTTTTTTTACTTGCATTTCCAGTGATAATAAATGGGCAACTCTCCTTGTAAGTCTATACAAAGGGGCCAGCCACTTTGTACTTGAAAAGACCTTTTGAGTTTCTGCCTCCTAGAAGTATCACATGGGGCAAAAATAAACATGGAAGATTGAGCACCAAAACCTTGTACTGCTTGTGCTGCAGGACCTTCTCCAAAACGTCAGTGAAGTAAAATGTGAAGTCTTCATTGACATCCATCAGCCTTGTGCCTTTCACCAGATATTCTTGTCTGGCTTGTGCTACAGCAGAGGTGGCTTATGGATAGAAAAGGCTCAAACCCAGCTGAATATATAGATATTTGGTCCAGCAGTCAAACTACACTGCACTTTCTCGCATTATTGAATGTTGTGGCAATTTCATTTCTGCTAATAACTAGTTTTGTATAAATGCTATAGACAATCTTTATCTTCAACTTCACAAACTAAAAGTTTATTATGAATGATTTTGGTGCTATCACAAGCACAAGTGTATCACTTTGCAGAGCTTTCTTGAAGTAAATGGCTTCTTTGATCAAAGTATCTGCACAATCTTACTATGTTCTCATTCATATTCCCTAGGATTGTTATATGTAATTGTCCTGGTTTTAGGATCAACAGCGGAAACGACACAGGGCAGATTCTTTTTAATAGGAGAATTTTTGAATAAGAGAGATCAGGTGACTGGAATAAAGTGCTATAACTTTAATAGGCAAAAATAAGAGGAATGATGATAGGAAAGAGGGTACAAGAACAGACAAACAATACAACCAGAGCTGCAGTCTGGAGAGCTGCCAACCACCATGGTTCATAAGGTGTGAACTTATGAATTGCAGGCAAAAAACAGAACTAACTTGATTTGGGGAAAAATTCAACCAGACACTTAACTCACCCCACACAAAAACCTCCACATAAAAGGCATATACATGGAGACACATGGAGACTCATCACAATATTCTTAAATAACTGAGTCAAACCTCAAAGTCCAAACTCTAAAATAGGGAAAAGAGACTTCCAACTGTTCCTGCTTCTGTAGAACTATAGTGTCCACTAGGTTCATGTTCACGTCCTTCAGAGTCAGCAGGTATTTTCAAGTTCTCTGTTCCATGTGGTTCTATGCTAGTCCACCATTTTCAAAACGCTGTTTTCTATGGCCAGGAAGAAGGGGAAACTCTCTCCATTTCAGCAAACCGTGGAATCCAGATGAAACTTTTTTCCATGCTGTCTAGAGACACACTGTATTTCAAGGGCAAGATGACTGCCTCTTGTCTCGCTCAGTGCCACATGTATCATCTCTTCAGCCCAGAAAAAGATCAAGTGAGGTTAAGGAGATGGAATCCAAAGGAAGAAGGGGCTAGGGGGAGGTATGTTGGAAACCTCAAACCTAAACTCCAAACCTTGTCCTGCCAGCCTAACACCCCTGTGTTCACAGAAAACAAATAAATTAAGCCTCTAGGTTTGGCCTGCAGTTTTCAAGACGAGCTTCAACATTTCAAACCATAACATGAAGGTTTTAATTACAGAGATCACAAGTTTAAACTGAGTGCAGAACTGGAAGAAAAATAAAAGATTATTCCTTTAGCCATCATCTGTTCTATATGGAAAGCAGGCTAGCTTTCTGGCCACTTGATTCACACTGTAGACCATGGAGGTATAGTCAATATACTAATATGATTGCATTTTGACCAAAGCAGTGATTTCATTCTGATTTAGGATGAGGTGAGTTATATTCCCCTGACCAGGCTGATGAAGGATTGGGATCAATCGTTTGAATATGTGATTTTAGCGACCTCTGAGACACGATTTCAAGACGGCAGCTACAAAACCAATGGGAGACACATACAGTACAGATGAGCCAAGTGGGTACCTCAAATGGCACCAGATGTCCATGATTGTACTAAGCACCTGTGCTTAGAGAATTGAATTAAGCCATTAGCTAATATGTTGAAAAAAAGAGGAAGTGGATTAATATTTTTATGCTTCACAGTTTTATTAAGAAATTTGAGCAGTAATTCTTTAACTAAATAGACAAGTTAATCAGTATGTGTTTGGAAAGATTAGAGTGAAAACCTGACCTCATGGTGGCTTAAAGTTTACTGAATTTATGTCCCTGCAATACGCTGTTACTCAGGAAGTAACATAATTCTGACTGTTCTCACACAACAATGCAACATTGGCATTATTGGTAGTGTGTTAGCAACAAGCATGTGAGGATTTGGCCCTGAACTACCCATTTATAGCATAAGGGCAAGTAGTAATAGTACAGACCCACATTAAAGAAGGACATTTGTTTCGTATTAAATCAGTTAACAGTCATTAAAACCACTTGAAATTAATAGAAACTAATTGAAAGTAATGGAGAATTACCTGAAAATGTAGCACAAGTAGATGAAACTAATTGAAGATAATTGATAGTGACTGGAATTAATAAAAAATGGAAACAAATTGGGCTTAATTGAAATTTATTGAAATTGAATTAAATGCAATAACTCAAAACCTATTAAATTTAATAGAATCTAATTGATATTAAATTTATGCAATGTTTAATAGTAACATAACATTCTTAAAAGGGATTTTTATTATATGTTTTATTTGCACAACACTATGTTCACATAATAGTAAGAATAAATTTTAACAGGAAAAAAGTGATGCAGAGCAGAGAAACTTTAGGCTCCTTTTGGAATAGTTATATGGATGGCATGTGATACAGATAAAAAAGGGTCCTGACAGGATTTAGTAAGATTAAAGAAAGTCTCATGGATTTTATTTCATGGTTGAGTCTTTTATTAGAGTTTAATGAGAACATTCTACCCGTTAAGATGTTAGCTTTGATTTGATAAATAACTCCTTGACCAGATATTGAATCCAGCATTTGTCTTCTTTATGAGTGTATGGTGAGAATCCTTATTCACTGTCTTTATGAAGCATTTTAAGTCTTATGAGCTTCCTCACAGATGTCCCTGCTATTTCACTAGTATTTTTAACAATAATTTTCAACTATCCCCAAACTTTGTCAGTTGAAATAACTGAATACTTTCTCACACAAATCCATTAACTGGTACACCCTGCCAAAAGTTTGCATTGTACTTACAATGGATGTGTGTTCTTGCAGTAACTAGTAGCAAGCTGAGATGTAACGCGAAATACTTTTTACTGAATTGAAACTCACATCCTAAGCACAACTACAGGCTGGGCAGTGACTGGCTGGAGAGTAGCCCTGAGGAGGGGGACTTGGGAGTGCTTCTGGACGAGAAGCTCAACATGAGCCGGCAGTGTGCACTTGCAAACCGGATCCTGGGTTGTATCAGGAGAAGTGTGGCCAGCAGGTGGAGGGAGGTGATTCTCCCCTTGTACTTGGCTCTGGTGAGACCCCACCTGGAGTACTGCATCCAGTTCTAGAGCCCTTATTCCAAGAAGGATGTGGAAATACTGGAGTGTGTCCAGAGGAGGGCCACAAGGATGGTCAGAGGGCTGGAGCACCTCTCCTACGAGGATGGACTGAGAGAATTGGGGCTGTTCAGTGTGGAGAAGAGGAGGCTCCAAGGTGACCTTCTTGTGGCCTTCTATTATTTGAGAAGGGCCTACAAAAAGGCTGGAGAGGGACTATTTAGGATGGTGGGTAGTGATAAGACTAGGGGGAATGCAGCAAAGCTGGAGCTGGGTAGATTTACATTGGATGTGAGGAGGTAGTTCTTCCCCGTGAGAGTGGTGAGAGCCTGGAATGGGTTGCCCAGGGAGGCGGTTGGGGCCCCATCCCTGGAGGTGTTTAAGGCCAGGCTGGATGGGGCTCTGGCAAGCCTGATCTAGGGTGGGATGTCCCTGCCCATGGTGGGGGGGGTTGGAACAGGATGATCAGGTGGTCCCTTCCAACCCAGAGTGATTCTGATCCTATAACTTCTCCAGTGAAGTGATCCTGCTGTGGGAGGGGGATTGGACTGGATGATCTCTCAGGGTCCCTTTCAATCCCTAATGATTCTATGATTCTATGAACTTATAATATAAGATAAGGCTGGTATCAACTATGTCAACCTCTATTCAAAGCAGAGAAGCTGCTGTGCTGACAACAGAGGAGGCAAAACTTGCTCTAATGCTGCGTCTCACTGCCTATCCGCGTATCTCTGATTACCTGTCGGGCCGATCTTGTGTGTAGGCTTCTCACAAGTAAAGCACATTTATTCCTTCACAAGAGAAACAGAGTTGTTTCTTTTGGTCACCAAGGTACAGGCTATTTTTGCACATGAATGTTCCTGCTTGCAATTCCTTTGCTGTGTCTATGGGACTTGCGAATAACCTCTACGTGTAAACAATCTCAACTCATGATACATTCTCCACTGAAAAGAGGCCACAAATACATCTGCTCATTCCCTTCCGATGACTGATACTGCCGATTGCATTGCCACATCAAGAACTTCTTGATCTGTACCAAGAGCCACTTATAATAGAAATTAATGAAAAGCAAACCCACGAGGATGACTGTTTCTCAGTGTATGTAGCAGCCATGCAGAGACTATAATTTAAACATGACCACGTGTTTCTGTAGAGGCTTCCTAAAGGCAAGGATGTAGAGTTTCTGTGCTTAGCTTCCATTGAAAGCCCCGCGTCTTGCTTTAAACAATGTAAATCAAATGAGAAATGTGAAGGTACCAAAGTGTAATCCATGAGAGTTTCCTTGTAGATCAGCAGTTCCTCAGTTGTTTGGAATGTTTTAAGCACTGAATAATGTGGGCCCCCCCTTTTGTTTGTGACTATCTTTTTGGCATTAACTGCTTAAGAACTTGAGGTGTGCATGTTTAATTTGCAGCCACATACTTGAAGTTACTACTCCTCACTTGTTTTATTCTGGAAGCTAGATGAAAAACAACCTCCAGAAACTGACTACAGAGTGTCCACCACACTTGCAGAGGTGGATTTGCATGCAAACTACCAGGGATTGGAAGATAACACCACTTGGTCTTCAATATGTTGTGTTTTTTAAACACTGCATTGGCCGAGAAACAAGAGTCTTTGCATCCAGCCATCATTCTGGGCATTATCTTTGTTACGGACTGTTCACTGCTTTTTCACCATTCTTCAGATAAACGGTAAAAGCTTTTAGTGAATCAGAAGGACATTTGTCTTCTGGTGCAGAGACCCCTGCCTTTGGTGGCACACGTTACCAGCCAGCAGGCTATCAAGAAGAGGTGTGTGAAAGCTCTCCCCCGTTTGGAACAGAAAGGGGTTTTTCCTGTCATTTTTCTGTTTTTCCTCACAGTTAATGGGTTCCTGGGCTCTGCAGATCTGGTCTCCCATGAAGCTGATGGAAGTTCCAGTGTATTTGTGACCTTTCTAGGTCAGCAGCAGCCTTTATTCAGTGTAAAACTTTAGGAACGATGGTGCACATGCAGCAGCTCTACAGGGCAATCAGCTGTGTGGACCAGCAGTGTTCACCTGGCAGAGAAAGGCCTTTGGAATCTACTGAATTTTTGAACTAGTCAGACTGGATTTACTGGGAGGAAAGAAAACCTTGTTCAAACGTTCCAGAGATTCCTTGCAAGTACAAGAGTGGGAAGGAAACTGTAAAGCCCTGTCATGACAGTTAAAATCGTCTGGTTGCCCCTTGAAAACTTTTCTGCTGGGTGCTGGCCTGAGCAGTGTCTCTCTGCTGTCTGCTCTGTGCACTCAGAAGAGAAACATCTGCTTTTTGTCAAAAATTATATTGCCAGGGCTCTGTAGCAGCTTCTGAGCTGCTGTCATGATTCTCCGAAGTGATGAAACACCCAAGTGAACTGCGACTTGTCCATGTTTGGTACCAATATCTGGGAAAATGCATCGACTTGGAATTCAGGAGCCAGTATCCAGCAGCATGGGCCGGCTTTTTCAGCCCAAACTGTACCTTACAGCTGGTTTTTTTGGAAGTTTGAGCTCAATGACTTCAGCTCACAACCTCTGACCCCAAGCTGGGCTCTGCTTCTTGCCCAGAGGTTCTTCTGGGCTCATGCTTCGTACTTGGAGAAGCATTTTGCTTTTCCCAGAAGTGAGTCAGGGAGAACCCCAAAACATGGACCTTGTGGGTGAGAGAGGATTTAGTGTCAGACAGAGAGCTCTAGCCTCGAGGGAGCACAGCTACAGAGCTGCCACTGGAGAGACAACATGCTAGCTGTGATGTGCTGCAACAACACGAGTGCTCATTCAGACAATTAGTTCAGTGAAGCTTTTTTAAAATCCGCCTCTGAGGTTATTTTAATTCAAGTGCTGACTTGAGTAGCCCACATTTCAAGTTCTGAGAAGCAGAGAAATTAACCTTAACACACAGGGCCAAGCCTGGTTTTGATAGAAACTTTGCGGAGAAGCCCTTGGCATTAGAACCGGGGTTTTTAGTGCCTGGTCTTCCCCGTGATTTTCATCACTCTGCCTGATTATGCCTAGCGTGCTTAGCACAACAGCACATCTGCTCTGTTTTCTGTCAGCCAGCTGAGCAGGTAGCAGAGACCTGAAGCATAGGTGTACCTCACTCCAGAGCTGTCACAGGGTACAGCCCAGCACAGGCAGGCTGAGTTCCTGCTGTGCTTCGGGGATGAGAGGAGCTTGCTGTGCAGCTCTGCAGAGGGATTAGTGACTGCTTTGAAGCACAGTCATATCAGTCATGAAGAGTCAATCCTCCCTCCTCCCCTTAGAGCTGCAAATTGCTAGAGGTCAGCTGCCTGCAAACGGAGTTGATAAACACATCTGAAGAAATGTCAGACTTGTTCAGCCAAACCTAATTCTCTTAAACCACCTCTGACAGGAGCCTGTATCTCATCCAGCCCTCACTGATGCTGCTGAAACAGCTCAAGCTTCTGATCTAGCATGTCTTTTATCCATTCCTCCATTCTCCCCTGGGCTTTCAACAAATCCTTGCTTGCTTGGCTTTATGTTGCTTCAACCCTTCATTTGCATTTAAATCTTGCTGATCTGATCAGCTTTTTCAAGGCTGGTCTTTATATTTCTTTGCTGCTTAATCTCACCACAAAAGCCATTAGATAGGGTCGCAGACGAGTTCAATCTTCTTTAAAAAAAACACCCCTCCTAAAAATAGGTTTTCCTGTGATGATTTTTCAGGTTGGAGTTTTTGCAAGACATCTGTATCCTGCTACTCCAGCATTCCTGACGTCGTTTAATATTCCACATGGTTCTTCTGCTTCCTCACTGGTCCACATTCCTTTGTGTAAGAAAGGGAATGTAGGTGAGGATATAATGCTTCTGGACAACCAGCTGCTAAAAATAGTTTGCTATTCTGGGCAATGCAGAGACCACTATAAATACCAGATTTGCAGACTCTGTGGATTCAGGCTGAATAGTTTGCTTAATCCTCAGTTCTCTGCTAAACAACTTACCAGTAAATTGTAATAAACCTTCCTGAACCAACTACATGGTCCTGCTATCAACAATCCCCACATTTACAAATACGGTTGCCCAACATGACCTACAGTGCTTAAGTTAGAAATGAAATCCTTAAAATAAGGTGATGGTGGGACCAACATTCTTTTGTGCCATAAAACATATGCCTTTTATGCTTAATTCACATGTCCTGTAACCGAGTGGGTAAAATTCAAGTCCAGTGGGACTGAGTCACTGGAATTTGAGACCTGTTTCAATCAGCTGTGCCTCTTGGCTCAGAGTATTCCTTTCAAATTAAAGCAATGCCAATAGGCTTGAACTTTGTGCTCTGTGGATGAATCCTCAGTCAGCATTTCACTCATACCGACCTGGAACCCGCCACTGCCTGCATCCTGAAGAAATGTTGGCCAGATGCTGAGTCAGGACTAGAATTTAGCTCTAAGTGGTTAACAAGCCCATCAGCCCCTTTGTAAAAACTGTATGGATAGGAGGAACTGTACTGGCACTGAGTGTCAAGGAAGTGCAAGACTAAGAGCAGGATTTACACCCTAAGTTCTCCAGTCTGATGTTCAGGGTAAATTAAAAGTTGCTGGATTTTAGCCTGTTTGAGAGAGAGAGTACTCATCTTTGTCTAACACAAGTCCTGAGTTTCTGGTAGGTGGTTTTGTCAGAGATGTAGACACCTTCTAAAGTCGCTTAGTTTCCTCAAGATGTGATAGAATATTTTTTTCCATCAGTTAAATTGTTGCTTTTGGGTAAATCAAAGTGATTGTATGAACCTTAATGAATTAGTTACCTTCCTATGCATAATCATTCCTACTCCTCCTGCATTAAGGTTGCCTCTCAGCTTACCCTGCTTTTTAGGATGTGTCCAGAAAAATCCTTCAAAACACTCAGAACATTTCTTTGCTTTCATTTTGTGATCCTACCATCTGTTTTCTAACGCTAGTTTTTTCCTGGAAAACACATGCAAACTTTTCTGCTGTACTGGAGTTAGCATGAAAGAGTTGGTAGCAGAGAGTGATGGTGAGCAAACAGGGACGAGGATGCTTTGAGACACAGAGACATGTTTACCCAGTCCAAGTTTTGCTTTTTTCCTGAGGCTGCCAAAGCAAATGCAGAGGATGATCAGACCTATTAGCTTGATAAAGTTTACCTATTGACAAATTAGTGAGGGATAATTACACTGATTGATAGCTGCATTCCAAATTATTCTCTGTGAAAATAACGTTAGTAACATTCAAGCTTTAAAAAGCGAATCAAATAATTAGTTCAGGAAAACTACTCAAAACAGTGTCCTTGAGGTTCTTCTAATTAAATTTCTAATAAACATAGCGTACATTTTAAAACTTACATTTGAGTGTAGCTTGCTCCACACACACTGGAAAATGCCAGGGCATTGCAATATTATGAAGAGTGAATTAGAGGGGCTCTTGTCCTGAAGTTGATGAAGGTTGATGAAACCTGATTAAATTTGAAACTTTAGTCAGGCACAAGTGGCAGCTGAGGCTGTGTGGACAAAGACAAAAAAGTGTTGGGTCCTGCACTTGCACCACAATAACCCCACGCAGTGCTACAGGCCTGGGGAAGAGAGGCTGGAAAGCTGCTCAGCAGAAAGGGACTTGGGGGTGTTGATCGCCATCTGGCTAAATATGAACCAGCTGTGTGCTCAGGTGGCCAAGAAGACCAAAGGCATCCTGGCTTGTACTGGAAATAGTGTGTCCAGCAGGAGCAGGGAAGTAGCTGTTTCTCAGGACTCTGAACTGGTGAGGCTACACCTCAAGTACTCAGTTTTGGACCCCTGAGTACAAGAAGGACGTTGAGGTGTTGGGGTGGGTCCAAAGAAGGACAGCAAGGCTGGCAAGGGGTCGTGAGCAGCTGGGGGGAACTGGTGCTATTTAGCCTGAAGGAGTGAGACAGCAATAAGAAAAGGTTGTAGACAGGCAGGTATTGGTCTCTTCTCAGAAGCAAAGAGCAAGAGGAAATGGCCTCAAGTTATCACAGAACATAAGAGATTGGAACAGACCTCGAAAGATCATCTAGTCCAATCTCCCTGCCACAGCAGGATCACTTAGACCTAGCTGCACAGGAACATGTCCAGGTGTGTTTTATATGTCTCCAGAGGAGTCTCCATAACCTCCCTGGCAGCCTGTTCCAGTGCTCCATCACCCTCATGGTGAAGAAGTTCCTTCTGATATTTGTATGGAACCTCCTATGGTCCAGCTTACACCCATTTTGCCCGTTGTCTGATCACTAGATGGCATTGAGAAGAGCCTGGCTCCATCCTCCTGACACCCACCCCTCACATATTTATAGACATTAATGAGGTCACCCCTCAGTCTCCTCCAAACTAAAGACACCCAGCTCCCGCAGCCTCTCCTCATAAGGGAGGCGCTCGACTTCCTTCATCAACCTCGTTGCTCTGTGCTGGACTCTCTCCAGTAGCTCCATGTCCTTCTTGACCCGAGGGGCCCAGAATTGCTTCATTCTCATATCGTTTCTTGTTAAACACGGCAGGTATAAAGCAACCTCTCACTCAGAAGACAGTGCTTTCACATTTTGCATGAAGAAGTATTTTTAAAAGGAATTTACATTCATGCACCGAGTTCTTCAAAACAGCCTATGCTTATGTGCTGAAGGAGAACAGCCCTGCAGCACTGTTGCAGTCCTTGGTTAATCAGAAATACTGCTGAGAGGAGGCACGAGCCTTGGCCCCTCTGCTGAAGGCTTTGCTGCCTCAGCAAAGTCCAGGGGCTGTGGAGAATTAAGGACGGGAACAACAGCATCAAAGACATTCTGTGCTTCACGCATGCCCATAGCATGTCACACGTGGGTTTTGCTGGAAACAGCTCAGCACACGTCACAGAACTGTAGATGTGTTTAGGTCAGAAAAGACCTTTAAGCTCATGGAGTCCAGCCATTAATCTAACTGTATCAAGCTCACCACTAAGCTCCATATCTACACAACTTTTACACTCATCCATAAATGGTGATTCAGCCACTTTCCCAAAGCCTGATGACCCCTTCAATAAAGAAGTTTTTCCTAGTGTCTTACCTAAACTTCCCTTGGTGCAAATTCAATCCATTTCCTCTTGTTACTCATGAGCAGAGACCAGCACCCACCTCGCTGCAACATCCTTTCAGGTAAGCTGTAGACAACAACAAGGTCTCCCTCTCAGCTGCATCCTCTTCAGACTAAATAGCCCCAGCTCCCTCAGCTGCTCCCCATAAGGCTTGTTCTCCAGACCCTTTGCTAAACTTGTTGCCCTTCTTTGGACCTTCTCCAGCACCTCACTGTTGAAGTACGTTTAAATTGACAGGAAACAAAGTCAAACTCTTACTCATGATGTGGAGCACCATATAAAGAGTGCTTGCAAATGTGATTTCTTTATGCTTTTTGGAAGTTGTGCTGCACAGGAAAGGTCTTCTAGTATGGAGATGACCAATGTAGTACTTGCAGTTTAAACATCTGGTGGACTGGGGTTGCACAATGCACTGGCAAGCAGAACAGTGTGGGAAGCAAAGGAAACAGCATCTCTCTGCCTGACTAGGGCACCTGAAAATGACAGCTGGAGACCTCTGCCAACACATCGCACTCTTGTGTTCTCACCGACCAAGAGGGAGGGTGAGACAAGGGCAAAGCAGTACAGTTCAGAGAGACAGGACAAAACGAAGCAACAGGTCTCCTGTCTGCACAGCCTGGTGTGCTGGACCAGCGCAGAACAGTGGGAACTGCCCTGAGAACCCAGCACAAACGCCAGAGAAGGATCACCAGCTCCATTTGAGAGCAGTTTTAAAAAGGCTGAAGTACAGGCTTGATCCAGCACAGAAGCAGCACAGAGTGACAGGCTACAGGTGTTCAGGGCTACTTGTTATTTATTCAGGAAGTTGCCACCCAAAACAAGGAAAGGAAAAGAAATGTCTGAAGAGCAGCATTGTGATTCAGAGTCATGCGAGCGTGGGGGAATTCTCCTCTTCTATTATAATCCTGCAGTCCTAGGAATACAATTAACTACCTAGATTTTATTAAAAGCAAAGGGATGAAATTTTAATGAAGAATTAAAAAGCTTTTGCCAGTCTCCTTTCTGCTTGTCTCATGAGCAAATCTATTACAGCTGCAGTGCCAGCTATCCCATCCCAGTTACAGAATGGCATAGAAATAGGCCTAGCCATAAAACAGTAAAACAGTCCTCTACAGGTAAAAAAAGGCACTGAAATGACAGCTTCTTACAAATACGGTGTTTCCCCTTGTCATTGGGGTATTCAGTTTACACCCATCATCAGTGGATGCAAGTTACAGTGATTGTAAAGTCCTCTGCCACGAAGGCACGGCACGCAAGCAAAAAACCAGCCATGATGTCAGTATGCAAGTAAAAATATTTACAGATCATTTCCTAATCTAGTGACTTCTGGTTGTGCTTTGTGTGTCCTGAAACCTTTCTGTGCAAGTGTGGTTCCATTGGAAGCAAGCTGGAAGCGCCAAACGCAAACACACGAACATGTTCACCTCAGGTAATGATTTAATTAGGCTCAGCATTTATTTTGTGGAGAAATCTTCACCCTAGAGTAAGAACAGTAAGAGAGGACATGTGAGACACATCTTCCCTCTCCTCACTGCTAGATTATTTTTTCTTCTAGATTAAAAACCTGCAATATTGTACAGGCTGCTGTGTGGTACGTACAAACATCAGCCACTAAGGATTACCCTGCGGCTGTAGACTTTGTGTAGCTGGCTCGCTCCAAAATAGCCATGATTATGATCCTTGCGGTAAAGAACACCATTTGCAGCATCTCTGTTGTGCATCGTGCGGCCAGACAAAATTGCAGATGACTTATTTCTGTTTCTGGGGAAGTTCATGAAATCCTAGCCCTGTTCAAGGGTTCTCTTCAAAATTATTCAGCTCATCATCATGGAATCACAGAACATCAGGGACTGGAAAGGACCTCGAAAGACCACCTAGTCCAATCCCCCTGCCAGAGCAGGATCACCTATAATAGGAGTGCTGCAAATACAAATAGCTTCAGCTCACTCCAGTGTGCCCTAAGAAGGGATGGGGGCTACTTGAGTCTCGGTCTAATATTACCCCTATTTTAAAATGTCTTCAAGCATCTCATTGGAACCAGGCAAACACAGTCATGGGTGACTGGCACACAGCAAAGAACAGAAAAGTTCTGAAGCGTCAGGGCTCTGTCTGATGCACTGCTTTTTTTAACCCACTCTCTGCTAATAGCAAAACACCTCCACCAAGCCTCCAATTACCTACATCATGAAGAAAAGTGCGGTCAGGATGTATTTTGCATCTTCAGCCTTAATGACTTGTCCTTTCCTCACTGGCATTACTACGCATCACGTCTAAATGTGGGAGTTCTCCATAAGAACCTCTGACCCTTTGCACTAGGCTTGTTCAAGAGGTTGTCCTTCATGCCACCCAGCCTCACAATCATCGGACTCTTACAGAGGGCCACAGCAGATTTTCATAAGTGCTACACACCTGTTGACAATTACAATACGAGACCACACCTGGAGTATTGTGTCCAGTTCTGGGCTCCTCAGTTCAAGAGGGATGTGGAGCTGCTGGAGAGAGTCC
>JAOXOE010000874.1:1790434-1822120 GCA_028565055.1 Phoeniculus purpureus
TCTTCTCTTTTCCAGACTAAACAGCCCCAGCTCCCTCAGCCTCTCCTCATAGGGCATGTCTTCCAGCCCCTTCACCATCTTGGTTGCCCTTGGTCCTGCTTTGGCAGGTGGATTGGACTAGATGATTTTTCAAGTTCCTCCAATCCCTAATGCTCTGTGATTCTCTGACTGATTGCTTTTCCTCTTAGGAGACAAATCTGCTTACAAGACACTGATATCTAAACAAAACAGTAAATCAGGGAGACATTCTGGAACAATATTTTCAATTTCTTTTAATTTTGATTTCTCCTCCACATTTTCCTGAGTATACTGCAAGGTTCTTTATTTTCCTTTTATTTTTTTTATCTCAGTTCCTGGCTCAGAACCAAAGAGGAGCTCACTGAGAAACGGCAGCCCACATCCTATTGAAAGCAGCTGGTTTAAGAACAGTCAGACAGACAATTTGCCATCTTAAATATCCACCCAACCCTTTTGTGAATTTTATTTCCTTTCATTCAAAATCACTCTAAAATTTCATAATGGTAGAGTGATAATGGCATAACAATAAACTTTTTACATATTCAGCAGGTTCCTACCTAGCAAAAAACCATCTTACACATCAGTTCAAGCAATAGGCATATATTTCAGTGAAAGATTTTTCCTCCATCTGTTCGTATGGTGCATTTTCCAACTAAACTATCACCAAGATTGGTAGCTTAGGATAAAAAAAATAAAAGATGTATTAAAAAGAAAAATCAGCGTCACTTTGTGACTTTCTTAGCTGGGGAACAGATGACTCTTTGCTTAACACAGGAAAAGATCTACGTGGGATGTGTCAGCTTTGCAACACAGTGGTCACTTCTTTGTTGTAGAATGTGAACAGAAGTCACAGAGCTCAACCTGCTTTATGATGAAAAGGCAATGGAAACTTCTACAGAGCTTTGCTGGAGCAGAGTGAATAATAGGGGCAGAGAAGAGGAAACAAGATGTCAGAATTAGCGCACATTGTTGTCGCGGACGTTTTCCGACCACCAGTTCAGGACTCAAAGGTACAGCACAGACAACCTGACTGAGGGCTCTATCAGCCAGTTCAGGTATGCAAAAATATTGCTGCACCAGCAAATGGCAGCAGCTCTCCAGGAATCCATCAGGAAGAGGTTCCATATTTACCAAACAGCTTTGTGGTTAGTTCAGGGTACACAGCATCATCAAGGTGATTTCATTAATGTTTATAAATACGTGAAGGGTGAGCATCAGGATGATGGAGCCAGGCTCTGCTCAGTGTCATCTAGTGATAGGACAAGAGGCAATGGGTGTAAGTTGGACCAGAGGAGGTTCCTCATCAATATGAGAAGGAACTTCTTCCCAGTGAGGGTAATGGAGCACTGGAAGGGGCTGCCCAGGGGGATTGTGAAGTCTCCTTCTTTGTAGACATTTAAAACCTGCCTGGACATGTTCCTATGTAGCTTGATTTAGGTGATCCTACTGTGGCAGGGGGGTTGGACTAGATGATCTTTCTAGGTCCCTTCCAATCCCTGATGTTCTGTGTGTGTAAGAGATGGATCCCTAAGTCTTTTGAGAAGCTGCAGATCTGAGATTACTCACTGCTTGAGTGATATGATCAACAAAACCTACTCCAGAAGGAAGCAGTTGTTCCCTCTGAAACCAGTGGAGGTCCAACCCCTTAGAATTTAACACCCTGTGGGGATCTGGTCCTTGGGCAGCTACCAACCTTAAACCCGTGTCTAGTATTTCATAGTCACTTTAAGTCACCAAGAAAAAGTTAATTAGATTTTAGTCAGGGTGATAGTTCTAGATACTCAGGAAATATTAACTACAGTGGTAGAGAAATAGAGCAATACATCCCTTCTACACCTCAGTTAGTCCACCCAGACCTGGTGTAGGTACCATCATGTGAGTCTGTGTTTTGTTAAATGTCTCTAAGAGTCTAATGTGATAATATGACTCCTTACAGATGCTTCTGGCTATCTATGTCTTGGCATCTACATTTCTTTGAAAGCTTGATCATAAATTACAGCCACTAACTCAGAACAATGCTTTATTTTTAAATCTTTAACATTTCCAACAATTTTCCTGGGTTGCCTTTTTTTTTTTGTCTTTCTTGACTAACACACTTGTGAATTCTGGAGATGTTTAAAACCTGCCTGAACCTGTTTCTGCACAACTGCATCTGGGTGATCCTGGTCTGGCAGGAGGATTGGACTTGATGATCTTCCGAGGTCCCTTCGACTCTCAAATGTTCTGTAATTGTGTGGATTTGTAAAAGTTGTTCCAAAATGACTACTCTAACTTTGTTTTTCAGTTCATGACATCTTTGCTGTTCATTCAGTCTTTAGAATTCTTTGTGGTCCTGCTCTGGCAGGGGGGTTGGACTGGATGATCTTCCGAGGTCCCTTCCAATCCCTGATGTTCTGTGGTTCTGTGATTAAGCCTCCCTTTATCTTTCAGGCCTGTCTCATGCTTTTTAGTTTCCCAAAGCTCCCAGCAAACCCCACAGTGTCCTCCTATCCTGAAGCCCTCCAAGCCGAAAAGACAGGCTTAATTTCACTTTGCTTCCCTTTTATAAGAATAAACCACCCACAAACATAGGCAAACTTTTGACTTGATTTAGAGCCAGCTCTCTGATGTGTCTCCAGCTTTGCGTTCTGACTTTCTGTCTGTGCAGATGTAAATTATTCAGCGAGGGGTGTTGTAGACATGCCTCCTTCATTAAAGTCAGTGGGACTTGTGAGGCTGGAGGAAAATCTACCCTCCCCACAGGCACCTCATGTTGGAAATTTACACTTTATGGCTGTCTAGTAGGACCATATATCACCAAACTCTTCATAACTGTTATTCGTTCTCCAGAAGGAAAAGGAAAAGGAGAAGATATAAAAAAAAAGGAAAGCTCTGGTGTTGTTGGCATTATACAGATCCTTTGCCACATTAAAAAAAAAACAACCCAGAACATAAAAATAAAAAATGCTTCTGCTAGTGTTTACTGTCAAAATGTGAACGGCAAAGAATTGCCCAAAAGTGGGTGTCGTTTATGGTGTTGTAATTAATCAGAGATAATTGCTTACAGTCTGTGTAGTACCTACTAAGTGATTTTGTAAAACATGGTTAAACCACAGATGTGATCCAGTCGGTGCTGCCTACCCTTTCCTAGGCTTCGCTGCTGAATGGGTTGTTATTTAAGACGTTTACAGCCCACCACCAGAGTACCATGCGATCCATATCAAAGCGTTATTTGGCCCATGGGCAGTATAGTATCATCATTGTTGCAAAGCACAGAATAATAAGGCAGAGACATATACTAACAGTTTGGGGTAGCCAGATTCATCTGATTCATTTTAATGAACAACTAGGCCAGAAAAGCAAACCCGACCATCTGTGCTGCAAAGACACTGAATGCTGGAATTTTTTTCCCCCCTTCATCGTCATATTGCTATATCAGCACATGTGCTAACTTCAAACCTTTCCCATAACACATGTGCTCCAATTGCAATCATTTGGATGCAATTTGGTTTATGCTTCCATTTCCCCCCTGTTGATATGAGTGGGGCGGTTGTTGTTGCCGTTGGAAATGCTTTGACATCTCTGTCTCGATTTCTTAATGTTCTTCTTCGTGACCTTGTCCAATCAAGTCTAACAGGTACTGGCACACGAGCCTCTGCCTTGATCTGGAAATACACACAATTAGGTGCTAGTCGTTCGTGATTTGTTATTGACGGTGCTTAAAAAATACGCATATAGCTTCCTAATGAGGTAAACAAACAAGCAGTGCCCTGCTGCAGAATGTGAGGGTGTGGGAAAAGCCATCTTACGTGTTCTTTCATTGACTATTAAACTACTGAACTTGAACTAAAGCCAGGTGACCCACAAGAAAATACAAACAAACACAAAAGATCCCAGTCGCATAACAAACCAACAGCAGTCTGACAGACAGCAGCTCTTTCAGTCATTATTGCCTGGTGAAGTCTCCTTCTCTACAGACATTCAAAACCCGCCTGGACATGTTCCTCTGCAACTTGGTCTAGGTGATCCTTCTGTGGTGGGGGGATTGGACTAGATGATCTTTTGAGATCCCTTCCAAACCCTAATGTTCTGTGAGCCTGTGATTCTGTGACTAATTAATCCCAGTTTAGGGCTTCGATTCACAGTCCTATTCGCCCCAGACTTGTTTTGCAGCCATGAAGAGAGTGAGAGAGGTCACTTCAGCATCACCAGGGTGATATGGTCCAGCCAAGATCTGTCTTAGAAATGTTGCTTTCTCTCTCTCAACACTACACATGGGGTGATCAAGCTCTCTATCTGGTATCTCACTGAACATCTTTGATTCTGCGAGATGTGCTCAGAAGAAAGTATATCTAATCACAAATATAACCATGAACATGTAGTGTCTAAGGGAACGCCATAGATGAGTCACTCTACTCAGCAGCATGGGCAGAGCAACCTTTGGAGCCAGGCACACTATAGCCACATCAGAGAGTCCTTCCATCTGACGGAAACATTTACTAATGAAGCTTCCCTGCTTTAGGGGCATAAATGAGTATTTGTGCACGGCTTCTCACTCATCTGAGTGGATACAACAGCTCAATTGGCACTAACTCAGGGATCCCTCCGATCGCTCCAGGCAGATATAACCCTATTATTAAAATTACTATTGGGTTAAAACGAGGCTCACAGAACAGCACTGGACACACTGATTCATGCTAATTGTGGTAGCTCCATTTCTCTTTGCTGAGCCAGGGGCGTTTTGAAGGGGATATCTGTTCCATTAACAAACAAAGATGTTACAGTGCTACAGGGTGAAAGCATATTACAGGTGTTAAATGGATGGGCTGAGAGAATGCAAAACAGTGTCAATAGTTAAATAGTGTTGATTATTAGCTTTTTCAGGTGGCAGGATGCAAAGCCTGCATGTGGGGATTGCATATTGGAGTGGAGGGCTCTGAAACACTCTAGCTAATGGACAAAATGTGGTCGTGGTTAAAAATAATGGTAAAATTATGTCTTTGTGCTCATTCTGTGATGAGAAGATTAGCCTGTAACATACTCACATGATAGTGCTCTGTGAGAAGTTTTAGGGTATATCCATCAAGAACGACACAGAACTGCTGGAGAATCCAGTGCAGAGCCACAAAGATGATGAAGGGAGTGGAGCATCTCCCTGATGAGGAAAGGCTGAGGGAGCTGGTTCTCTTGAGCTTTGAAAAAAGACTAAGGGGTGACCCCATTCATGTTTAGAAATATGGAAGGGCAGGTGTCAGGAGGATATGGAGCCAGGCTCTGCTCAGTGTTGTATAATGATAGGACAAGGGGCAATGGATGTCAGCTGGAACAGAGGAGGTTCCACATCAATTTCAGAAAGAACTTCACAGTGAGGGTGATAGAGCACTGGAAGGGGCTGCCCAGAGGGATTGTGGAGTCTTCTTCTTTGTAGACATTTAAAACCTGCCTGGATATGTTCCTGTGCAACTTGATCTAAGTGCTTCTGCTATTGCAGGGGGATTAGACTAAGGGATCTTTCCAAGTCCCTTTGAATCCTTAATTTTGTGTGATTCTGTGATGTAAAAGGACAGGAGATACCCAAGTTTAGGCATCATAATCTCATCCATATCCATTTGTCTTGTTCTGAAACTGGACCTCTTGGTCTAAGAATGTCAATTTATTTATTGTGCATTTGTGTTTGTTCTATATCAGGAAAGAAATACACACAGAACTACAGAGTGGGAAAAAATCACCATATTTGACTTCATTGAAAATTTCGGCTCTACCCAATGGAACTTTGAGTGTTCAGCAGATAAAACATTCCCATCTCTTCCTGCCTTCCAAGATGAAATAAACCCATGCTTTTTAATTTACTCCCCTCTTCCCAAATATCTCTAACTTATTCAAAAATGAACCACCTAATTCCAAAAGAGGCATTAACAACGAACCCCGGTCAAAGACGTTCATTTCTGCACAGATATAAAGAGAGCCAAAGTGAAAACCCGTGGTCAGATGTCTAACATTCAGCCAGCTAAATTGAGGTGAGATGAAAAACAGCCTTACAGGCAAGATTGCCTTCTACTTGTGGGTTGCTTGAGGCAAGATTTTCTGAAGGGCATATACAGTTCAGAGCAAATGAGAAGGGCTGAATTACCATTAATTCTATGGTTTGGGAGTAAATTACTTAAAGACCCTAGACACCATTTAACAAACTTGTGAAGGAAGTTACAAATCTGCAGCAGAAGAATTCAGTTATTTAGCTGATTGTGTGGCTCATACAAATTAATGAAAACACCCCAATAAGGATTTATATAGTTGCAAAGTTTATAACCACTCGATAATTGGCATCATTAATGAAAATTAACGTGGCTACACACACTTCAGTATTTCACCCCATAATGAGGAAATGAACAGTGACATGAAATACAGCTAATAATTAATACTACATATATTTCTGAGACAAATAATGTGTTCAAGGCTTTGCCAAGAGAAGGAAATACAATTAACCAGCCTGTGTGGTGGTAATGAGTCAGCACTCCAGCCAGGGACGTTGGGAATAATGCTTTGTGATACAGATATATCAACAAGAGATACCATATCACAGCGAAGTCAGTAATAAGTGCCGAACCTGGGGCAGAAGTTTCTCCTGTGTATCTCTTTGTCATGTTGGACAAGGCAGTTTCTATCTCTCTGTACCTCAGATTTACATTTGCAAACACAGATTGTATCACTTCCCTCTCCGTGTGTTGTAAAAGAAATGTATATACAGGAACGGAAGAGATGTTCTGGCAGCACGGATGTATAACTGCCAAGGCAAGATACATCAAAGGACCTGCAGATCTCATAGGTAGATCCCATAACAGCAGTAAAACTAGAATAATTTGTGAGGTACCTGGGCTCTCTGCATTTAGGATCAGCATCATATCAAAGCATCCAACTTCCTTGGCTGAGAACTACCTGGCAAGAGGCATTAAAGACAGGAATATATATTCCAGATCTTATTATTTTCTGAATCTTAGACTTTGCTCAGTCTCTGGGATGTACCACAGCACACCACAATTACAGTCTCAAATCTCCCAGCAACATATATATTTATCACATTCCCCCCACCCCCATTTCTTTTTCTGTAAGAATTAAGCACTTGTTTTATTTTCTTACCATTCACAGGAAAGTTTGGCAATTGAAGCAAGCTCTGAAAAAGGGGTGGCCCAATTCCAATGTCTTCTTTTTCTTATAGTGATTCAAATACCTTCTTTTCCTTATAGTGATTCAAACATCTTCTTTTCCTTATAGTGATTCAAACGTCTTCTCCAGCTTTCTGGGAAAATCCACTAATAAAAACGACAGCCTTGAATTTTTCAGCTGGTTGTCACACAAAATCAAGAGCACTAAAATCTATTCTCATCTGGACATCCAAGAATCCACCCAGTCCTGTTACTTTTTCTTGGGTCAAAGTAGTTACTCTTAATTCCTTGCTATAAAATCAAGATGACTGCAGATCATTTTACATAAAATGCTTCTATCCTAACATCGTTTGTAACATAACCAACAGGATAATTTATTCTCTTGAACTGAGGAAGGCAGAGACGCTTTCCTGGTGCCTTGTTGAAGCTCCATCATTTAGCACAAAAACTTTTCAAGATTCTTCAGATGTAAGAAGGGAAAAGAGACTAAATTCCTGCAGGGAGGAATTGAACATAGCATCCCCAGTCCTCGAGGGCTGCTATAACCACAGAGTTACTGTTATAAAGACAGATTCCATCATTACTTTTTCAATCTCACTCTCTGGAGGGAAGCTAGATGAAAGGCTTACAGAATGTAACTCGGAATCCCTCTATACACTCCTCAAAAACGCAGCCATAAAAACCAAGCTTATTATTTTATTCTTATTTATTTTGTTCTGGGCTGTGACTCTAACCACAGATTAAAAAGATTTTGTCAATTTTGTCTAAGGAAGATGTCATGAGAATTAATTGTTATCTGTTAATTACCATGTGGTCTTTGCTATAAATCCCACTCAATATGTACTGATGTAGCTTGTCTGGTCACTTTCAGGCACCGCATAGAAGATAACTCATATGGGACTTAACTCTTTCCACCATCCACTGTACCATGAGTTCAGTAAAGTACCCACTTCTTCATATGATCTCTGGTTTTCAAATTGTGAAGTTATGCACAGACTTGCTCGAGTTTCCTTACAAGCCAAAGATGAGCCTTTCAATAAAGTTTATCACTGTGAAACCCTGCACTTTCATTCTCTATTCCTTATTTCTCCTCTTGATTATTTAAGTTTGAAGTCCTGTTGCAGAGACGTATGGCAACTTTTGCCTTGCCCTTCTCTTATACAAGTAAGTTAATGCAATAAAAGGAATGAATTTACCCTGGCGGTTACATGCTGTCAAAGGACTTATGTTTTCTATCTGTCCTCCTCTGGCTTTGTGTTCTAAGTTTTGGCCTTCTTCACGATGACTCACCCTGGTAGAATGTTTTCCTAAGGGGTGTTTGTCAGGTAGGTAAGTGAATTTATTTCAGGTCTCTGTTAGAAAGTCACCTTTTGTCTGTTTACATTGCTTTGGAGAGGCATGTTCATCTCAATGTTTATAAGCCCTCTTCAGCATCCGTTCCATTATCTGGATTACAAAAATAAACTTACTTGAACTGTAGCATTAATTAGACCTAATTTTGAACATCCAGCTTGCAGTTGTTTTGATCTGAGCTATTATTGTAGATTTTTTCATTTAAATATATAGACAGAAACAGACAGTTTTAGCTTGAAATTATTCCTATCTTGAATTAGATCGTCTAGTGCAGGACAGAACACTCCTGCTTTAAGGCATCTATTTATTTTCTTAGACCATAAAGTGAGCCAGTGATGAGTATCTCAACCAGAGACATCTGTATTGTAATCGTCAAAAGTTAAGGAAGATGAATCCCATCCAGAAATGAGAAGTCGTGGTAGCACATCTAAGACCACAAGAATATGTTTTCTCTCTGCTCTTCCAGTCGGAGGGTAATACAATGGAGCCAGCCACACATCAGAAATGAGATAAAAGGCACAGCCAAAGTGAATAGATTAGCACAAAACCATATGTAGAACCACACAAAGTTGCTGACAAATAATGTTCAACTTCTAACAAAATGCTGAAAATCAAAGCCTATTAAAAAAAAACAAGTTCAAGAACGGGGGTGGGGAGATGGAGACGAGAGTCAGGGGACGACTAGTGACATTCATTTAGTAAATTGTTCAGTGAGAAGGCAAATGCAATCTCAGGCCTGTAGCTTGTCCCTCGAGGTTGTTCAGCATTCTCCTGTATTCAGCAGAGCGGGAAAGGTTTGTATCACCCTTCCCAACAAAGCGACGTTTGGACTGCCTTCTCTCCAATCTGCTTAACATCCTCATTTATATTCTACCTTTCTGACTTCTATTAAAATGAGGGTCCCTTTCCACAGCCCTGCTAAATGACACCATTCTGCTGTCCATCATTAAATTATAGTCCTTTCTTCTTCCCATCCTGCTTCTCACTTCCTCTCCTTTCCGCATCTCCCAGAGGTGTCTACATTTCTGTGGCAAATAGGCAAATACACTGAATCTTTTTGGTCCAGGATGACACAAACTATTTAATTGTGAATTATTAAGTCATCTGTACTCTCCTGAAAAGGTTCACGGTGGAATGACAGGAAATTATTCCTAGTGGAATGACAGGATATGATATGATGAAATCACGATTCACATGTAAATTGGATGTCTGCTGATAGAAATCTGAAGTCTACTGAGAATTCACAAAAAGAATATGCTGCAAGGTTTATCCAATGAGTAGATTATTTATTAATGGGTACGCCCTCTGTTAACGCTGTCCACTCTCAGTTGGTAAAACCTCAGGGAGACTTTTTTTTTCCCTTTAATTATAGCTTGATGTGAAGGTTTCAGACAAACAACAACATTTCCAGTCTTCCAATATATATTTCCCAGTCAACTATCTAATTTGTCAATCACACACACACACACGTGCGTACATATATATAAGGTCTGAACGCTGGCTGTCATAATTCACTGCAGATTTATTACTTCAATGGAATCACGCCAATTTGCCCATCCTGATGTTCTGTAGACCACAGATTAAAGTGTACATGGCTACACAGAAATTGTCATGACTCTTTATTTTCATTCCTTCTACAAAGCTGTCTGCACAAATTATCTCTTTGGCTTCCTCTGATTCACTTTAAAAGTGTTACATTAATTTTAAATGCAAATTGCGATAATTAAATTTGACCTTATAAACTATCAGATGTGATGGGAATTTCCCTTCCTGATTTTTTATCTTAAATTGGAAAGGAACCAGATCAAACAAGCAGGGAATTTCAAAGTCAAAACAAATACCAGTCATGGCTGGGGACTCTGCTACAATGATGAAAAAGTAAACGTATATATGCACGTATGTATGTGAGTGTCTATAATGGAGATGTTAACCACAAATTGCCTAAAATCTTTACATTTGTATGTAAAACTGGCAGTACCTCATTTTTTGTTGTTAAGGAAGGGGAAAAAAAACCCACACACACAATCAAAGTGACCCACATAGATATATAATTTTTTTTTACTTTAATAATGGATAGTTTCAGATACCTCCTAAGGTCCTATTCCTCCTGTCATGTTTAAAGGGTTTATTGTTTCCAGAAAAGCTTTTGCTGCTCCCTCTGGAGACTGAGCTGATCTAAGGTAATATTAATTCTGTGCCTCTCTCTTGTCGGAACTCGACTTCAAACGGAATAAATGAGATGAGAGCTGAAAGAGAGGTTATGCAAGCTGTCATCCTCCATTGTGTTGGAGGCATCAATGACTCTCAGAACAAATTAGGTGTCACTCTACTAAATCGCAGTCAGAAAGGCAAATCAGTTTATAGAAGACTTATTTGGTCTCCTGGAAAGCTCTTGCATTCAGAGCACAGTTAATCTTCCTTTTCTTTTGGTAATTTTAAAAATCCTCATTTTTTTAATTTCTTTTTAAACAAAGATGAAGCAGAATTTCCTCCTGATGACTCATAAAGTTCCCCATACAATTCATGCTGATTAGTTCTGTCTAATTTCTCTCTCTCCAGAAGAAAAAAAAAGGTCCCATAGAGGCTTGTTTCTCTCCTAAAAGAGAAAAGAGAAATGACTACATATGTTTTATTAGACTTCTTAATTTTGGGATTGTGGCTTGGGAAAAAAGTCTGTGATAAAAAAGAATATCTGAAGAAAAAAGGATATTTACAAATCTTGTCAAGTATGGATTCTTCCAATTTTGCAAGTCTTACTGATTCTATTCATTCTTTATTAAGTGGCTCTCAACCTACAGAAAAGGAGCTAGCATTTGTTAACTACCCGGTTAACAGTTCACCTCTGGCACTTGATTTAAACCTTTTCTAAATTTGTTTTTCCTTTTTTTCCCCCTGATAAAGAAGCTAAATACATTTTTGCATTATAAATAGATTTTTGCATTCTAAGCCACACAAAGACCTTTTTTACTTCTACAATCAAATTATGTGCAGGTTTTCACTGAGGAACAAAAGCTCATCCATTTCTTGAAAGAAGAGTATTTCCATACTTCAGCAAGATCAAGACAAACACAGAATGAACCTCACACAAAGTGAGGCACCTATTCTAATTCAAGATTATGTCTGTAAAAGCAAGGAACAGGGTGACACGTGAATAGATCTTCAGAGAAAAACAGTTGTTTTTGAGGGCCATTTTTAGTTTAGATGTGTTTTTTTGCAAGTTTGCTTCAGTCTAATCCTGTGAATTAAGACCCAATGGATGCTGCAGTTCATCAAGTGTGCTTTTGAGAATAATCATTTAGTTTTGCTTCATTTGAAAGACGTCGAGACACTTTTGTGTTGAGAACCAATGTGTAATAACTGGGGACAATCAGCTCACTATTTTCAAAAGTTCACTTTCAACCAACACTACATGGAGACACATCATTTGTTCCTCACGAAACGCAAGATACAAGGCAAGAAAAGAGATGTCTGCCAGGGATCAGTAATGGTCCCAGTTCTATTAAACATCTTTATTGATGACCTGGATTAGGGGATTGAATCTACCCTTAGTAAATTTGTGGGTGACACCAAGCTGGGACAGAGTGTGTTGATCTGTTGGAGAAGAAGAAGGTGCTGCAGAGAGATCTGGACAGTGCCACTCCTGGATGAGGGGATCGAGTCTACCATTAGTAAATACAAGGATGACACCAAGTTGGAGGGGAGGATTGATCTGTTGAAGATGCTGCAGAGACATCTGGACAGGCTGGGTCAGTGGGCACATGCCAGCAGGGTGAGGATGAACAGGGCCAAGGGCAGGGTCCTACACTTTGGCCACAATAACCCCTTGCAGCTACAGACTGGGCATGAGTGGCTGGTGAGCAGCCTGGCAGAGAGGGACCTGGGAGTTCTAGTTGGCAACCGGCTGAGCCAGCACTCTGCACAGGTGGCCTGGAAGGCCAGTGACATCCTGGTTTGGATCAGCTATAGTGCAGTCAGTTGGACTAGGGATGCAATTCTCCTTCTGCACTGGGCACTGTGGAGGCCTCCTTTTGAGTACTGGGGGAAGTGCTGGAGTGGCTTCAGAGGAGCAACGAGGCTGGGGAAGGGACTGGAGTGAAAGTCAGATGAGGAGAGGCTGAGGGAGCTGGGGGTGTTTAGCGAGAAGGAGATTCTGGGGAGACTTGATCACTCTCCATAACTCCCTGAAGGGAGGTTGTCGTCAGGTGAGGATCAGGCTCTTCTCCCAGGCTACTAGTCATAAGATGAGACGGATGCATCAGGGAAGAGTTAGGTTGGATGTCAGGAAGCCCTTCCTCATGGAAAGGGTCATCAGACCCTGGAATGGACTGCCCAGGGCAGTGATGGAGTTCTCATCCCTGGAGATGTTGAAGGCCAGCCTGGCTGTGAACATTGGTGCCCTGATGTGGCCCCTGTGATGGTGTTAGGTCATAGTCTGAGCTGGATGGGCTCAGAGGTCTTTTCCAGTCTCAATCATTCTGTGATTCTGTGGCTAAAACTAATGTGGGTCTCAGAAGTCACTGTATTATCCCAAGTTGTGACTTGGGAGCCCAATGTTAAGTTTCCAGAGCAAAAACCAATTTCAATCACTGAACATGACAGCAATTGTTACCTTTCACCAGACTTAGAGTGCTTAGATTCCTTACAGAAGGCACAGAGAAAGTTTAATAACTAAAACCACGTTCAAGGAAGCCACCAGACTTATACAGAAATCACCTAAACTTTCTAGTGGAAAATGCCAACAGAAGAATCAGAAGTTAAAATACAGTAGAAAGGAACTAGAGATACTCCTTCCCCACTGCAAGTGGAAGTAAGACTTAGGTGAGAGAGGTCTGTTACTGATAGCTCACCCACAGTACTTTGAATCAGGGAATTAAAATCAGTTCTGTTGGATTTTTTTTCGCAAAGTGCTGGCACCACAGACATATTTGGTATTTGAAAACAAGACTTTCTGAACCACTGCTGTTGATATATTTCTACTCCAGGAGATAAGTAGTGTCCTTTTGAACCTTCTCAGGCACAGGAGGGTGTTGAATTAAAATCTCCCACATGCTGGAAGGTAGATCTAAGACTTGATTAGTCAGAAAAATGCAGTTAAATCCCTTCATTCCAACTGCGGGAGAATAAAGGCTTTTGCCTGAGCTTGTTTGTTTGTTTTCATAAAGAAGAGACAGAAGGATTGTGATTGAACATCCCAACTGGAAGTAAATTCCTTTTTACGGGCAAAGTTAAGACGTCACAATCCTGAAATGACAGGGATATGCCTCAGCGTTTCCTTCAGATTGCCCTAAATATCTCACCAACCCTCCTCTTCCTCCCACGTACAGATTCCTCCCATTCTGCAGATGCTGCCACAGTGACTACGAGCCTAAAAATTAAGCTCTGTGTTAACGAATGGTCTGGACTCAAAAGCACCATCATATGCAAACCTACATGCCCAGGGAACATCAGAGAACTTATTCAGTATCTCAGTGTTTGTGGAATGTAAAACGCAGCTGTAAAATAAGATGTCCAAGATAAAAGGAGAAAGTAGCATCAGTCTCAGTGTCAGCACTCTGATACTTGACTGATAACACCTCCCTTTTTTCTCAACACATTGTGAAGGCTCCTGAGCAGAGATGCTTGAATGTAACGATTTTCTGTGAACATTCCTTCCAAGTAATAAACACATTTGATTTGACTGTGCTCATACATAATTTATTCTCACTTTCCCTTGATATTATGGCAAATTAGTTAACTGGAAAGATTATTTGCAGAACCAGCTCATTTTTAAGCTCATATTGCAAACTATTTAAAGAAAAAAATTGTTTCATATTCATTATAAGGAGTATCCACAGTGCAGGAGACTTGCTTTTATGAGCCTGATTTACACAATAAAGTGGTAGGAGAAGATTTCAGACAGTTTAGCAGCACAGAGCTGATCAGCCAGGAGATAACGACGGGCCCTTGAAACGGTTGCTGAGAAGCCCCAGTCTCCATTATTTACACCATGATTCAGTTACAGCCTCTCTCTGTCAACAAAGTTAGGACACTCAGCCTTTTACTGCTGAGCTCAATCCAGTTATTTAACATGGAAGTATCGACAGCAGGTATCTGAGGAACACAAGGAACAAGCACAGAAAGAGTCCACCGTCTAAACTGACACATAATGTGGGATCTTAGAGCTCATTATAAACTTGTCTTCCCTAGCTAAAAGCCATTTCATTCACTGTCAGCTAGTAGTTATCTGATTTGATATCAACACTCACAGCATGAACATCAGCAGTGGCCACGCTGCACAGGTGGATCAGACTCCCTTTTCAGCTGAAATCAGTCAGGAAAGTGAAAATTCTCCTATATCCTCTGAAGAAGGGGGCCAAAATCACAGTTGCTCTTTTTGCAACTCATGCGCTGCTCTTTGTGGAGATATAGTGACATCCTCTCAAAGGGAAGTGGTGAGAAACCTTTGTATGTAGTCCACCCGTCCTTTATGGAATGATAGATCACAGAATGGATGAGATTGGAAGGGACATCAGGTTCAATTAACTCCAAATCTCCTGCCATGGGCAAAGGACATGGACAAAAGAAGATCAGGTTGCTCAAAGGGATAGGTTATCCACATCTTCCCTGAGCAACATGTTCTCATGACCCTCACAGCAAGGAACTACTTCTTAATTTCTAATCTAAACCTAGGAGAAAGGGATCTGGGGATCCTGGTGGACAGCAGGATGACCATGAGCCGGTAATGGGCCCTTGTGGCCAAGAAGGCCAATGACATCCTGGGGTAGATCAGAAGGGAAGTGATCAGCAGATAAAGAGAGGTTGTTACCCATCTCTACGCTGCCCTGGTGAGACCACATCTGGAATCTTGTGTCTAGTTCTGGGCACCTCAGTTCCAGAAAACACAGAACTGCTGGGAAGAGTACAGCACAGAGCCACAGAGATGATGAAAGGAGTGGAGCATCTCCCTGATGAGGAAAGGCTGAGGGAACTGGTTCTCTTGAGCTTGGAAAAGAGGAGACTGAGGGGTGACCGCATTAGTGTTGATAAATATGGAAAGGGTGGGTGTCAGGAGGATGGAACCAGGCTCTGCTCAGTGTCATGTAAAGATAGGACAAGGGGAAACAAGTTTGAGTAGCAATATGGAAGGTTCCACATAAATGTGAGAAGGAACTTCTTCCCACTGTGGGTGACAGAGCACAGGAAGGGGCTGCCCGGGGATTTTGCAAAGTCTCCTTCTCTGGAGAGGTTTAAAACCCATCTGGATGTGTTCTTGTGTGACTTGATGTAGATGATCCTGCTGTGGCGGGAGTGGACTGGATAATACTTTGAGGTCTCTTCCAATACCTAATGTTCTGTCATTCTGTGATCCTTTCTTTTAGTGTGAAGACATTGAACAAGCCTTTGCAAAAATTCCCTCCCCACCTGTTTGTAGGCACTCTGTAAGTATTAGAAGACCACGACACCATAAGCAGGAAACTGAATGTTTCTGATATGCTGAACTGTATACACAACAGTAAAAAGTTTTATTCCTCAGGGATTTCCAAAGTGTGTTCCTCAGCTATTTCCAAAGTGTAGTACTACCAAACTGACTTCCAAAAGCTGTAAAACAATAACAAATAAATAAAAGGGGATGTTTCGGAGAAAGGGATGGAAACACACTGTATTTACCACAAAATCTCTATTCAAAGCAGTGAGAAAAAACTGAGCATGGTGATGCTTAACCACACTTATGGTTTCACTTATTTGATCTGCTGATGGAGCACATCAAACATGGGCTGAAAATCAGTGAAAGATGGAAAACAAAGGGAAGGAATAAATAGTCAGTGGCACAAGGTGAACAGTGGGATGCCTCGCCTCATTGTTCTGCATTAGATCTCACGTTTGAAATCTGTATTAATGATCTTGAAAGAGGGTAATACTGAGGTTAGCAAAACTAGCAGATGACACAAAGTTATTTAGCTAGCACAGACCAGAGAGAGCCATGAGGAACTTCAAAGAGGTTTAGCTAAACCATGTGAGGGCTAAAGTGAGGGCAAATGAAGTTCAATGCCAATAAATGCAAAGTAAGGCGTACTGGAGGAAAAAAATAAATTAAACCGCTTGTACATCTGACAGGGGTCTACATTCACTGTCTCAACCCAGGAAAAGGATCTGGGTATCAATGAAGACAGATTTCTAGACCATATGCAGCAGTAGATTTTAGAAAAAAAATTCAAACAAGATGTGAGGGTTCATAAGAACAGAGACACGGAGCGGCGCAGTAAATAATACACAGCCAGACTGTAAATCAAAATGTGGTTTTATCTGCACAGTTTTGTGGAGCTTTATTACTGCACCATCAAAAAGGTATGGATAAAACCTAAAAAAGAAAAGTTTATCAAAATTATACAGGGGTCAACAGTGAGAAATTAAATTGTTCCTCAAAAATAAAAGGATAAATAAATCAAAAAAGTCTGACATGCAAAATGACTGAAAACGTTGTGGAGAGATACCTTAGAAAGGAGAAGGACAGAAGAGATAAAGAAAGGTTAAAAATCAGTAACTTCAAGAAGGTAGGTTATGTGTGCCTCTTCTCAACTTACAGTGGGGCAAGAGAATATGCAATGAAATTAAGGAGAGTTCAAAACAGATAAAAGACAACGGTCTCTTTTCTACCAATCTGGGGACCTTCTGACACACTGAAAGCGAAAAGTGAGGGATTCTTCAAATAAACCTTTAAATGGAAAATAGATAACAAGATTTGCAGAAGTCAAAATAAAACCCCCAAATATTTGTTGGGAACTGTTTGAAAGCTTGAACTTTCCTTTGGAAAGCTCTCCTAAGCCTGTGCCTGAATCCCCCAGCCTTTGGAGAATAAAGACCCCAAGGATCAAGCAGCTCGTGTTGAGGTTAGTTCACATAAAGAGATTTCTGTATTAGAGGCTTGTGTGTGCTGAACACCAGTCTTCATGTTCTGCACACAGTAAATATCTTTATCTAAGCAGCAAACATTTGTTTCTAGACTCTTAGAATCCTGGGTTGTCATGTACCTGGAGGGATGTACATCTCATATGAGCTCCTGAGCTGCAGTGTAGACACTGATTCTACCATACAGCTTCTTAGCAGGGTTTTGTGTCATAGGTTTGATCATTTGGTGAGATTATTAAGGATCTGTGTGGTGTCCTAGCTTTACTGTCCGTAATTCTTAAAGACATGATGCTAGAAAGTCATGCAGGCAAAACATTGGTCTGGGTGGTTGAAAGGTCTGACCCAGCACGGCGACATGCACGTTCCTCTAGACTACGAACAAAGCCAGACTGTCTGTGCTGACACAGACTGCTATTACTTGTCCTCACTCTCTCGTGGACTACTTGCCTCACCAAATCATCAATATTTATCTTTCAGACTGCAGGTACAGAGTGGAGGTATGATAAATGTTTGTATGCTGTCAAACACAACGGAGTTTCCGCCTCATTGAAGTTAGGTTGTGCTAGTAAGGAAATCATGAAGCATCAGAAACTTGGAGCAGTGTCTGTCCATCCCAATGAAGGAGCAAACCAGACTTATCTCTTCCTCTGATTTATGAGTGCCAACGCAGAGTATCCCAGCATCTGTTGCTCTGAGCGGTCACCCAAACCTCTGCTGCCTGGCCACTCTCTGAGGCTCCTCTTTGCAGTCATTAAAATGGAAATGGCATCTGACAGCCACAAACATCACTTCACTTCCAGCTTCCTCAATTATCTCCTCCTTTTCACTGCCCTCCCACTCCCTGTGTGATGAGAGATATATGTTTGCAGAACCTTCATTTTAAGGAATGAATACTTGAACCATCAACAACAGTGCACTGTGCCCCAGCTGAACGAAAACCTCTTTTCGTTCAGGAAAGATGACACGGAGTTAAGTAGAAAGAAGCTACCTGAATGCATTTACTTCAGCTAACTATTTCTGTATTATGATAGCCCGCTTCCAGCAGATCAAAGAAATCTGGCGGTGTTGTTTTTTCACACTGTGAGAAGCACAAACATAATTTAAATGCCCCCTCAAAATATTCATGCATCAAAAAAGGCTCAGTCTATCCTCAAGCTGGCTTTCAGCCACCATTGTTATGTTGTTGCTGCATCATGATGGAAACAGCAGACAGTAGAAAACAATAAACAACAAAGAAGACAAGTCTTTTAAAACAAGTCTAGACAATAGGATTAAAGAAACACACCCCACTTTAACAGCATTAAAAGTTTCAGTAATAGCAAAACTCACTGATAATAGGTCATTTATCAGTTTAGTTTCACCAAATGACATTTTAAATGCTGATTGCTTAGGGTCCTGCTTGCAGGGTTTTTCTAACCCTCAGCCTTACGTTTTTTTATTTTGTTCTGTTAGACACATGTCGTGCACGGACGGATTTCTCAGTTGGTGGAAACAGTGCAGCTTGTCTGAAGCTGACAATTAGCTCTTTCATAGTTAAGGTCAAGTACATAGGCACATTAACAGCGAAGGGAATTATTGTCTCTATCTGCTGGGCTTTTTGCTTGACAAATTATCATAGGTTAAGGCTGGAGTGGGTCACAAGGTGGATGACAGACACTTTCTAGTAGCCCCTCTCCCTACTCAAAAGAGGAAGTGAAAGAGAGTAAAGGAGAGAGACTGTGGATCACCCCCCCCACACACACACACACATCTCCTTAATGAAAATAATATGAAATATACACAAAACCAATACTGAACTCCATCGTCCTGCTGTCAATTATAGAATCATCACCACTGATGCTGGAGAAGTTCCAGACTGGACTCAGCAGCTTTCAGATATACCAAGTAAGATGTTTATGGGATGGAATATCTTGTTGGTTAGTTTAGGGTCATCTATTCTGTCCTCTAGTCCCCATAGGTGGTGCCTGTCACTGGCTGCACCTGAAAGTGGTTCACAAGATTCAGCAGTGACCTTGGTTATCAGTAGAGAATGTTTAAACAGGAGCCTTTCTGCATCCCAGGTTCTGGTAGTAACTGTAAACTCCAAGTATTATCATTGTACAAGCAGCCACTGCCTGCACAAACACACTGTTAACTTCAGAAGCTGAGGCTGGTTAGAAGAGGCTGAGCTGAAAAGCAAAATCACTGAACAGCACTGGTCCTGCTCTAACCCAAACCAGGACACAAATGGTGAAAAATCTTGCATCGAACCTTTAATGTCTTCATCAGCCCAAGTTTGAGAAAGATACTGAATTTCTATTTAAAGGCTTAAGTAGATGGAGACCTTAGGTAAGCTGTCCTTAACTAAATGTGTGATTAAAAAATTCTCATAGCAAATGGAGAAGACATTTCACAGAGCACAGAGAGGAATCCGTCACTGGACATAATTTAACTCAGATAAAATGCTAACAATCTCTTTGCTTTTCTTGGTACGTGGCCCTGGACGTCTATGATCCAATACTTCTACCTGACATGATGGCTCATAAACCCTGCACAGTCAGTATCTCTGAAGATAATATCTAATCTCTTATGTATCTGGATAGCTCATTATAGGAAAGACATTGAGATGCTGGAACTTGTCCAGAGCAGAGCTACCAAGCTCATGGGGGGTTTAGAGAACCAGTCATATGAGGAGAGGCTGAGGGAGCTAGGCAGGTTTAGTTTGGGGAAGAGGAGGCTGAGGGGAGACTTCATTGACCTCTACAACTACCTGAAAGGAGGTTGTAGAGGGGTGAGTGTTGGCCTTTTCTCCTTAGTGACTAATGACAAAACTAGGGGAAATGATCTGAAGCTGAGGCAAGGGATGTTTGCATTGGATTTTAGGAAGGAATTCTTTACAAAAAGAATGATGAGGCACTGGAATGGTCTTCCCCAGGAGGAGGTTGAGTCACCATCCCTGGAGGTGTTTAAGAGACATGGTGTTTCACACCCTGCTATAGTGGTAGGCATGGAGGGGGTTAGTTTGTGTTTGTCGATTGATCAGGTATTTAGGTTTTTTGTTGTTGTGGGTCTGTTTGGACTCGATGATCTAGGTGGTCTTCTTCAACCAGGATTACTCTGTGATTATGTGAGGAGATAACCGAAGTGCAACCTGTCCATCTTTGTTTTTCCATGCAGATACACATAATCCCTAAAATTCAGTCCTGTCATCATCTCAGGAAGCAGTCAATGCAACTTCTAAGTCCTAATGAACCTGAGCTGCCTCAGAAAACTCTTTAATGACAAAGGTATTGGCAATCCCTGTCCACAGTATCGAGTCTAAGTCTTCGACAGTACTGAGATCCACAGAAGGATGGTCAAGAAAAAGCCTGACTGCAACCTCATAAAACATCCATTTGGGAAGAGCTAATGCAGGATTTCAGTTTCAACTCTATGAAAGTAACATCTGTATTTTCTTTTCAATCTTTATTTAAAAAATGTAAAGATATGTGTGAGTCCATTTCTATGTTGTCTATGCACACATATGAACATGACTCCTAGAGCAAGAAATAGCCTGCAGAATTCTGGACCATCATGTGTGGACCGAGTCTAGCATGAATAGTAGAACACCCACCATCATCATAGAAGTACTAGTGGGCAGCAAGCAGTTCTTTCCCCAGGACAAGCCCTTGTAAGTAGTAGAAAAAAGGCTAATGAGTTTAGCTGCCCATAACTTTTGTGGTTCTGAAAAACATATTAAATGGTTTAGATGTATGTAATCTATATTTCATCAAGATTTTGACAGATCTTGTTCTTGGTATTCCTTAATTTCCCAGACTCTCCAGTGCATGTCCTACTTTAGTGATTTCCAGCTTTGGTCTGTAACTCATATTGTAAACATTGTGCCCTAGAAGGCTTTGTGGTGTCTGCTTCAAAAGTGAACCACGTGGGTGCTTTGCAAAAAAAAAAGGCATTTCGTTAGTGCTTGGTGGAAGCAAGTTCTGTCTGGACCACTTCATCTGCCCTTCAGTACTTTCACCATGGATCTTTGGCTTCCTCAACAATCTGTGTGGAGTTCATTGTTGTAGATCAGCTACCTGGTCTGAATTTCTTTCAAGAAGGGCTGGACTGCCATTTTAGGTCTATGTGACATGTTTTCTGGTTGATGGATGCCTCCACACAATAGAAAATCATTCATAAAATGGGAATAACATGTAATTAGACTGTCACTGAAGGATTCCAAGAATTGGCTTGGTGACTTTAAGAAAAAATTCCTATCCATCCGAAAATTCCCAGTTATTTTCCTAGATATTCAGAATTTCAGCCTATTTTACTGATATGAAAGATGTATTCTAGTAGCTTTTTCCAGACAAAGCCAAGATTCTTCTTATCTAATATTGTGCCCATGGCTGATTTATCTTGAGCTAAGAGCCTAAACACCCTCCTTTCACTCTTTAAGACATGTGAGAGAGAGACCACCATGCAATCATTCAGACCTTAGGTTGCATGACTCACCCACTAGAGCTGCTCTTTTATATCTGCTGGCAAGTAAGCTTACAATAAAACTGACTTCCTAATTTGGGGATCTCATTTAAGAGACTTAATACAAAATAGATGAAGTCACAGACAGACGGGAAGGCCCATTTCTTTTGTTTATTAGACCTCAGACACAGCATGAATCAAAACAGAAGGTGTCAGAGCGCCAATGTTATAGCATCTGATATACTGTGCATTGGGCACCCTCATATTCAGGACAGTTGCTTAGCAACTGGGATACAGGCTGAGGATGTAGAGAGTCTGGGATCCTTTCTCTGCCCAACACGATTAGCATGACTTGGATAAATTACTTCACCTTTCTGTATTCTTCTTCCACTTTATACATTTATTTATTCTGTCTCTTACCAAATGCTTCAGCAACTCCTTTGAAGATATCACAGCCTTCAAATAATGAAATTATTCTTTTCCTACAAAGCTGCATATCCTGGACAAGGGACTCAGGTGTCATCTCCTCTTACTACCTGTCTCTCACAGATAACCACCTTCTCCTTGACTATGTTCATCACTGACACAAAGGAGCTGCCATGCTCACTATACGGGAAGGGAGGCATTTCAGTGGGGAAGTGTTTTTCCTCTGTGTGTGTAAATTTCTGCACACAAGTCATTTTCAGAAATCTAAGCTGGCATTTGGCAGAATGTCAGTAGACTTTATGCAATAACACTGTCCAACTAGACATATTAGGAGAACAGAATCTGCAAGACAGCATACATTTGGCTCTGTTACTGCTACCACCACCAGCAAATACAGACAGGTGGAAGGACAGTGGGGCTGACATTAGACCTTCATAAGGGCATTCTTTGCTTGACTGATGGTTCATAACCATTCAGCACTGATGGTGAGCTGTGAGGTTTTGTTGTCCAAGTTAGGAGCTTTGGCTGCTCAGCAGATGAATGAAGAGTTGGCTCCAAAGTCTGTAACCCTTTGATTTCATGGTTGTTTTCTTCATCTTGATCTCGCTACAGCTGCCACCTCAAAGAACAGGGTGAGAGTAATTGTGTTGGCTTGCCTCCAAAGCCTGGAGGAGTAGTCACTTGCTACTCTCCCAGATTATCTGCCAGGCAAACAGAAAGGTTAATGATGTAGAGCTTGATTACTCTGGTAGAAAGAAAGCAGTCAGCTTGATCCAAAAATCTTTATTGTGTGTGTAAGGGAGATACATTAAAAGAGCTCAGAACGGCGGTGCGTTGTCTTCTCTATTCCATCTTTGAACATGGAGAGACTATTTGCCTTCTGGCAGGTATAGTCTTGTAAGCAATAGCTTTTTGGTGTACATACATCTCCTTGCCTGAAGCTTGTCCTTTAATTTTAAGGAATTCACAATAGTTTTGTTGCTAAGAAAGCCAGTCTTCTTCAAATCATACCAGCAGAAGAATCATTTGAAGGTATTTGTCCTCGGAAAAGATTGAATACCATCAGCTGAAGCATAGACAAATAAACGCAACCTTTAGTTGAAATATGTACAAATAAAGGCAACTTTGCATAAAAATGCTCACAAACACGTGTGCCTCTGTGTGCCTGTGTACACACGCACATATACGCAGTGAGCACGTGATTTCTGGCGGTCATCTTCAAGAAGACAAATGCAAATCTGCCCTATCAAGTCAAATGCAACAGCACCTCCAATGACCCCACAGCAAAAACAACAACAGCAACAAAACCCCAAAACACAACATCCTCCCCAAAGAAAATCTGAAAAAATAAAAGCAACCAACAGTTGCTAGCTGAACAAATGAGGGGCAACAACAAAACCACAAGACAGTGAATGTGAAAACATGTTCAACATGGCTAAAGGCAGTAGAGTTTATACAGATTGACTCTCTTATTTTAAGAAGAATCTGCTTTGTGGAAATATTTAATATTAAAAGAATGAATGAATAAATAAACATGAAACTTTATGAAACCACGAAAATGGATATCTTTAAGGCTTTGGTTGACAAAGATAATATTCTGACCTAGGAATTCAAAACTGAAGTCAAAGTCGAATATGTTTGTTCATGTGCTTTACGACTCAGAAGCATTTTTCCATGTAGATTTTGTCCTTTGTCTGATTCATATCTTTCACGATACTTGCTGGTGAAGAATTCATTTAATCCCAACACCTTCAACACCAAACAGCAGCTTCAAGGAAGAGAAAATTATGTTTTGATTCATTCCACATTTCACCAATTTTATGGTCATGGGCCTGGTGAAAAAGAAGCGCACAGTAATTTGTTATCTCTCTTCTCCTGTTGATTCATGACTACTCTGAGACGAGCACTTACTGTGATTTGCAGCGAACTTTAAATGATTTTATATAGGAAGTTTTCTCTTTGCCTTTTTCCATCTTTCTGTGTTCTAAATCTTAGGATACAAGGTGTTGAACATCTGTATAAGTGTTTCATGTGCCTATGGGGAAGAAAAAGCCACTGAAAAAGAACAAAACATCTATTTCCCTTAATGGGGAAGAGTATGATGTTGTTCACAGCACCTGAGAAAGGAGGAAGGTTTTTACAAAGGCTGAAAGACCAAGACTAGAAAAGATCTGTTCATAAGGCACAGAGATACCAATGGGAGAAGAGTGAGTGAGGACAGAATTCAAAAAGAATTTCCCAAATCAGCTATGGAAAAAGCACTTCAAAAACCGCACAAAACGTTCTGAAAAACTGAAGGGACAGGAAAGATGCCACCATAGTTGCCTAGAAGTCAAGAGCTGCCAAGTCAAGGCAGGCTTTAAAAACTAAGGAGTCAGGAAATGTCATTCTTCCTAAACATCTACAGCAGCCCAGGGGCACAACAAAAGAAATCCACTACAGCTGCATGGGAATTGGTAAATTCTCACTCTCATGCTACATGCCAAAGTCCTTTCTCTTTGCTTCTCTAATTCATGCGTCAGTGCATGGAGGTAATCCAGACACTTAGGGGACTTTTGTGTTAAAACCTCAGTCAGGAGACAATTCTCAGCTCTTGACAGGAAGACAATTATACAAGAGAAGCTGAATGAGCAGAGGAAAAAGAGACTATGGTCTTGGGGAAGAAGGAAACAAACAGTGGGCAAAAAAAAATGAAGCCAGTTTCCTGTAAACATGCGAGTTTAGTAATTATCCCTAGAGCTATAGCTTGAAAACAAACAACAGAGATGAATGCCATGCCATCTGAAATCAATGTAATCCTATCTTTTTGAGTAAATAAGGTTCTGAGGTTCCACAAAACAGAAACTCAAACATTCATGGTTACAATATCTGAAATGCAGATGATGAAGTGCGATACGGGTTGAGGGAGGAGGCCAGGGTTGTGTGTGCAGGAAAACCTCACATTTTTATTTAACTAACAATGGATATGGTTCTGCTTGATTTCCAGAAGCCACACAAGACTATATGTGGGCTTTCTGAATTCACTTACAGTCTACAAAAGAAGCACAGAAGAATGAAATAACAAGGGTCAGTTTGCTTAGCCGGTGACAGCAAGAACTACTTCTACCTAGTTGTCAGTGTATCCTTCTGTGTCCAAACCTCTGGAATAAGACAGAGTGCTTTGAGGACAAATTGTTGGGTCCTGCATTTTGGTCACAACAATTCCATGCCACACTAGACCTTGGAATTTCCAGGATGACTGGAAAGCAGTCTGGCAGAAAAGGACCTGGGAGTTCTAATTGACAGGCAGCTGAATAAGAGCCAGCAAGGTGCCTAGGTGGCCAAGAAGACCAATGGCATCCTGGCTGGGATTAGAAACTGTGTGTCCAGCAGGAGCTGGGAGATGATTGTCCCGCTGTACTCAGCACTGGTGAAGATGCACCTTGAGTACTGTGTCCAGTTTTGGGCACCTCAGTACAAGGGAGACATCAAGGTGATGGAGTGAAGGTAGAGGAGGGCAACAGGGCTGGGGAAGGGCCTGGAGAATCAGTCTAATGAGGAGAGATTGACAGGTTGGGCTGTTTAGTCTGAGGAAGAGAAGGCTGAGGGGAGACCTCATCGCTTTCTGCAACTATCCAAAAGGACACTGTAGAGATGTTGGTGCTGGTCTCTTTTCACAGGTAATTAGTGACAGAAGCAGAGTGAAGGGTTTCAAGCTTCAACAAGGTACGTTTAGACTGGACATCAGGAAGAAATTCTTCCTGGAGAGAGTGATCGGGCACTGGAATAGTGTGTCCAGGGTTGTGGTTGAGTCCCTATACCTGTATGTGTTTAGTAGTTGCTTAGATGTAGTGTTGTGGGATCTTTTTTAGGGGTGAACTTGTAGAGTAGGGTTGATGGTTGGACTCAATGATCTCAAAGGTCTTTTCTAACCTGATTCTGTGACTGTATGATTCAAGACATCATAACTTACTCTTTGCTACTGAAAACCTTCCTGGTGTTTCAGACATGCCAGATTTTAAGACCACGTATGCTTTCAGCAGGTGGTGTGCTATGGACAAGCAAGTTGGGAACAGATGGCACAGGAACTGCTATGAGTGCACAATGCTACACAGAGACCTTCCTCTGCAGAAGAAGTCCTCCAGGGGTTGAACTCAGCAGTTTTACAGGTGTTTTGCGTCTCTGAAGTGTCTTTCTTGCACTTTCATGTAAAGCATGCCTGTCTCAAGAGACTAAGTCTTCCTTAAGGAGGAGAAGGACTTGGTATTCTTGTTCATTCACCATCTTTGTTTTACCCCTGCTAATTACCCCACTGGAACTGAAGCAAGCAGAATATTAAACCACCTGTCCTTAGAGGAGAATGGATTTCAGTGAATTAACCTGCTAGAAAAGTACTCGTGAGGTACATTCTTTTATGGAACACATCTTCTCTGCTCCCTTGAATGAAGGCAAATACAGAAAATCACAAAAGTAGATGCTTTATTCATCCTAGTTCCCATTCACATCATTTAAAAGACTGAGACAGGTTAATTTAGGTCTTAAATTCAAATGTAAAAAAACCCCAAACGAACCTTTTCGAAGCTTGACATCACTACAAGTCTATTTTTTCTCATTTTTATGTCTCATCTTTATAGGTGACAAACTAGATGCAGTATTTATTGCTCCAAATGGCAATATGGCATGTTGGCAATAAGGGAAAAGAAATGAAAGATAGTTTGGGTTTGCTTTTTATGTGTACAGAATGGATGCTAGATAAAGGACGTCAGGATTTCTGTTCCACTGAGCCTGTTTCTTGTGTTATTTGTCTTTCCTTCATGAGCTTACCAGAGTGTCACTAAGCATATGCTTAAATGTGGTTGCAGCCTCCGGGCGTTACCCTACACCTAACAATCCCAAAGCAAATACATTGCATGATTGGTACAAAGCAAGAAAGATAGACTACCTTCATTTAAAGAGGTATAAAAAAGCTCCTGTAGATTGTAAAGGATGCAACACTTCACTACAGATGTTCACAGTTCTTTTGGTTATAGTGAAGTTATTAGTAGCAGGTGTAACATTCATATATTAAATCTTTTAATATGAAAATGTTCACACGATTGGCATTGAATAATGAGAAAAATAAAGATAATAAAAATGGAAATGGCTTAAAGGCCTCTCACTCAAGCTTTTTATCAACAGTTTTTTATCAGCTTTCTGCAAAATAGGTCCTAACCGTAAGTCTGGACTGTACATTAGGAGTTTGAGAAGGTTGTTTAACTAGATTATACAACTAGCTCCACAAACAAACAGTCTTATTACAATGAACACCAAAGACTCTTCTGTTCAAACAACGCTTTTTCCCTTGCTTAGAATGCCAGCAGGCTAGCAGACCACTAGTCTCTAGAATCACAGAATCACAGAACATTAGAGATTGGAAGGGACCTTGAAAGATCATCCAGTTCAATCCCCCTGCCAGAGCAGATTCGCTTAGACCCAGTCGCACGGGAACATGTCCAGACCACTGTTCTATTTTCACTTACAAAATAAATTAATAAATCCATCTAATTGTCATCTCTGCTTCTTAGAATCAAGTGGCAGTGCAATGGCAAAGAGTCACTCAATATCTATAGTGCAGTTCAGCAGAGCAGGGTGGCAAATGGTCACACAACTTTGAATCAAGAATGAGGGCAAACAGGGAGATATCTACTTGGAAGGTAGCCAGACATTTGTTCAGGAAAGATTTTAATTGTACTAACAGATGAGCAATTAGATCTCTGGTACCTCTATGATTATTTGATTTTGGCTGAAACTAGGTAATTTATGAACACACTGGTACACCTCACCTAATGCAACACTCCTCAAGGTTTGATGCCTTGGGAAACCAAGTCTACTTGACAAGGGTCCCTGACCATGAAATCACAGGGATTGGAAGACACCTCGAAAGATCATCCAGTCCAATCCCCCTGCCACAGCAGGAGCACCTAGAACTAGTTGCATAGGAACAGTCCAAGTGGGATTTAGATGTCTCTGGAGAAGGAGACTCCACAACCCCCCTGGGCACCCCCCTTCCAGTGATCTGTCACCCTCACTGTGAAGAAGTTCCTTCTCAGATTGATGTGGAACCTCCTGTGTTCCAGCTCACACCCATTGCCCCTTGTCCTACCATCGAGTCCCCCTGAGCAGAGCCTGGCTCCATCCTCTGGATACCCACCCTTCAGATATTTATAAACACTAATGGGGTCACCCCTCAGTCTCCTTTTCTCCAAGCTCAAGAGACCCAGCTCCCTCAGCCTTTCTTCAGCAGGAAGATGTTCCACTCCCTTCACCATCTGTGTGCGCTGGACCCTCTCCAGCAGTTCAGTGCCCTTCTGGAACTGAAGGGCCCACAACTGGACACAAGATTCCAGATGTGGCCTCACCAGGGAAGAGTCAAGGAGGAGGAGAACCTCTTTCAATCTCCTAACCACCTCCCTTCTGATCCACAACAGGGTTTTCTTTTACTTTACTAGGCAACTTGTGTACCTGATACCTGAGCTCTCCCCTCAAATCCCTCCATCATCCAGCCATGCCACTGGCCAGTGGAATGAAGTAAGTAGCAACTACCCCACAACTATTACAGAGAGCAGGATTAAACTTTCTTCTTCCAGTTGCTCAGTTTTGCCTCTGTGACTCCTAGGCACAAGATGATTTTAGGGAACTTAGCTCTGACATCCATGTGAGACATCTAATATAGAAACAAGTGAGGAACAAATTCAAACTGTTGAGACTCTCAGCCCTTCTGGGTTTGGTTATACCTTGTAAAGAGTAAAAGGACCACCGTTACCCGAGTCCCTTTAGCCCTTTGCTGGTCACCTCAGGGCTTTTACTTTATTTCCATATATATTATATTATTAAAATAGCGTGTAGCATTTCCCAAAGGGATCTCAGAGCTCTGTGCCATCCTCTCTCGCTAAGCCCTTGAAGACGTGCCCTTGCTTGTAGTCGTGAGAAATAAATCTAGCCGGTTCCCAGTTAAGACGTGGCCTGTTAGGATGTGTTGGCAAAAAGCTCTCTGAGCCTCTGTGTTCTTTCCCTCTCGGACTGCTAATGGCAGAATGAAAACGGTTCCTTTCAGCTCCCGAGCGCGCCGGGAGGTTATTGCTGGTGGCCCTGGGAGCGCAGGCAAGGGCGCGCACACCATTCGCTTCTGGGTTAGTTAATATTTCTCCCGTTCGGGTCGATGCGGCTGCTTTACATTCGGCTGCAGAGAATGCAAACTACTTCCTCGTGTGGTGCAATGGGGACAGTGAGCAGCGCCGAGGTGGAGGGAAGTTAAATGACTTGAGGTTACGGAGTAATTGAAGCGGAGGCAGCTCGAGGTGCGATTCCTGCTGGAGCCAGGGCTGAGCCGCCAGCGCTCCTGCCCCGTGCCGGGAGCGACGACGCCGGGCAGCGAGTCCTCCCTGACGCTGTGCCAGCTTCTGCTGCTGGAAAATGCACCCAGTGTCCGGCCCGCTTGACCCCCCTGTCTGAGTAACTTGTTTTGCCATTTGTCACTGCCAAGTGTTTCTTTATTCTGCCTCAGTCACTCGGTTTGCCACTCGTTTGACTCCCCGCATAATTAACTTTGCCAGCCAATTGACTCGCCGTGTAATTATTGTCGCCAGTCGCTTTGGTCCCCGCATGTTAATGACGGTGTCTAACGGGGCAGGCTGCAGCCCGGTGGGGTGGGCAGCAGGTGCTGACCAGCCCTCACACCCACCAGGCACTACCTGGCGCCAGGGGAGAGCCTGAGGGACACCGGTGCAGATGTCGCTTGGGCTGGGTCAGCTGCAGAGATGCTGCCACTTGCTGCTTGTCTTCCCTGACCCAAATGATACTCTGCTTCCACCAGTGTCCTCCTCCAGCCCTGCCTCTCCTCATCTAACTGCTCCCACCTTTACCGAGCCCTGATTGTGCAGACTAGTCCTTCACTGCTCAAACTGGCACAGGACATCCACAGTCTCTTTGTTCAGCCTCGACTGGGGGGGCTGTTTCTGCAGGATGCCTTGGAAAAATTATCTGACTTACAGTGACAAGTGTGAAGAGCAGTTGCAGACAGTTTATACATCCTCCTCGGGGAAAATAAACCTGTTAGTGTGTGCCATATGCTGCAGAGAAGTGGCTCTCGGCCACGCAGCTGAAACACTAGAGCCTTCCCCTGACTCTTTGTTTGCTCCTCTATTTGTCTTCAAAGCTGGAGCCCCTCACAGCTGACACTTCTCCTGCTGCCCCGTTTGCCAAATAGCTGTGGACTTTGTAAATAATGTAGATGAGAGTTGGGGAATAAACAGCGTCGTTGTGTTTAGATTTATCATCTAATTACAGAACACTGGACTTTGGAAAATTATACTTGCCTGCCTTAGCTGCCCTTTAGAGGTGTCTGGGTTTCTCTGCTGACACATTTTGCCTCTAAAATCTCTCTGGCCAGTGCTTTGTTCTGCCCCTACTGCCCAGCCCCAGCCTTGCTTGGCTGTTGCTTAATCAAATTTCGTACAACTTCATTCCCCATCGGATACGTTTCAGCTCTAAAAACACAATCTGGCACCAAAACCACACAGACTTCCAATCTCATTTTCTCTGATGGTGTTTTCTACTTTGTCTGGGCAGATAAAATCTATTATTAGGATTTGGGCTTCTTTGTGTTCTTTTATATTGACCGGTTGCTTCATAGCTCAGTTATCCTCCTTAGAGGACCTATAACAAATTCTTCTAAAGAGCTTTTTTCAATCCTCTTCTATCGCTCGGCATTTTGCATTTGTATGTAACCAACAATGTCTCGTGGAGCTTAATTTACCCAAGTGTCAAGGGAGATAAATCCCCAAATGCATTTCTGAGATACAAAGGCACGAGTCCATGCTGTGCGATCGAGTGTGATGTTGTTATCTCACCTAATTTTGGCTGAGGTAGCTCCACAAGCAGGACCTTTCAATTTTCTCCAGTTACTATGGCACTAACACAAGGTGCTTTTGCCCTGCACAGCCGGGGCTGTGCGCAGCACACACCTGCTTGGAGCTCGCTCATGGACCTTGACATAGTGCACAACTGGATGTGAGTGATGTGTGGCCAAGGAGGCCAACGGCATCCTGGGGTGGATCAGAAGGGAGGTGGTTAGCAGTTTGAGAGAGGTTCTCCTGCCCTTCTAATCTACTCTGGTGAGATCACATCTGGAATACTGCGTGTCCAGTTCTGGGCTCCTCAGTTCCAGAAGGACACAGAGCTGCTGGAGAGAGTCCAGCGCAGAGCCACAGGTGATGAAGTGAGTGGAATACCTTCCTGATGAGGAAAAGCTGAGGGAGCTGGATCTCTTGAGCCTGGAGAAAAGGAGACTTAGGGGTAACCTCATTAGTGTTTATAAATCTGTGAAGGGTAGGTGTCAGGAGGATGGAGCCAGGCTCTTCTCAGTGTCATCTAATGATAGGACAAGGGGCAATGGGTGTGAGCTGGA
>JAOXOE010000874.1:1824376-1840086 GCA_028565055.1 Phoeniculus purpureus
CCCTAGTCTTGTCACTACCTGATATCCCAAAAAGTCCCTCCCCAGCTTTTTGTAGGTCACCTTTGGGTACTGAAGGCCACAAGAAGGTCACCTCGGAGCCTCCTCTTCTCCACACTGAACAGCCCCAACTCCCTCTGTCTGTCCTCATAGGAGAGGTGCTCCAGCCCTCTGATCATCCTCATGGCCCTGCTCTGGACACGCTCCAGCATGTCCACATCCCTCTTGTAATAAGGGCTCCAGAACTGTACGCAGTACTCCAGGTGGGGTCTCACCAGAGCTGAGCAGAGGGGGAGAATCACCTCCCACGACCTACTGGCCACACAGAATTGAATTAAGTAGACTCAAGTATTTACAGGCCATAGGACCAGTTGATGCACATTTACTTTAAATGAGAAGTTCTGTAATCCACAAGCAAGAACACTGCTCAGCTAATGAGTTTGTGGTAGCACAGCTTGACATACCTTTGCCTTTTACCATTTCTCATGAGATTCAGTGAGATTTGAAGGGGCTAATGCAGAAATATGGTAACCAGTAAATGTAACGCTCAGGCAACTGGTATATTCATCTACAAAGGCAGCTAGAGGCAAAAAGAAAATGTATAAAATTAAAGGATGGAGACTCTAGCCAGCCACTTTATTGCTAAAAGTAATTACCTTCCATCTCTGTTTCCTCCACTTCCCCCAGTCTGTGCTCGCGGTTTAAAATAGATTGATGGAATGGTTAAGAATTCTCTCTGAGCTCCGGTGAGATTATATCAATTATTTAGAAGTGCTAAAATTTTGGCAGGGACATAATCCACCTTCTCACTTTGAAGACAATCTGGAGATTAATACAAACATGCATTAAGGAAAGAAATTCAGGCAGGGTAAAGCTAGTGTGACAAAATGAACACTTGTACTCCACTATTGCAGCGTGAGGAGAAGGGAATTAGCTGTCAGATGATAAACAGGATGAATTGCCTGCTTGTCATATCAAAAGCTTTTAGCTTTAATCTGAAGATAATGGATATATTGCAAGTTTCACAGTGATAAAGTTGAATTTTAGCTGATAGTGAGGAATTTTAAAATGAAGTGTCCTGACCTTTGATAGAAGAATCACTGAATGCTTAGTAATAATTAAGTTGTTTATTTTCTATAAACTATACAGACAGGGAACACATCCCAGTAATCTACGTGGGAGGATGTCATTTTGGCCAAAGTGTGAGCCTCTGTGAAGCGCTGTGTATAAGGACACACATAAATACTAATTGATGTGACGTTTGTAATGACAAATACGAGATTACAAAGACAAGTTTATCATGAGCTACATTAAGACGATGTTCAGCAGCAGGAAATTAGGGCATAAATGCATGATCTGTCAAAAAACAACAGTTGAGATTTAAGGCTGCTGCCGGCCACCATTAGTTCATTACCATCTTCCTAGCTTAGGCACAGTAGCAGATCAAATGATTGCTTCTAATCGATTTCAGAGTGGTCATTTGGCCGAACAGACCTTTAAATCAGAGAGGCTGGTGATTTAAACCAGACCAGATGACATTCCACTGAAGCAGACTGGGAATATTCATTCTTTTTGCTAGCACAGTTAGCCCTGGTAATGGTGACAAACAGCTTTACAGCAATCGTGAACAAAGAAGACACAAACTTCATCATCTTCTCTGTCTCGGCTTACAAAATTCTCTGTCTATCTTCGGGTTGGTCATCACATATCAGATTTGAAAGGATGTTTCTGAACACAATTTGAAGAGAGATGAACAATTTGGAAGCTGAATGTAATTGACAAAAATTTCCCCCTACTGATTTTTTTATGGTTTACAGGTAACTAAATATTCTAGTTTAGGCGCTATGTGCACGCATCGTAAATGCAAGATGAGCTGGAAGCACATCAGGTGTCCTGGTGCCCAGAGGCACAAGTGGTTCAGAGGAGAGCATTGCTCTACAGCAGCAGTATTGGTTTTGTATTGCTAATGACACAAAACTTGGACTTGCCGACACCCTAACAGGCTGTGCTGCCACTCAGAGGTGCCTGGACAGGCTGGAGAGTTGGGCAAAGAGGCACGGAATGAACTATAAGCAGGGCGGTGTAGAGATTGGCATCCGGGACCAACCCCATGGACCAGGATAGGGTGGGGACAGACTTGTTGGAGAATAGTGTAGGAGAAAGAGGCCTGGGGGTCCTGGTGGCCAGGAGGATGACCATGAGCCAGCAATGGGTCCTTGTGGCCAAGAATCATAGAATCACAGAATCATCAGGGATTGGAAGGGACCTCAAAAGATCATCTAGCTCAATCCTCGTGACACAGCAGGATCACCTAGACCAAGTTGCACAGGAAGATCTCCAGGTGGGTTTTAAAATTCTCCAGAGAAGCAGACTCCACAACCCCCCTGGGCAGCCTGTTCCAGTGGTCTTTTATCCTCACTAGGAAGAAGTTTCTTCTCATATTTATGTGGAACCTCCTGTGTTCCAGCTTACACCCACTGTCCCTCGTCCAGTGGCATCCTGAGGTGGATCAGAAGTGGGGTAGTTAGTAGATCAAGAGAGGTTCTCCTCTCCCTCTACTCTGGCCTGATCAGACTACATCTGGAATATTGTGTCCAGTTTGGGCCCCTCAGTTCCAGAAGGACACAGAGCTGCTGGAGAGAGTCCACCACAGAGCCACAAAGATGATGATAGGAGTGGAGCATCTCCCTGATGTGGAAAGGCTGAGGGAGCTGGGTCTCTTGAGCTTGGACAAAAGGAGACGGAGGGGTGACCTTATTAGTGTTTACAAATACTGAAAGAGTGGGCGTCAGGAGGATGCAGCCAGGCTCTGCTCAGTGTCATCCAGCGATAAGACAAGGATCAGCAGATGTAAGCTGGAACAGAGAAGGTTCCACATCAATATGAAAAAGAACTTCTTCACAGGGAGGGTGACGGAGCCCTGGAATTGGCAGCTCAGTGAGGTTGTGGAATCTCCTTCTCTGGAGACATTTAAAAGCCGCCTGTGCGTCTTGATCTAGGTGATCCTGCTGTGATGGGGGGATTGGACTAGATGGTCTTTTGAGGTCCTTTCCAATCTCTAATGTTCTGTGATTCTGTGATTATGTAAAGATCAAAGCTAAGCTATAATATTCCATGACGGACAGGCAGATGTCCTACTTCTGACTTATCAAATAAAAAGACTTTAAACTGCAATGTTGTTTCTTTACTTGTTACCCCTTCTGTAGTAGGTGAGCTATATCATTCATGCTTTCTTTCAAGGGAAAGAAGATTTTTGAAGTGTTTGTTTTTCAGTCGCTCATCAGTTGAAAGTCAAACGGTTGTCATCAGTATTATTTTCAACAGGTGTCTTAATTAAGATTAAATAAACAATTTGTTTTTAGAAACCTCTAAAGAAAACTAATATGCTGAAACAACTAATATTTTATTCTTGCAGTGAAATATTTACAAAAATTGGAGGAAAAATGTGTAACAGCTGAAAAATATTTCCTTTAGGATTTTCTTCTGCTATTTTCCAGTCTGTGGGTTCTGATTTTATTGCTCAGATACCATTAATCTTTTGAATTATTGACTTTGTTGGGGGTATTGTAGAGATTCTGGAAACTCTTGTCATGAGCACTGTCTGTAATTATTTCTTTAAGCTATAATAGTTTAGTTGCCAGAATCAGACCGTAAAACTTCTTGTTCTGAGTGAACCAATGTTGTTGCTTGTTCTTTTCAAAGACAAATGTACTGTGTTCCATTATTTCTTCATTCTTTTTAGTGAGAAGAAAGCAGAGAATCTATTCTAATGGCAAAGAAGTGTCTACATTCCTTTCAAATGTTTGGATAATTTAGAATTTTTGATGGAAAGAAACAGATTGAAGAAAAACCTTCACTAAAAAAATCACATATCCTGCTCTAGGTTTAACTGAACTCTTCTATACCTGTATCATGGAAATTTGGCACCTTTTGGAGTACCTGTGGTAACTACTTGATCAATAATGTGCTTAAACCCCTTGAAATATGAAACTAAGGATCACACTGGATTTGGTCTGTAGGTATCACAGAATGAATTTTAATCTTCAATGGCTAAATTTTCTCCATCTTTTATTTCAATTATTTTCCCTTTCCTAAACATCTTTTATTTTTAAAATGCATGAAGCAGATGGTAAAATTGTTATTTGTTTCTTGTTCTGAAGTTACACAAACATTAGAATACAAGTGTTTTATTGATTTTTAACATTTTAAACTTGCCAGTCAGCATGAGCATCTCAAAAATGGGTGTGTTCCTGTGTGACTTGGTGTAGGTGATCCTGCTGTGGCAGGGGGATTGGATTAGATGATCTTTCAATGTCCCTTCCAATCCCTAATATTCTATGATTCTATGAAATCAAATCTACAGCTCCTCCATCTGGCTACTACCCTCTCAAATTTTACATTCAGATCTTCTTCCCTAAAGGGATCGAGATGTAAAACTCCTAATCTCTAAGAACAGAGGTAGAATCACAGCACAGGATAGCAGATTAAATATTATACAGATTCCTTTGATGAGGAGTAAAGTAGTTGTATTGCTCGAAAGAACAACAGGTGATCCAGCTGAGACTAACTGCAGGAAATGCCAAAATAATGGTGGAAAACCAGAAAGACAAATAAAAATGTGATGTAATGATTAGATTCTGAGTTTCTGTTCTGACAGCTGTGGTAGTACATACTTAAAATTTCCTCTTATTTAACATCCTCATCTAGTGGATTATTTGCATGAAAAATCTCATTTAAATATGTATTTTATTAATTACTTTAAGCCATTAACTCCAGACTTTCTTACTGGCTGGGCATTACTGCAATCACCTCACCACTCTAGACTTGTTGGTTAACGATCTGTTAGAGGTTTGATATAGCTTTGCTTCATGGAATTATGTGCCTTCTAAGCCATAGAAGGGAAATTCTAAAAGTAAATCACAGAATCATAGAATCATTAAGGATTGGAAGGGACCTCGAATGGTCATCTAGTCCAATCCCCCTGTCAGAGCAGTTGCTGTTTTTAACAGAATAATGTCTAGACATGAAACCAATACTAAAAATACACATGGGTTGTAAAAATACTGTCCATCATTGCGCCTATAGAGCCTACAGAGAGGTTTCCTATCAAAACTGCCTCTTTAGACAGGGAGTAAGCCTATGAAACAATTGCAGTGCTTGCTTTTCTTTCATGATACTTTTGGTAGTTTCAATATCATTTGATTATTTTAAAGAAAAAAAGAAAGGTTAAAGGACAACCTTTCAAATGACAGTCTCAGCTGACCAATGAAGTGGTTTGTGGTCACAGAATCATAGAATCACAGACTGTATTGGGTTTGAAGGGACCTGCAATCCCCCCTCAACAAGCATCTGTAACTAGAAGAGATTGCCTAGAGCCCCATCCAGCCTAATCTTGAATGGCTCCAGGGATGAGGTCTCCTCCACCACCTCTCTAGTCAGCCTGTTCTAGAGATTCCCCACCCTGATTCAAAAATTTTTTCTCATGTCCAGCCCAAATCTACTTTTTTCCAGCTTAAAATCATGAACACTCATCCTATCATTCCCTGCCCTTGTGAATAGTCTTCTCCAGCCTTCTGACAGGCTCCTTTCAGTATTCGGAAGGTCACTATAGTCTCCCCAGAGACTTCTCCTCTTCAGGCTGAACAGCCCCAACTGTCTCAGCCTGTCTTCATTAAGACAGGTGGTCCACCCCTCTGATCATTTTCGTGGCCTCCTCTGGACACCCTCAAACAGGTCCTCATTCTTCTTTCATACGTTGGTTACTCCACAGCAGTCACAGAATCACAGAATCACGGAACATTAGAGATTGGAAGGGACCTCAAAAGATCATCTAGTCCAATCCCCCTGTCAGAGCAGGATCACCTAGTCATTTATTTTTAACTTCCATTTATCTGAGTTCTTACTGCATATGAATTTTAATAGGGCAACTAAGCAGAAAATCCAAGAAATGTTATTTCAAAATGACAATTTAAGATTTAAAAAAAAAGACCCTAGATTGTTTCAAAGTACTCCCAGGCATCCTGTGTATTATGCAGATCAGGAATTGTCTCAAGGAAGAACAGAAGCAGATTGACAACTCTGCAAAGTCATTGGTATATAATGGGCTCTGATTGATTTTTCCCTAATGGCAAGATGGTTATGCTCAAGAAATGTCTCAAAGACACACGTGTTGTTTATAACTAACGTTACTCTTCTGTTCTGATGAGGTTGAAAACAAATTGCTGACACAAATATCAGCACCACTTTATGCATAGAGTTGTTCAAAACACCAGACCAGAGAACAAGACCTGAGACAAAAACACAAGCACCAGCCTTCCTTGTGCTTCTGATAGATTTCGTGATGTGACTCACAGAATCACAGACCGTTAGGGATTGGAAGGGACGGTGTTAAAATGACCTTCCATTTTTTTTTTGTTTATCTAGCAAGACTGAAAATTATTTCAGAAGAGTTTCTTACCTCCAGCATATACCTACAATCAATTGTGTCCAACAGGCAGACACACAGAGTTCCATCATTTGGTTAGAATATTGAAAACAATACACAGCTAACACCATGTAAATCCAGCTGAAGAGTCAATGCAACAACTGTCACTAGAAAGTCTTAAATTGAAAAAAACACCCAAATATTTCCCCAAATGGAAAAGCATTAAAGTTATTATTAATAATAACAACAATAATGAAGACCTACAACTTCGAAGCTTTATAAAGCTGGTTCGAAGGAAGAAAGTAAGACATTAAAAATGGTAATTGCTCGCATCTGCGTTCGGCTGACATCAGCCTGACAACTCCAATGTTATCCTCCATCAGGAGAATAGAGTATAATTAGATCTCATACCTGCCCCTTTAAACTTGATGCATATACTGTGCGTATTAGATTCACTAACATTGAAATGGATTGATGTAGATTTTAGTGGGGATAGTGGGAACAGAAAAATACTTGAGGAGATTAGGTCATAAATCACACACTGTAGCATTCATCCAACCTGGTAGTCCCTTGTCAGGGTGCAGGTCAACTGTATCTTTATATCTATATGTTATAGGATCTGTCAGCTAATTTAATTCCAAACTTCATTTGAATGAAAGAGTAATCTAATGCAGTTTTTCTTGTGTCCTGCTGTCCATATTCACTCATCTGATTGTGACATGGCGATGGTAATGGGGGAAAGGAAAGAGGGAATGCATCATCCTCCAAGTGTTTAAATTAACCCGGATTGCCTTGAACAAGCAACTGTCGTTAAGGTATCTTGGAACTTTTCTGATGCCTGTAGAGAAAAGACTGGTTTTGGGAGCTATGGATGAAACAGGTCAAAACTGATAAATTCTACCGTCCAGTGCAGGGCCCTACAGTTTGGCCGCAATAACCCTTTGCAGCTACAGACTGAGGGATGAAAGGCTGGAGAGCAGCCTGGCAGAGACGGACCTGGCAGTACTGGTTGACAACCAGCTGAGCTGGAGACAGCACTGTGCCCAAGGGGCAAAAAAGGCTGGTTGACGTTCTGGCTTGGATCAGCAACAGTGTGGCCAGCAGGACTCGGGATGTCATTCCGCCCGTGTACCGGGCACTGGGTCTCTCCCCTTGACTACTGGGGCCAGTGCTGGGTTTCTCACTTCAAGAAAGAGATGGAGGGGCTGAAGGGGGTCCAAAGGAGAACTGAGGTTGGGGAAGGGACTGGAGGGAAAGTCTAATGAAGACAGGCTGAGGGACCTGGAGGTGTTTAGACTAGAGAAAAGGAGACCCAGTGTGGACCTGATCACTCTCCAGAACTCCCTAAAGGGAGGCTGTAATCAGGTGGGGGTCAGGCTCTTCTCCCAGGCAACCAGCAACAGGACAAGAGGGCAGGGCATAGAGTTGCATCAGGAGAGAGTTAGGTTGGATGTTAGGAAGCCCTTCCTCACTGAAAGGGTGATCAGAGCCTGGAATGGGCTGCCCAGGGCAGTGGTAGAGTCCCCATCTCTGTAAGTGTTAAAGGACAGCCTGGCAGTGGCCCTTCGTGCCCTGGTCCAGCCGCTGTGGTGATGTTAGGTCCTGGACTGGGCTGGATAATCTCAGAGGTCTTCTCCAGCCTCAAGAATTCTGTGTTTCTGTGATTACTTATCCAACTTCTATTCCTATAAATGGCTCAAAGAGAATGAAAGAAAGAGATCGCTTTCCACTTAGTTCTTGGACAAGCTGGTTGGTAATATTCCAACTCCAAGTGTTCAGGGAACAAGATGACCAACTGGAACCTTGCCTCACTAGGCTGTGTGATGGGGTAGGGGAGATCCTGTAAGCCTCATTAGTTCCAGTTTAAATTCTCACTGTTTTTATTTTAGGACATCAATGGATAAAAATAAATAATCAGAACAGCAACTAGACTATTTTTTTTTTTTTTTTTTGAGGAAATTTGCAGTTAAATTGAGTTTAATGACCTTTTGGTCAAAAAGCAAAACCAAGATATCTCAGACAGTCTTCTGAAACTCACTTATTGGAGACTGTGGGAAACATAAAGTGATGAAAACAACTGTTAGCTGGTTCAGGAGTACATTATGAGTCCTGGAAGTCCTTGACAGAAACTGAACCTATCCTGTAGCTCATTTTATTTCGGTTTAATTTGAGACAACTCATCTAACTCAATGCTTTACAGTTTAGGAGCTCTGCGTGGACAGAAGCAGTTTGTCCTCCCGATTCTGCACCTTCCGCAACATAACCTAAACTTTTCATCTGCAACAAGATCAAGGGATGGGGGGGTCACAAAGCTACAGAGCTTTATCATGTTAGTTGGTGAGTGTCAGAGCTCATGTGTCTATATAGCCCAGAAAGCTTCTTCCTCAAAATGCCTCTATTCCTTTTAAAAATCCAACTGGTTTAATTATGAGAGTTATATTTAAGGTTCTAGCTTCCTGGAAGGATAGATTTTCTGCTTTGATGGCTGCCTAATTAGTATGCTTTAAATTTAGATGGCTTGAATTAATTGCAGCAAGAATTTCTTGAGAGAATTGTTGCTAAAACGAAGTGCACTAAATAGTGGAGGTTTTCAGGCAAATGCTGGAGGTGTTCCACCAAGCCCTTCACATGTCTCCCTGACAGAAGGAGTGTAATGTATTATTTTCTTATTAATATCCCATTTAAGAAAGCCTTATGAATAATAATACTCTGGAACAAAAATAGCTAAATATAGAAGGAGCTTTTCGTTTTCTTGCTGTTTTCTACTGCTGCTAGCTACCAGATGCAAGAGAAAAATTGTAGTGTGTGTGTTTCCTGGACAGAGCAATGGGAAGAGAAGCTGACCCCAGTTGGCTGAGACGGGCTTTTTGGTCAGTTCTGAGTGCTCAGAAATTATTGCCAGGAATCAGATTCATTGAAGCACTGGAACAGGCTACCCACATGGGTTGTGTGAGTCTCCTTCTCTGGAGAGGTTTAAAACCCATCTGGACTTGTTCCTGTGTGACTTGGTCTAGCTGATCATGTGGTGGCAGGGGGATTGGACTAGATGATCTTTCAAGGTCCCTTACAATCCCTAATGTTCTGTGATTATGTTATTTTCCTGTAGAACAAATCTCAGGGAGAAATTTGACCATTCTGAGCAGTTTCTATTGTTAATAAAACAAAGACACATTTGCAGGAAGTGAATTTATCTCCTTCTCTGGAGATGTTTAAGACCTGCTTGGACATGTTTCTGTGCAACTTGATCTAGGGGATCCTGATGTGGGTGGAGGATTGGACTGGATGGTCCAATCGAGGTCCTTTCCAATCACTAATGTTCTTTGAGTCTACGAATCTGTGATTTTGTGAATCAAACTTCAGGACTGAATAAAACCTCCGGTGCAGATATCTACTGTTTTCACTGCTGATAAGAAAAGGAGTGCAGGGGATCCAGTGAGGTTCTGGAAGTGAAGTGAGTCCATGGGTGTATATTTATACACTGCAGATTACACATCCAAAAAGACACAGTTCATGCCAAGAAGAACTTCAAGCGCTGGGAACAGTAGCCCTGAGTTTGTTCATTCAAAGGCAGGTGCTTTGAGAAAAGAGATCCATCCTCTCTTCTTTCAGTGTTTTATCATAACCAGCGTTGTATTAAAAGCCAGAACAGCCCATTTTGAAAGGAAAAAAAAAAAAAAAAGAGTGTTTCTTTCTAAAATTAGGAAAAGGGCTGTGGAGATCCTGGACTGGAAAATATGTGATGGGAGAGGCAGGGATCTAAAGGAAAAAAATTGAGGGGGCAAGCAAAGGAAGATCGAAGGCCTGCTGAAGTGATAGAAATAAAGATTAAGAGATTCTTATACCAAGTGTCCAGCATACCTAGGGTTAGCCCTGTAGGCAGCTGCTCTATAAATAAAACATAGCTATTAAAATGAGAATCTTGCGGTTTTTGAAGGCAGATGAGCTGAAAAGGTTTCGTCTTCTGTCTGACTCTGCAGGAGCCATGCTGCGCTTATCTAAGACCCAGAGGTCACTCTTTGCATAGTTTGCATGCTGCAGAGTTATTGAAAAGCTTTCCTGGCCATATCAGCATTTTGGTCTTTAAAGAAGACATTAGTAGTGTTAGCGGAGTAGTCTGTGTCTAACTTGCTCAGAAAAATACAAATTAGTCCCTTAGTAATTCATTACCTGATTTATAATGAATGGTAAAAGGATAGGAACTCCAGGAAGATACTGGGGCTTCCCAGCATCACAGCCTGCATCTACCATTGTTGGGAATAATGAAGGATAATAAAACAAATCATAATGTAAATTATAAATAACCTTATCGTTGTATATTTGAAAACAGAATGCATGAAAGGAAAAACTCCCAACAACATAAAAGCTTTAATAGGTCTTCTTAGTGCTTGTGGCACCACTCATGAACTTCAGATGGAAGGAGCCCAGTTAGTACAGATTCATTTATAGAAACAAATAGAACACAACAATGGCGGGGGGAGAAAAGGAAAGAAAAAGAACATTTGTCAAAAGAAAAGGCTAAGGAGTAAGGTAATAAAACATTCATTTGATGACGGGCAGTGATTCATAACATGAGGGAACCTCAAGAGAATACAAGGGCACAGAGGAAGGAAAACTGCAAGCAAATGGGCAGAATGAGAAGAAAAAGAAAAGTATTTAATAATAGTTAGAAATGTTTTTGCAGCTGGAGTACGAAACTTGGGTCTCAACTGCTTGTCACCATGGAAGATCTGTCCTTTTTCACAGGAAAACATTTATTTTCTGGACAGTTTTTGCAGGATTGGGTAGGGTAGAGAAGTGTGCTTGCAAAGTTAAATTGCCCTAGAATTTTCCAGGGGAGAAAATTAGTCTGTCATTTGCTTCCTGCCTCTATTTCACTCTCTATCAGTACAGCTGTGATGTTAAAATAGCTGACATGATTTGTACCACAGGGGCTTCCCTCCACTAGCGGGGTGTGGGATGTATTTTACAAATCTGGAAAGCCTTTGACAAACAAGACAGTCTGGAGCCACTCTGCAGAGCATCATTTCAGAACACAAAGTCCACACAGGGATTTCTTAGCTGAGACCACTTTTCCTCAGTGTGTTTAGTTACCATCATCAGCCTTCTCGTCCTAGACCTTACTCCCAAGCGTGGTGGAGATCCACAGTCAAGTCCTTGTGAAAGTTTCTGGAATATAGGGCTCTGTTAGATAACCTCAGAAAATTCTGTAGCACTGTTGTAAAATCTCTCTGCCTCCAGCTGTCCCTTGTTCCACGCCAGCAGGGCAAAGCCCACCCTAGCAGAATTGGCAGAATAAGCTTGAAGTCGTTTTACGTGACAACACGCTCTTAACTCACAAACCAGGAATAGCCTGTCCAAAGTATGGGTCAGATCAGGAGGACTGATGGGCTATGCTCATACTCTGAACCAAGAACCTTCTACAAGATCATGATGGCAATAGCATTTTAAGCTGCATAGATTTTTTTTTTCAAAGGGTTTTCTAGATACCACAGCACCTTGCTTTTAGGAAACTCAGCATCGGTTGGTTTACCCCATTTAAGAGCCAATATTTTAGATTTCTAAAGTTGTTTTGAAATCCAAAAGCCTTCTGCCTCATGTGAACTCCACGCTTGGGGTATGCTGTACCTTTGAAAGTGTGGGCTGTTATACTTACACAGCATTTCCCTAGCCCTTGTTTCAAAACGCCCATATGGAATGAGTGAAACATCTTAATTGTGTTTGCAGTCTCCTGCTCCCCCCTCCCCACTACAGGAAACTCTAGGGACTAGTGAAGTGGTCATTATTTTTTCATGATACCTTCCTTATTGCCTAATTAGCAGTCCTAGTAAGAAGTGGTTCTGTACTCCACTGAAGGAAATAATATATCCATTCCTGTTTAATTACAACGGAACTACTGCCACACACAGCATTATAAGGTATAACCTCCCTGGAATGAAAAAGGATCAGATCAAAGATTCTCTTTGGGATCTATTTACTAGCTTTAGTTCAGCAGTATCTCAAAGGGAAACAGGCTCATTGCTCAATGGGCTTATCAACTCTCTACTGAAGTTTGCAGAAGGCTCAGTGCGAACTGTTGTATATCAATGGTAATTGGTAGTTCCAAATGCCAGCCATCAACATCATACGTGCTACAACGAGTCATTACTTATGTGGGACGACTTCCTGTTGTTTTGCAGCTGACATAAAGTGCTGTAGAAAACTTCTCTTGCACTGATTATTCAATAAGACAACCATGTCTTTAGCGAAATACAAGAGGAGAGCAAATCAGGATTATCTTAAATCAAAACCTATCTCCAGATATGGAAAGAGTCTGGTGTTCTTCCTTATTCCTGTCAATTTTGTGTATCTGATGGGCTCTGCCTGCTGTTTCCCAGCTGGAATAAAGCTGGTCAGAAATGAGCCCAATGTGATAGCAATAGCGCCAGGGATAACTGGCCTGAGACCAGTGGTAGAGTTAAGCTGTGGACCTGCACAGAGTCATAGAATCACAGGGTTGGAAGGGACCTCTAAATGTCATCTAGTCCAACATCCCTCAACAAGCAGAGACATCTCTCACTAGAATGGATTGCTCAGAGCCCCATCCAACCTGCCCTGGAATGGCTCCAGGGATGGGGCTTCCACCACTTCTCTGGGCACCTTGTTTCAGGGATCCCCTATCCTCAGATTCAAGAACTTTTTCTTGATGTCTGACCTAAATCCACCCTGTTCCATGACCCCTTGTCCTATCATTTTCTGCCTTTGTGAACTGTCTTCTCCAGCCTTCTGATAGGACCCCTCAGGTATTGGAAAGATAGTCTAAGGTCCCCCAGGAGCCTTCTGCTCTTCAATCTGAACAATCCCAACTGTCTCAGCCTCTTTTGGTAAGAGAGGTATTTTAGCCCTCTGATCTTTTTCATCACAAGACTCCAGGTGATGTCTTACCAGGGTGAGTGACACACCAGATGTCAAGACATCAGTGTCTAAATTCCCATTACTGTCATCAGAAACTAGGTCAATACACTGGGTAGTGCTCTGAGAGCTACCAAATCCAGGTGAAGGTAGACATCACCTTTGTTATCAAGCTCACGTATAGACATGTAGGTGTCAAGATCTTCTTTTACATGACGTAATTCCCACCCCAGTTTCTCTATTTATCCCTTTCCCGTAATGTAACCCAAACTGTTTGTCTTCCTAGCATCCTAGGGAATAGCACAGGAAGCCATCCAAAGAGCTGTCCATACACCTAATATGTATTCATATAAAAAGATTAACCAGCTTTGCTCATGGCCTTCACTTGTTGAGAAGAGGCTAAACTCCCTGGTCTGTGTAGAGGTCTGATCAGTCTCAGTGCCTAAGTGGGATCCAACAGACTGACTCACCTCAGAGAATGAAGAGTATCCCTATAGTATTTAATGTGCCAAAAGTTTTTCCATATTGCTCAAGGTAGTGCTATACAACATTGATGTTCACTTTTCTGCCGTGATTGTAAAAGTTACCCCAAAACAAGCATACTCCATTGGTACCCCAAATTAAGTGTATCAGCAGTTTTCTATCAGGCTGTATTAAACAGGCTGTGTGTTTCAATGGCTGGTTCTGCTAATGCGATTTGGAAGTTTTACAGTAAGGGCACACAGATAGGTGTCATTAACTATAAGAAACTTCTATTTTCCAGCATATTTATAAAATTTCATGCTAGTAAAATAGGGTTGTGATTTCAGTGGCTGATAACGTCAGGAGGATGGAGCCAGACTCTTATCTATGTCATCTAGTGATAGGATAATATAGGAGGTTCTGTAGAAATATCAGAAGGAACTTCACAATGAGGGTGACAGAGCACTGGAACAGGTTATCCAGGGCAGTTGTGGAGTCTCCTTCACTGGAGACGTTTAAAACCCACCTGGATATGTTCCTGTGAGACTTAGTCTAGGTAATCCTGCTGTGGGAGGGAGATTGGACTAGATCATCTTTTGAGGTCCCTTCTGATCCCTAATGATTTTATGATTCTGTGAAATTGGTAATCATATTAATAATCCACAGTTTTATTCTGGGAGCAAAGCTGAGAGTCAGAGTACCATCGAAGATAAAGAATAAATCATTGATATCATTCCTGGTATAGGAGTAAAAAAAGGGCAGTGGTCCATGCTGCTGACCTTATCTTTCTGCACGTTCACTCATTTTTTCATATTTTACACTTTATTCAATCACTATCACCTCAGGAAAGGAGGCAAACCTTAAATTCTGCTCAATGCTTGTGGACAATAGTCTAAAAAGTTCTTTCATCAGAGCACTGGAACTGGCTGCCTGGGGGTGGTTATGGAGTCTCCTTCTCTGGAGACATTTAAAACCGCCTGGACATGTTCCTGTGCGACTTGGTCTAGGTGATGCTGCTGTGGCAGGGGGATTGGACTAGATGATCTTTCGAGGACCCTTCCAATCCCTAATGTTCTGTGATTCTGTGAAAACAAGGCAGGAGGACAATAATCCCACAGTACTTATAGTGTGCTTTGCAGCAAGCTCTACCCACAAACACAAACAGCAACCTAGGGAACTACCACCCTATCGTGACTGCATAGGTATAATCACTATTACTTACCTAAACATTAAAATAATTTGATGGAAAAGGATTGAGGAGCCTGATTTTCAGCACTGTACTTTCATGCTGTCTTCTTGCTTTGATATAGAGTTAAACCCTGCAGAAATATCTGCTGAATTGTACTGACAAATTGCATTCATCATTTACGTGCCTGTCCCGTCAGTGCCTGAGATCTAACACGTATTAAAACACTGCCCGTGATGTTCCCGTTAGAGCACTTAGCACGTGCACTGCACTTGAGTTCCAAAATCCAAACCAACGCATTTAGTGACCCCCGGGGAGAAGCCAAGCTATGGGATTAGTGACCTCTATAAGCAGTGACCACAAAAACAAGAATCCTATGGGAATTAACCCCAAGTGAGTTTGCCATCTGCTGTCCCTGGAGAACCATCCTGATTCCTTTCAACAGACACTGAATTTAAGACGACTGTGGAGATGAGTGGTTGGAGAGCAGCCTGGCAGGGAGGGATCTGGCAGTACTGGGGGACAACTGGCTGAACAGGAGCCAGCAATATGCCCGGGTGGTCCCAAGGCCAATGGCATCCTGGCTTGTGTCAGCAATAGTGTGGCCAGTAGGACTAGAGACATAATTCTCCCCCTGTACTGGGCACTGGGGAGGCCTCCCCTCAAGCACTGGGGCCAGTTCTGGGCCCCTCACTTCAAGAAAGAGATTGAGGGGCTGGAGCGGGTCCAGAGGAGCAACGAGGCTGGGGAAGG
>JAOXOE010000874.1:1850011-1869499 GCA_028565055.1 Phoeniculus purpureus
AATCTGCTTTTACAAGGTTAACTATAACATTTGCATTAGAAAGGAACAAATGAAAACCTAAAATCTTTGTTTCCATCTATCCTGAGCACCTCTATAGTGATATATGAAACGAGAATGCATATATTAACTTTACATAAATCTTCACTCCATAGCTGATGAAATTTTATAATAGATTACACACTCTCTGGAGAGTCAGGAGGCCAAGATCAGTTCCCTTTTGTAGTAACACCCTATGCTCAGTCTTTCAAAGTCTCAGGCCAAGAACTATTTTATCAGGTAGCCCAAGTTTGGACATTTTCTCTTTTGGCTTTACTATTAACATATCAAGAACAATAAGCAATGCCTGAAGACAAGAGTTTGTTTCAGATCTGTTAATTTCCATCATCTCATACAATCAAGAGTTACAAGCTGGAACTGGTTGGAAAACTTATTTCAAACTTGTGTGTAAGGAACATACCCTACTTCTTCCTTTCCTTCTACCTCTTTCTTTTTCTCATTCTCCCTAACCTTGTTAGAAAAGAAGAACCTGAAATCTTAAAAGGAGTTGAGTTGAGAAGTGGAAAAGAAATCATTGCAGATGGGTTGAGCATTTATAAAATCATTTTTTATTAATATTCACTTTTTTCCCATTTATTTCAGTTACTTTTTATTACATTTTCACTTCAAACAAAAAGAGCCAAGTACAGAAGCTGCAATTTAAAGTAAAAAAAAGTAAATCCCAAACCAATAAATAATTGATCACACTGAAAATTATCTGAAAATAATACCAGTTTGCTTATAGATTTTATTTCAATCCCTGCAAAAAAACAGAAAAATAAGTGAAATATCATAGATATCTGTACATGTCCCATTTTCCTCTTTCCTTCTTTGCGTGCCTTGCACCTTTAGTTAAGTAGATATTTCATCTGCATCATGAAATAAAAATGACTGCTGATGAACACACTGACTCTGAAGTCTAGATGGCAGATGGATAAACTTGATAACCTCTAAAATAAAGGTAGTCAAGACATTGCCAAATGCAGAATTTTTGTAAGAGATACCTTGCAAGGACATTATCATAGTTATTGCCAAATTGCTGAGGGAGATTATCTAAATATGCACAGAGAGATTGAAAGCACATAAAATGCATTTAACATGAGACTACAGATTTCAGAACTTGAAAGCTCAGTAGCTCATGTAGTCCTCTACCCTGATATAGCACAGCTCAGCTATACCCACTGCCAAAGCTTAGACACTACCAGGAAACTCAGATTACATTCTTCAGATCTCAGACCTTACTTGTTGATGTCCTGTGTATTCGTGTTTTCCTTAATGTGCAGAATCCAATGCTGCATCAATTTTTTTGGTTCAGTGCTCTAGCATTGTGGCCGGGGGATTGGACTAGATGATCTTTTTAGGTCCCTTGTAATCTGTAATGTCCTGTGATTCTGCCATTGTACTGTTGATCAATTACTTATGCTACAGAGGTTGTCCCCATTTACGCGTTGAAAAAGCCCACGCCATCAAGAAATTTTTGATATCCTTGATCTTTTTTTAACCAATCTAATGTCCCACACACTGTTCTCTAATCTTTAGTTGTGTGGTTAAGCATTTCCACATACACCCAGAAATTCATACGTAACCTTAGAATTATAGAATCACAGAATCATCAAGGTTGGAAAAGACCCTTGGGATCATCGAGTCCAACCATCAACCCTACTCTACAAGTTCACTGCTAAAACAGATCCCCCAACACTACATCTAAGCATCTTTTAAACTCATCCAGGGATGGAGACACAACCATTACCCTGGGCATCCCAGTCCGGTGCCTGACCACTCTGTCTGTGAAAGATTTTTTTTTTTCTGATGCCCAATCTAAGCCTACCTTGTTGGAGCTTGAAGCTCTTCCCTCTGATTCTTCTCTTACAGAGCACCGTTTTTAGATTTTCAGATCATCCTTGCCACACTAGTGTAAGAAGCAGGCACTAGATGCTTTGGCTTTCTCAGCTCTACTGTGATAGCTTTATTTTGCCACTGAAGGGTTGTAAAGCCCTTATCTTGATCATCGCTTCACAACCCTAAACACTTTAAGGCATGCAGATGTACTAACCTGTCTTGTTCTGTTCACTGTACTGCTTCCTTTGTCATATAGACTTTCCATCAGTCAGACCAGCACTTCCTTATACAATTTGTTCCTATCCAATTAAATTATTGAACTCATCTCCCTCAGTACCAACCTCTAAGAAGCTTGCAGTACAGATCTTCTATAGCATCTGCATGTATAGATGTGGACAACAGTTTTGCTGAAGCCCATACCTTTCAATTCGAAGGAAAGAAAAGCATCCTGCAATTACAGTCTTTCTGAGAACATAAAAATACTGCATGTACCTTCCTCAGCACCTAGCAATTAAGAGCAGAACTAGGGTTAAGCTGGTTTTTTTCATGCTTGGCTTTAAACACAAACCACATTTTTTATTTCCTTTGCAGCTGCTGATATGAAACTTAGAGGGAGTGAGCAGGTCAAGTCAACTGTGTCTCTGAGGTCAAGGAAGCTCAACTACAGAAATGAAGACTAGTAACTACATAAAGAAGATCACTAATTATTTGTTGAGCTGCCACTACACAGAGTGTGGTGAAAGTCTTCTAAAAAATTAAACTATGTAAACTAAGTGTCCGGTATCATAATGTTTCACCCTTGCATAGTGCTTTTAGATGCAAACAATCCCAAAGCAATTCATAAAGAGCGTGAACTAGAAACGAGTAGAACAGAGCTATAAATTTAAACATGGTGTGATGGCTCTTAAGGGGATGCTTCACTCCAGATTTCTGAGCTACCCTCATTTGCTGCAAATCACTGCGTACATGAGAAAAACACAAAAGCCATGTGTTTCGTACTTGCATTTGGCATAGGTGTATAAACAAAAGTGTCTGGACCTTCACAGATGACAACCATCTGTTAGCTAGTTCCCGAGAATGTCATGACTTAGTCATAGAGTTATCCATCCTCTTAAAAAAAATAGCACTATACAAAGAGAGGTTGGTTGCATTGTGCAGAAACAGGACCGAAGCTCAGGAAATATGAATGCACCATCTAGCTCTGACCCAGGGCTGATTCACAGGAAATCTCTCTGGTCCCATCTTCTCCTTTTGTCTCACCTTTTGTTGTATTTTGTTTGCACAGGAAATTATTTCTTGTACAAATCTTGAAGGAGAGAGGGCAATAGACAGGATTGTAGCATGTTGAAATTGCTATTGTTCTTGAACGAATTGTAGGTTGCTACTGTGAGAAAAGATTTAATGAAAAAGTCCCTGTCACAGGAAGGAATGCAGGAAAAAATGGAAAGCAGTCACTATCTGGTAAAAAAGAAAAGATTTTAAAAAACTATTTTCTCCTTTCTCATACGAGCCACTGGATAAATGGGAGTTTGAACAGGATGGAGTTTGTGAAATGAGCTGATACAATATAGATGTGCAGATGGAGCACTCACGAGAACATGTTACTGATTAATCCACTTGGTTATCTCTGGGTGGAGTGATCATAAACTCCTAACGACAAACAGATACATCTGATAACCACAGAATCACAGAACATTAGGGATTGGAAGAGGCCTTGAAAGATCATCTAGTCCATCCTCCTGCCACAGCAGGATCACCTAGATCAAGCCATACAGGAACATGTGAAGGATGTTGAAGGGAGTGGAGCATCTCCCTGATGAAGAAAGGCTGGGGGAGCTGGGTCTCGTCCGATTGGAGAAAAGGAGACTGAGGGGTGACCTCATTAATGTCTATACATATGTAAAAGGTGGGTGTCAGGAGGATGGAGCCAGGCTCTGCTCAGTGTCATCTGATAATAGGACAAGAGGCAATAGGTGTCAGCTGGAACACAGAAGGTTCCATATAAATATCGGAAGGAACTTCCTCACAGTGAAGGTGATGGAGCATTAGAATACACTGCCCAGGGATATTGTGGAGTCTCCTCTCTGGAGACGTTTGAAACCCTCTTGGATATGTTCCTGTGTAACTTGGTCTAGGTGGTCCTGCTCTGGCAGTGGGATTGTACTAGATTATCTTTCGAGGTCCCTTCCAATCTCTAATGATTCTGAGTTTATGACATACAGATGGGTTTTAAATATCTCCAGAGAGGGAAACTTCACAACCTTGCTGGGCAGCCCCTTCCAGTGCTCTGTCACCCTCACCATGAAGAAGTTCCTTCTCATATTTATGTGGAACCTCCTATGTTTCAGCTCACATCCATCGCTCCTTCTCCTATCATTAGGTGGCACTGAGCAGAGCCTGGCTCCATCCTCCTGACACCTACCCTTTCAAAGCTTAGGAGACCCAGCTCCCTCAACCTTTCCTCAGCAGAGAGATGTTCCACTCCCTTCATCATCTTTGTGGCTCTGTGCTGGACTGTCTCAAGCATTTCTGTGTCCTTCTGGAAATTTTGGGGCCCAGAACTGGACACAGGACTCCAGATGTGGTCTCAGCAGGGCAGTGTGGAGGGGGAGGAGAACCTCTCTTGATCTATGAAGCACATGCCTTCTAATCCACCCCAGCATGCCATTGGCCTTCTTGGCAAGGGCCCATTGCTGGCTCATGGTCATCCTGCTGTCCACCAGGACCCCCAGGGCCCTTTCTTCTCCACTGTTCTCCAGCAGGTCAGTCCTCACCTTATACTGAATCATAGAGGAAAATGCCACTCTGCTGAAGGAACAAAATCCCCTTTTTTAGTGTAATAACCTTGGAAGCTGGATAGTTCTCACAAAAAGAAACAGAATGTTAATTTATGAGTCCCTAAACAAATCTGTTCCCAAAGTATGCTGAATAAGTTGAGGTCCAGAAACTACTCTCCTCTGCTGTGCTCTGTTGTTGTAGTAATTGGTGATCTGCAGTTCACCTGTACTAACATTAGCTCAGAGTTATTTTAAAAAGAGAGGGTTTTTTTGATACAGTGAGTGTTCAGCATTATCTTTTATTGCTCATACAATTGAGTTAGATACTCCTGATTGCATGCTAGTTCCCTGGGAAGGAGGTGCAAGTCCAGAAGGTTACTCCGTTGGCACTTACTAGTTGAGCAATGACACCATCCATTTCGCAATACTGAGAACTAGATTAATAAAGGAATCCTGAAGACTGATTCATTCAGTCTCTCCTCCTTATGCTTTGCAGTATATATGACTTCAAGTACCAAAAGTCATCTTTTTCATTGGTGTTGGCTCTTATACTGAAAGCAGTGATCCAAATGCATCCCTCTTCCCTTTCAATGAACGTGTCTGTCAAACGCCTTCCTCTTCTTCCTTTTCACTTCATTTTCAGTGCTTTGGGGTACATGTGATCCAACAAAGTGCTTTGTGAAGTCTTTGGGCTGTAAGGACTCACAGGATGGGAAAATGTTATTGTTCTGAACAGAATAACCCAATATTTACAACCACCATGAGATCCAGGTTGCTGTCCTGGAGGTAGCAACGTACACATTACTTGTGCTTCCCATCACTAGAGGTGAAGGCATTTGTTTGTGGAAAACTTATTGACTTTGTCAGCTGCTCAAATAAAGCAGATTCTCCTGAATTGCCTCTGAAATTGTAACACTTCAGACATTGTTTTTCTTACAGAGCTACCTTTCAAATCATCAAGCTGTGTTTCATTTTGTGCGCTAAGTGAAAGGTTGAAAAAACAGAGCTCTGTTTAATGAGATTAGCAGGTACAAGTCTGAGCACACTGCTTCCCTTTATGTGATAATTAGCTTGGATTAGGCAAAACAGTGGGTAAATAAAGAAAATCTGAAATGCTGAGCAGGTAAAAAAAAAACATAGGAAAATCAGTGTATAAGAATCTTGGAATGAACATAGCCTGAATTTAGCACGCAGAAGAATGACAATGAAAAATAAGAACAGGCAGGTTTCTGTCAGCTCAATTCTCCTACCTTTAGTAATTTTGCATAATAGCTTACATTATAAGTAGCTCCTTTGCTTCTAATTATACAGCAGATGCTGTGTTTAGGAAGATGTCCAATTGTTACCTAGTTTTGGATCCATATATATTATCTCAGGATGAAAGGTATTTAGTAACGTGCCACGCAGACTCCTTCTTAAGACTTTTAATAGTTATTCCTTCATCACTGCATTCAAAGGTCTTCACCGTCAAAAAGCTACATGGTGTCTGTTGAATTCATACCTTGGAGTGGAATCCAATATCTTCAATAAGGCCGATACACCAAAGGGAGAGATAAAGGAAGAAATAAAAAAAACCCCTCTAGTCTGATAGCTAGTAAAAAAAAGTAAGATAGTAAAATTTTAATGGGTGAAGAAGCTTTGCCCACTTCTCATCTGAAGTTCAGAAACCTCTCTTGAAAACGGGCAGCGAACCGCTTCTCTGTGCTTTCCACTTTCCACCCCTTTCCACTTCTGTCTGAAGGACGGTCACCAAACTGCCAGATCATGTCTTCTTTTAACCAATAGCTCTGCAGTCAAGGCTCAGCAACTCTGTCTCCATAAAGAAAATTTCTAAGCCATAGCTGTGATGTACTTCAAACACATCTTAAGCATCAAGGCATAAACTCTTCTTGAGTATTTTATTTGTTTTGCTGAAGCTGATTTGCTGTTCAAAATGAAGAAGTAGATGCATTGGACCACAACAACAGAACAAGGTGGAGTTTGGTGCTCACTGTTTGTTTTCTGACTGTTTTGTAACTCAGCTGGTACTGAATTAAAAGACTATTTGTGAAGATCTCAAAGATAATTTTACATCACTAAAACCCGGAGACTTAGAGAAAGCTGAAATGCCTCTGACATTAGATAGCAGCTGAGGAGTGCCCACGTGCATTGCCACACAAATCTACCGACTTTCTCTACTAAATTCTGGCATTCACATTAGCAAGGCTGTGATGAATCCAGATATAAATGGGACCAATACTAGGCTTTACGTGATTAAGAGTAACTTACAGAAATATAATCATGTAATTGATAAATAATTCATTTATTTCTAAGTTCTGTACTAATATTCTACAAATTATTTGTTAAATATTGCTTGCTTGAGAAATAAACTTTATTTTTGTATGCTGCATTTGCTAATCTCTCCCTCTTCATCATATATCTGAATAATAGAGTGACAGAATTATTGAGGCTGGAAAGCCCTCTGAGCTCATCCAGACCAGCCCATGACATAACATCACTACATCAGCCAGACCAGTCTGTCCTTAAACACCTTCAGGGATGACGATTCCACTGCTGCCCTGGGCAGTCCATTCCAGGCTCTGAGCACCCTTGCCATGAGGAAGGGCTTCCTAACATCCAACCTAACCCTCCTCTGGCAGCTTCAGGCCCTGCCCTCTTGTCCTATCACTACCTGCCCGGAAGAAAAGCCCTACATCCATCCTTCTACAGCTTCCCATCCACTAGTTATAGAGAGGGAGAAGGTCCTTCATGAATTTTCTCTTCTCCAGGGTAAACACCCCCAGCTCTTTCAGCCTTTCCCCATCAGCCTTTCCTGCCAGTCCCTTCCCCAGCCTCATTGGTTGGTCTGATATTATATTATATGAACAATGTATGATATTATACTGCATTGCATTATATAGTCCAAAATTATCTTAATGATGATATTTTATATTAAATTATATTATCTTAATTATATGTGAAATATTGTTGTATTGCATGATATTATATGATTTCAATGAACCACCATCTGGCTGCATATTAAGGAATACAACTAATACATAAACAAATAGACTTAAAATTAGACACTTATGAAGCCTCAACTTTAAAACTAATACTTTCACAAACCATGATGCTAATCCATAAATGTTGTTTTTATCCAGGGTATTTACAGCAGTACGCTCTCAGATCTTAAATACTCCATCTTCAAAAACTTCCAGAGGCTCCATGAAGCCTTGTCAACATAGAAACCACATCTAAACCAGCAGGATGAGGAATGCAAATGTTTTCTGAGTACCTAAACCACTCGGATTCTCCAGCTCCCTCACAGTATTTACAGATCAGGAGATTTTGGAGATACATAGAATGTGATGCAAGGGGCAGCTAAAAGTCTTGATGTTCGTGTCATGATTGAAAGACTTAAAGCAGTGAACAAATCATCATGTACCTGCTAATAGTAAACTTCCTTCAGGGTATAATCAATCTTATTTCTTTCTCATCTGTTGAAGCTATAAATTCACTAAAGATCATCTCTACATGTTTTTCATACGTATGCTGATATCTACAGGTCACGTCAAATCTCTCCATTTAAAATTCCCCTCAAAGTAAACTGAAACTGTCAATTCTATCAAATTTAGGCATGTTTTCTTCTACTTTATACCTTTCTCAAGGTTCTCTAGTTGTCCAGCATTCCGCTGCATATATGAGTACTTCAAAATCATAATTGCTTATAATCCCACCCTGATACTCTCCTTCTCTCCCTGGCACAAGCAATATATGACCCCATGGAGCACCATGAACCCTCTTTTTTCCCTCAGAATCTGACAATCTTGTGCATTTGTTGAAGGCACAAGAGACAGCTGTGCTAAAACTGATTGTCCCCTCTAATACCCTTGTAATGTACTACTTGGTGACAACAGAAGTAAACACAGCTTCTTCTCTCACCTCACTTCTGTCTCCATTCTTCCTGTCTCAGGAACTTCCTGCTATTCCTTTGCTTTTAGAGAAGAGAAATTTGGGGTAAAGGGGACTACTGGTTTCCTGAATGGGTGAGAAGTCAGTGCTCTGAACTTGAACTTCCTCTGAGGAATCAATGAATAGTTTCCCCTGTCTTGGTAGAGCAAAATTAAATGTCCACAGCACTCCTATCTGGACTACTCTAGTGTCTAGTGAGGGGTTCATGGGGGATTAGACTGGATGATCTTTCGAGATCCCTTCCAGTCCCTAATGTTCTGTGATTCAGTGATTCATAACAAGCAACTCTCCACTTTTCTTTCGTGCACTTTAGCACCCACAGGTCCAGCCACCTCTTGGAAACTCTATCTTGCAGGACACCTATCTAAGCAGAACTATACAATAACTAGAAGGCAGATGTGATTTCCTCACCTTCTTTAGAGCCTGTCGGTTACACTACTGAATATTCTCTGAAAATAGCTGTGTGTGTACGTACAGATGAGTGCATTTCAAACCTCAGTTCTCCACCAGGTTTAAAACACTAATACAGATTGACTTACAGCATTTTCAAACAGCATTCTCTCTCTCTGTGCAGAACTGGGCCAATCAATCTGATGTGCAGTTTTGCATTTTGTCTGATTGCCTTAGGGTCGTAAATATTTATTTTTCTGTTTGTTTGGCTTGAATATCTTATAGATAAAGATTTTTTTTCCTCTTAGGGCAATTTTGACTTTTAAGAGCAGGCATCCTTGACTTTGTCAATATCTATTAAAGAATAGATCATCACCATCCTTCTCCTATAAGAGGAAGACTCTTTTGTATAACAACATGATGGCCATGACACGATACTTTGATGCCTCTTTATCATTGAAATTGAAGCAATGAATTAGCCTAAGTTGGCAGTGTCTTGCTTAAACAATTTACATTTTCCTTCCCATGTTTTTGAGTGATTCAGAATAATCTATCCCTTTCATAGTGCGCACTTTCCTTTTTGCTTAAGCTATGAATCATGGCTTGGGAGAACAACTTATAAGGTCAACTGGTCAGAAGCTGCAGGTTCCTCTCAACCAGCTGCTCTTAGACAATAACTTTAGGACCAAGACATGCTTCCTTCTGGAAGTAAAAAGAGAGTCAATAAAAACAAGAGACATCATTTAAATAGTTTACATACAGAACATGAGGTTTTTCACCAAGTTCTACCTGACATGCATGGGGAAAGGGATTTACTGTGTATCTATCATCACTCCAGAATACTTCAAACACCCAGTGAGATAGGGAAGTGCTATCATCCTCACTTCACAGGAGTGAAAAGCAACGAAAAACAGCACCCAGAAATACCCAGACCCTTGAAGTGATACTTAAATAAAATATATGTGCTTTTGAGCAAGCCTGGAATTCTGAAAACCTATCCTCTGGCACAACCTCAACAAGGGAAGTGCGGAGTATTTCTCATCCCTCAGATTTATCTAGATCTGCCTCCCCTTGTGACTAAGAAAAGCTTCCGCTGAAGGAGAGACACTGATTTGCATCATTTCAGTCTGTGGAGAAAACTGTTCATTTCCTAGGGTAGTGCTCTGAGGACTTTTCATATGAGAAAGCTGCCACCTTTTCCATCCCTGGAAGGATGATTTTAAAAGATGTTTGAAACAAATGAGATCTTTGGAAGAAAAAACATAACTTCAGGTGGAGGTTGAGAGTTAAGAGAACACATAAATTTTCCTAATTCTGGTACCGAAAAGAAAGAGCCACCTATCCATCACCTGACATCCCTGGATCTTCTAACACTTTGGTTAGAGCGGCCCTTAGCAACCTGCCCGTATTTAAAGAAGCCTGCACAAAACTGAAGAGCCATTTAAGATTTACAGTGTCTCAAGCTAGTAATTTCTATTTTCATTTCATTTCCATATGTGCTGGGTACAGAGCATCTTGTAACAAGTCACTTCTCAGAGAGCAATTTCCAATTCTCCTTAATTTATACAGAGGGTCTGGTCCAAGAAACACTTGTACATTTAATTGACTTCATGTGAGTAACATGGCAGTACAAAAGTTGAGTATAATTAAGTAAAACTGAAGACATGAATAATTACAAACTTGATCTTGTGAATTTCAATATTAACTCATCTTTGAAATTTTATTTCCACATTCCACTTTATAATGGCAAAGTATAAATAACCAGGCAGAAGAGAGCTCACAGACCACTCTGCTAAGAGTTGACGACTATATAAATGAAATAATTTTTTTCCTTTCTGCAGACTCCAGCTGGTGTGATCTTGGCCTTCAGTACCTACTAATTAAATGGAGAAGCATTTGAGATAAAAAGTTAATTTACTAATTAAATGACAAGTATGCTCTATAAATTGTCTCTTTGGCTTATTGTGTATTTAGAGAATTAATTAACAATACAATCAGGCTGCAGTTGTGAGATGCCAATATGGATGTGATTTGAAGATACTTTCACTTCTGTTTTCTATCTCAGTTTTTTACGACAGCTGCACTGTAATGAAGACGCTTGACTTTTTTAATTTGCCTCTGTAAAATTAAAATGGGTTTGTGGCTTCTTGCTCACTGGGAGCACAGGCTAAATGGTACATTTAACAGTACGGTTCTGATCAGTCAACATAGGCATGGTGCTGTGGAGTTGCCATGGTTCTCTACAAATAGGGGCTATAAAACTTGTTTGTCACTAGGTTGTGTTCTTTTGGTAAAGTGTTTTCGACCTAGTGTAGCAACGAAAGTGTAAATGCAATTTAAGTGACACCTTCAGTTAAAATTAATGTTGAAATAATTGTCATTTGTAAACAACATTAGCAAGTGACTTTCTTATTTGAAATGTGCATCACTAAGAGGAGTGGGTAAAGAGACACAGAGATGGAATATTGCATTAGCTAAGCAGAGTCAGGCCTGGTTTCTACTTGGATGGGAGACAGTCTGAGTGCAGTGGATTCTGTAGGCTGACCCTGCTCCAACAGGGCCAGCTGGACTTAGATGGTCTTTGAGGTCAATTTTAGCCTGTGAGATACAGCTACTTCAGGAACAGTTCACATATAATGCAGTTAGCATAGAAGATTCTTTGACTAATGACCAAATGGTTATTCAACTTACTCGGTATATCTGGCAAAGTTACTACCGGGAAAAAATAAAACTTGTTGATTTCTTTGACTTTTAAATATCAAATACCTAAACCCTGTATGTGTCTGCACTGGCACAACTGGGTGTCAGGAGGATGGAGCCAGGCTCTGCTCAGTGGCATCCAGTGACAGAACAATGGACAATGAGTGTGATCTGGAAGATAGGAGGTTCCACATCAATATGAGAAGGAACTTGTTCCCGGTGATGGTGACAGAGCACTGGAAGGGTCTGCCAAGAGGGGTTGTGGACTCTCCTTCTCTGGAGATGTTTAAAACCCTCCTAGATACGTTCCTATGTGATTTGATCTAGGTGATCCTTCTGTGTTGGGGGGGATCCAACTAGATGATCTTTCGGGGTCCCTTCCAATTCCTAATGTTCTGTGATTCTGATTCTGTGTAATTGATCTTTGTTTTTTCCCCCTTGAATATGCTTAATTCTGTTTTCTCATAGAAATTAAATACAAATATTAATTTACAGTCAAGTCAAAAGTCAGTCAGAATTCACTACCTGCTGCAACTCAGAAAAACAAAATTCCTCAGAAAACAAAAACAAAAGAAAACCAAAATCTCCCGACCCTAACCAGCTCTTGAGCCACTTGGTAAACAACTTGGTTTCTCTCCACAGGCAGCTGTAAGTTTCTCCTTGCTTACCACTTTTCATACACACAACTAGCATTAGTCCATCATGTATTTTCCACCAGTTTTTATGCTGATGTTTTTACAACCTCTGTTTCATAAACCAAATTAATTAAAATTTCAAATTTAAAGAATATTTAGTGCATGCCTATGGATGTGTGTGTGTGTGTGTGGTGTTCCACTCCAAAGGAAGAAAACTGATTACTTTGCATTCAATTTACTTTGATTTTTCTGTCTAGTCTATTGGTGCCTACAGAAGAAAACAATAATAAATCATTTATAAAATCAGCCCAATCCCTTCTACAGGGAAATACTGTGAGGCAGACTGTCTCATAAATTGTTTAGAATAATGCAGCTCTCCACTGATTTACCCTGATTTGTTGTTTAAAAAAAAACAACCGGAAACCCACAAAACCCGCAGATGGTGATTCCCATCTTTTGCGAAGGGGGTAGCGAAAGTGCTCACTCAAGGCAAAAAAAAATGAGCCAAAGCACTGTTTAATGCTCTTGCAGGCAACGCAGTCAACACCGCACCAGCAAACAGACTGTGGGCCAAAAAAAACTAGGAGAACCTACGTGTCGTGAAATGGAAGCAATAGGAATACGTTTCTGCGTTTATTTTGCTGGTCATGTGGCCTGAACTTTCATTTAATGAGGAGGAAAAAAGCACCTCAAACACCCCTCAAACCGACTGAGCATCCTAAATCTTCCATCTATCTTAGTCTGTGGATCAGTGACAGTGACAAAATGGCATTGTGTGCTGGCAGCTTGATTCCTGGCATTTAGTGGGCTGTATGAAAGATCACATCCCCAAACACTTCTGTCATATTCTCTTCCAGATTGTGGTGTATTAAACTGCAGAAATAAGCCTGTTTTGTTAGGGATCACAGATTCATCAAAATTAAAGGTGGAAAAGACCTGTTAGTGCAAATCACTTACATGATCCCTCATCCAATGCAAGATTACTCCCTGAGGTATACTTTCCAGTACTTTTTACAGTCCACTTTGAAATGACTCATGCAAGAGTTTCCACCATGTCTCTCTAGAGATCAGCCTACAATCCAATAGATCTCACTTACCCTTGGTTTCAGCCTAAATTTTCCATTACTCATTTAGAGGTGGGTTGGTCTATTTCTGGACATCTGGTAAGGCAGTTTGAGGTGTCTGTCTGAACCCAAACACAAAGAGTTTGGAGGCAAGATTACGTCTACCAGAAGGGCAAGAGGTAGCCACAAATTGAAAAAGGCTTTGACAGCTTTTCTGGGCTTTAATTTCATATCTATTTATTTGACAGTTTGTTTCAGAGATGATTAGAAATGCAACTCCTGGTCTGATGGTCTGTAAAGACCTGAAGCCCTAAAAGTAACCTCAAATATTCTCTTGTTCATATAAATACAGCAGTATTTAATATTATTTGTAGATTTTTTTAGGACATTTTGAGCATTTCTGTGTCAGAAATCTGCAGAATTGGCTTCACAGGGAACACTACAATAATAGAATAGAGAAGAGCAGGTGTTGTATGTTTTCTTCATCACCTTATCCTACAGACCCTTACACCCTGTAGACTAAGAACTACACTGATACCTAATAAACTCTGAAGTTATTTTCATTAGAGTGTTTCTCAGATGCAGCATGCAGGGCTTAGGCTGCCCTTTGACTAGCTGACAATAATAACGGTGTCTGTACTCAAGATGGTTTCTTAAACTCCCATTACAGCAGTAGACTTAGTGCCACAGGTTATCACAGCATTTTAGCATATACTGACTACATGTAGGCTATACACAGACACAGGAACACTGTAGCCTGTATATAATTCAAAATACATTGAATCATAGATTGTTTTGGATTAGAAGGGACCTCTGAAGCTCATCTGGTCCAACACCCCCTGCAGGGAGGAGCTACTTCCTCAACTAGAGCAGACTGGTCAGAGCCCTGTCCAACCAGACCTGAAACGTTCCCAGAGATGGGGTTTTGTCATCATTCTGGGCAACCTGGGCCAGAGTCTCATCACCTTCATCCTACAAAAACTTTCCTTCTTATATCCAGTCTAAATTTACACTTCATCCATTTAAAAACATCACACCTTGGCTTGTCACAACAGACTTTGGTAAATATTGTCCTATCTTGCTTACTGTCACCCCTACAGCGCTGAAAGGCTGCAGTAAGGTCTCCATGTAGCCTTCTTTTCTCCAGGCGCACTATCTCCAACTCTCCCAGCCTGGCTTCATAGCCGAGGGGTTCCACTGTCACATCATATCTGGGGCATCCTCTGGCCCTTGTCCACCAGCCCCAGGTCTCAGCTGTGCTGAGTACTGCAGAGCTGGACCCAGCCCTGCAACAAGGTCTCACCTGAGTGGAGTACAGCAGCAATATCATCTTCCTTGACTGCTCTCTATGCTGCTAGACATGCAACCCAGGGTGCAGAAGGTTTTTCAGGCTCTGAGTGCAATGTTATTGGTGTTTCTTTTCCTCCAAGCATTTTTCCACAGGTCTGCCCTCAAACTCTTCATCCCCAGTCTGTTGATACTGAAGGTTGCCCCCATCCATGTGCAGAACCTTGTAATTGGTCCTGATGAACCTTATATTCCCACTTCTACAGCCTGCCCAGGTCCCTCTTGAAACCTCTAAAGGTTAAGATTAAGTTGTTCCTTATTCCTACCCCTCTGATTTGGTTTGGATCCTCCTGTCAGCATCCTGGCAAGACGTGAAAGATATACCCCAATGAGAAGAGGCAGCTACAGCAGCAACTTCAGAGCAGTGACCTGCACTGAGTGCACTGATATTTCCTGTGTTACGGTTTTTCCTGCCAGCATCTCCAGGGCCACACCTGCAGCAGAGGTCATGGTTTTAAGTTAGAAGAGTAGATTTAAGCTGGACATGAGGAAAAATTCTTGAATCTGAGGGTGGGGGATACCTGGAATAGGCTACCTGGAGAGGTGATGGAGGCCCCATTCCTGGATTCAGGATCAAGCTGCATGGGGCTCTGAGCAATCTATTCTAGTGAAAGATGTCCCTCCTTGTTGTAGGGTGGTTGGACTAGATGACCTCTGGAGGTCACCTCAAACCCCAATACATTCTATGACTGTACAATTCTATCTTTTACAGGGTCTGGGCTCTAACCCTCTTAACACTTTTCAGTAGGGTGTCTATAGCACTGTCATCAGTTAAATAAGCTGCTCCAGGTGCATGACCAGTGTTTAAACTACGTGTGTCTTATGAGCCTCAGCAAAACAAGTTTTATCTTTTGCTTGTTTTCTCTTTCAGCAATTACTCACTATTGAAAATGGGTTGCATTATTTTTTAAGCTCTTAAGGGACAAAGTCTTTTCATGAACGCATCATCTGAAAGAAAATTACCTCAAGGACTACATGTATGGAAGGAACATTTTGCTTTAGAGAGCAATGAACATCTCTGCTTCAGAGAGCACTTAAAGTGAAACACCTCAGCGAGAGATGCGCTGTGAAAAATTTCCTAATGGTACAGTGGTGAGACAAGAATCTAAAATATTTAATGTAATGTTCTGAGATGATTGGGTGTTTGCAGTTCATGAAAGAGAAAATAATCAGCCACAAACTGCTCCAGACTGGACATATGTTTTAACTGCCCCATTGGAAAGTGTGAGATGCGAGTTACTGGAAGACAGAGACGGTGTTGGTGGGAAATTCATGTCTGTCTTACCACCCCAGCAGTGACAAACCCATATTTGGGATTTGTCGTAAATTGCCCAGAGTTCACTGAAAGAACTGAAATAAAGGGGTAAAAAACAAACAAGTGTTTTATTAAATATTTGGCACAGAATCACAGAACTTTAGGGATTGGAAGGGACCTCGAAAGACATCTAGTCCAATCCCCCCACCACAGAAGGATCATCTAGATCAAATTGCACAGGAACATGTCCACGAGGGTTTGAAACACCTCCAGAGCAGGAGACTCCACAACCCCCCTGTGCAATCCAATGAGGATTTACTACTGAACACAGTCTGCAGTTGTAGTTTGGACGCAGTTCCCTAAGAGCAGCACAATCACGCCTGGAGCTACTACAAGCATTTCGTATTTACTAATTTCAGCTGCCAAGTTTGGGTTCCTGTTAAGTCAGATTTGAAAAGTAAAGGCATTTTATCAAACAACCCCCAGAGACATGGCGCGTCTTCACGCAATTTGAAAATGCTTTTTTAATGCTCAGAGGATTTTTGCATTGTCTTATTAACTGCTCTTGTCTGTGCTTCACTTCTACATCCATTTTCTGTCAGGTAGCTGCACTACAGACATGCATTGCTGTTCTTACTTTTCACCCTTAAGCAGATACCTATAGATGCATAGTTTAGATAGTCTTACCATATTTACCTTTTCCCAGCTTCACTGAAACCTATGGAAAACCTGAAGTGGAGGGAAAATTGCTGTGTCATTGAAGTTAATAGTTGTTTTGACAATGTCAATGCTGAGGTTCTGCAGCATTTATTCATACTGCTGACACACACAATGAGAATTTCCTTGGCCATGCTACCTAATGTTATTTTAGAAACACTTTGTGGCAGTAAATACTTAAGGATCATCATCTATGGGGTCGCGTGGATGAGACACAGACAAGTTGTGCACTCATCTCTATAGACTCCAACAGTTAAAATGAATTATACTCTGAGAGAACCCTGCACATCATCTGGAGTTTTGTGCCCATTTCTGGGCCCCTCAGAACTGATGGAGAGAGTTCAGTGCAGAGCCACAAAGACGATAACGGGATTGGAACATCTCCCTGATGAGGAAAGACTGAAGGAGCTGGGTCTCTTTAGCTTGGAGAAAAGGAAACTGAGAGGTGACCTCATTAATGTTGATAAATATGTGAAGGGTGGGTATCAGGAGAACGCAACCAGGCTCTGCTCAGTGGCACCCAATAGCAGGACAAGGGGCAATGGTTTTGAGTTGGAACATAGGAAGTTCCACATCAATATAAGAAGAACTTCTTCCCGGTGAGGGTGACAGAGCACTGGCAGAAGCTGCCCAGAGAGGTTGTGAAGTCTTCTTCTCTGGAGATATTTAAAGCCCTCCTGGACATATTCCTGTGCAACTTGATCTAGGTGATCCTGCTGTGGCATGGGGATTGGACTAGGTGATCTTTGTAACGTCTTCACCACTCCCCAAAAGGCAAGCAACAAAGCATCTAATTTTTCAGGCAATGCAACAACTATCTCATCATCTATTGATTCTCATATTTAAATTGAAAAAAATCATGCAAATTCAGTATTATATCTAAGGACCACAATCACCTTACACATAGCACAGACTAGATGTAAATAAAAACGCTCTATGTTGGTTCATCCAAACTGTGTCACTTGACCTCCTGATTGGAGAAAGATCCATCACCTTCCTTTATTTAATGATTTAGGACTAGTTTTTGCTGATAGGGAGAAAAAAGGTAGGAAAAAAATCCCAAGTGACAACTCCAGCTATTTCCAAAAATGAAATTAAATAAAATTTAGGAATCATTACAGGAAGTTATCAGTAAACTTCAAATTCATCTTACTTAGGCATAGCCACCTAAGAGATATGTTCATTATAAGTTAGTCATTTAGTCTTTCTCTCTGCTCAGCAGAAAACCTCCAGAGAGTGACTCATCTTAGACATCTCTCTCAAGATGTGATGAATCATTTTTGGAAGTGATGGTTTCTCTGTAGCTACTAATGAGATAGTCTAGACTACTAACTTCTTAGACTGAGTTCCTAATTTATGGGTCCATAAAGTCAAGTGGTCTTGAATAATCTGTCTTCAATGATTCCCTTACTGTAACTTCTAAAACAAGTTGATAGTTGCTGAGAGAATAATTCAGCTTTCCAAGTATAGGTAGTAATATCTATGTTATATTTTATACACCCTATGGCATCTTGAACATCAGCTTGGGTCTGTCAGATACAGCCTGGGACTAGCAGAGACTCTTGCCCTTCCTAAGTGTTTCCTGGTCACGAGGTAGCCCAATGGTAGACCTGATGAGAATATGAAACTAGAGAAATTCCATCTGTTTGAAAGAACCCTGCTGATTTGCTTTATGTCTTTCTTTTCACCCGCTATGTGGACTACCAAACATCCTGTGACAAAATGTCCTTCTAAAATGTAGCTTCAGAGTGATTCTCTGTAATTTCTCTCAGTTTAGAAAGTGACCAGCAACATGCGACGTGTGATTAGGTGGAGTAGAGGCTTCTTACATCTACCATCACATGTACTTCCATCTCCTACTCCCTTTTGCATTTCTGGAGCACAACTTCTTCTGCCTATCTCTAGTAGTGTAATGGCAGGGGCGAGGGGGGCCACATCTGAAGACCCCTACTCCTCAACCTCTTATCCTGAAGTCAGGCTGACTCAGTTCCCAGGAAAACAAATCACACATGACCTTTTCACAAAGGATCCATGGGCATTTCTTTCTAATAACAGAATGTAAAAGTAAAGGGAACACAGCAAACAGACATGCAGATAAAGCCCAATAACATTTGGCGTATATCCCAAGTGGTATAAATGCTATTTCATTTTAATATATTATCTCTCCCAGTCGGATGTACGGTGCTGGTGAGACTCAGCAATCCTGTTTTTTCTCTTATGCTCTCTGACACAACCTCAGCTGTCACTTTCACACCCAAACCATCATGCCTTATACATGGAATAAATAAGTGGGCAAAGTTTGCACCATTGTGCAATTCTTTATGGGGCTGGGAATACACGCAATGCCTTTCGTCCACCTATTACCAAAAGCATGACACTGGTGTCACGAGTTTACCTGACTCCTACTGCTGCAGAGGGTATGTCACGTAAGTTGGGAGCATAGGCTATTCGTTTTGCAGTCCTCTGTTGCTTGGCGTATAATTATCATGGCTCATCTTTATTAAACACCAGCCTTATCTTTGTTTTGCTCTCTTTGTTGATAGATGTAACCTCAATAGCGTTGCCATGGCTACGATAACAGTAGCTGAGAAGATTTTGTTTGTTGTAAACAAACTGAGCTATACAGGCATGGATCCTAGTGGAGGGTTTCCAGTCCCCTGCCTTATATTATGCTGATTAACACTGCCATCTCCCTTCCTGGAACCTACTCCTTATTTTAATTAGCATTAATTTAAGCTGTATTGAGGAGTGTTTCCCCTTTTGTGTATTGCACCCCC
>JAOXOE010000874.1:1869599-1901743 GCA_028565055.1 Phoeniculus purpureus
AGGAAGGAAGGAAGGAAGGAAGGAAGGAAGGAAGGAAGGAAGGAAGGAAGGAAGGAAGGAAGGAAGGAAGGAAGGGAAAGAGAGAAAGAAAAAGAAAAAGTGAGAAAGAAAAAGAAAGAGTGAGAGAAAGAGCGAGAAAGAAGGAAAGAAAGAGAAAGAAAGAGAAATAGAAAGAAAAAAACGAAAGAGAGGCAACAATAAAATTTTATGTAGTACTAGCAGAGAGAAATCAGCTCTAGGTCAGCAGGGTAACAGGAATTAAAATCACGTTTTAGCCTACAACTACACCACAGGCAGTAAGAAAAATATGGAACAATGTGGAGTTACAGGAAATCGCAAGCTCAGTGATCCAGTGTATGCACACCCACACTGTGTCTAAACGTTAATTTACACTGAGCTAATTAGGCAAATTGGCACTATTCATAAGAAAGCTATGAAGTTAACCTGTATTGGGAAATTTAGGAACAGGGCAGAAAGCAGTATGAGCTGTATTAAACATTGCACAGGAAGCAGTATTTACAGCATGTCAAAGACAAAGTTTGGAGAGCTTCCATGTGTAGACTACTAGGCACCAATTCCCATGAATCCTTGCTATGGGCTCTTGGAATAAGAAATTAACATGTGCTACAAGGAAGAGGTATTCCTAATTCCTATATTCACTGCAAGTTTTTCTGAGAAGATGAGTGGTGGGTCAAGAGTAGAAAACTAGTTCCAGTATATGATTTGAGCGTTTGCACAACCTTGAGGAACAACAGCCCAAACTGATGTCAGGTATATTTTCTTCTCTTGTTTCTCCTCAGGGTGGGGCACGTGAGAAGCAGTCTGTTAGTATGCACAGGAACACAGCTGAACACCTCTGCTGTATAGCACGTATTTGTTCAAGAATTGGAACAGGCTGTCCAGGAAGGTGGTGGAGTCGCTGTCCCTAGAGGTAGTCAAAAAACATGTAGATACGGCACTAAGACACATGGATTAGTGGTCATAGTGGAGTTGATTTGATGGTTGGACTTGATCTTGGAGATCCCTTTCCACCTTAAAGATTCTATGATTCTATTCCATTGTAAATTAAATATGTAATATGTGAACTGTAAGCATTCTGTTTGACTTTAGTAGAAGCAGAGGCCAACACAAAAAATGGAATTCAGACATTTGATCTCCCTGCTCTTTGCAGCAAGTTGGACTAGAAGATCCTTGAAGGTCCCTTCCAATCCCATAATTCTATGTTTCTATGATAAGGATGGCCAAGAAGAAAACCACACCATGTCTAGTTGATTTTGTTTTCTCAAAATACTCTTAAGGTATGTTATGGACTTGTCAGTATCACACATGTTAAAAAAAGTCACCTACCATGTGAATGTTCACCCATCCCAAAGCCTGTAAATCCCAGGTGTATATGAATAAAAACTTTCCAGGGTGAAAAGAAAACATAAACTTTTAAATACTTCATGTCCTGTGGATTATCTGCAGCTTCTGCAGGCCACTAAAGAATAAACACCAGATGTAGACACTATTTTTTCTTTGAATCCTGACAAACATGACAGAGAAGTATGCAAAGTTAAGGCAACATTGTGCTCCTTGGAACCTTTGGACCTGAAGTAGATGTGCACTCTGACTATCAGCCTCAGAAAGGATGCTGAATAAGATACTGAACTTGATAAACGCAACCCAGTAGTCAATGTTTGTCTCTGAAGCTGCCATGCTGTGATACTAAAGAACTGTCCAGATGAGACTTTATCAGTGATGGGTAGACTGAGCAAGGCATATTTTGCAGCACAGAAAGCTGTGTTTAGGCAGAGCTGGATTCTCTTTGACATGCTGCAATATTTCTTTAGCTGTGAAAGGGTTAGGGAATCAGTCAAAGCATGGTACAGATACCATACTAGCTGTGGTAAGGCAACTCAGAATGTAGAGAGACAATCCACAACCATTTAGCAGGTGAAGAGGTGTGAAACAGCCCACGATTTGCAATACTTTGAGGAGTGCCTTAGGTGCTGTAACCATTGTAATGCCAAGGGATCCCTCTTCCACCCAAAACAAGGCTGGCTTTTACTTGCAGCCCCTTACTCTTTCATCTACACTTGCTCCTTCATCATGATATCTCAAGTACTGTAATCCTCACTGTCTTGCACTATTACAGTGGTTTGTCTTAGTTGTCGGTTGTCCTTTTCTTTCTGTCTCCTCATGCTTTGCCTTGTAACATTTTACAGCACACTTTCAAGACCACAACTCTTTTCCTTGTAGACCCTAATGGCATAATAGATGTCATTATTTAGAGTATAATTAATTTACAATATTAGACCCTAAAAAAAAGACATAATAGATGTCATATACATATTCCAATCCCCCTGCCAGACCTAGATTAAGTTGCATAGGAACACATCTATGTGGGTTTTAAATATCTCCAGAGAAGGAGACTCCACAACCTCTCTGGGCAGCCCCTTCCAGTGCTCTGTCACCCTCATCAGGAAGAAGTTCATACTGATGTGGAACCTCCAGTGTTCCAGCTCTCAACCCTTGTCCTATGATTGGGTGCCTCTGAGAAGAGCATGGCTCCATCTCCTGATACTGATACTTCCATATTTATAAACATTAATGAGGTCACCCCTCTGTCTCCTTTTTTACCAAGCTCAAGAGGCACAGCTCCCTCAGCCTTTCCTCATCAGGGAGATGCTTCACTCCCTTCATTGTCTCTGTGGCTCTGCGCTGGACTCTCCCAGCAGATCTGTGGAACTGAGGTGCCCAGAACTGGACACCATACTCCAGATGTGACCTCACCAGAGCAGAGTAGGCAGCAGGAGAACTCTTCTCTTGATTTTTTATTTTCTCTTCTCCCCAACTTAATTTTGAAGTCAAGATGCACCCCTCAAACCTGTTTTAATTTTCCTCGTGCAACATGACAAGATTGTTAGAGGATGACTGACAAAAACACATGGAAATAATGTGATTAACAGCTGGGACAAAGCATATGAAATAAAACCTCAGTATCTAGGCAAAAGCATTGCAGTGATTAGTGCAACACTGCATAGAACAAAAGGGTGATTTTGTTTTTAAATCAAACCGATTTCACTCTCAGTTTCTTGTAGCTGCATGTTCCAAGCATCAGGAGGATTCTAGTGGTCTGATATGAATTCCTTACAATAGCATTGGCAAAAAAAGAGACACATCATATTTATTCAAATCTCCTAAGCTCTTCTTCAATAGGCATCCACCTGCCTATTGTGGATGTGCCTTTTATATCCTTAAGAAGTTGACAGGGAGCATGACATTTTCTCTCTCCATTCTGTCACATTTCTGCAGGTCCTTACGGTATTCCCACTGTGTTTTTTCCTCTTTGTGTGGGTTCTTGTGGCTTTGTTCTTTATCTTCCCACCATTGCTTCTTAAACTGTTGTATTTTACTTTTGACTATCTCAAGTTTCACTCTGGGTGCAGATAGTCCCTCATTATTAGGCTGCCCCTTTTGTCTCAACACTCTTGACAGCAAATGAACAGTGTAAAAAGGGATCTGAGGACTGCAGCCTTAGCAGAAAGCTAGTTCATGTAAAGGATGTAAAAGAAGATGTAGTGAAAAAAGCAAAGCCATGAGCTTCTCATGTTCAGCTGAGTCGGTGTGGTTCTTAGTGCCAAAAAAAATCACATCAGAAAATGGTAAATTCTCATCAGGCAAGGACATGGGTCTCATAAAGAATCTGTTAGATGGATAAAGTAGTAGAATAAGTGAAAAAGTGGAGTAAAAGCAGAGAAATGGCATACCCAGACATACAGGAACAACTCTAAATTTTAAAGACGAGGAAAGTTCTGTCGTTGGCTGACTTGGCAAAGTTAACTCAGAAGGGGACAGGTCATGAGCAGACAAAAAGGTTTAGTAAGACTTGAGTAATTTGCCTCTTAAGAAAATGTATAATTCTCAACGTTTTTTCTTTATGTCAAAGTTGTTTTTCTAACTGTGAAATTTTCATGCAAAATTATTTTATATCTTCGTCTTATATACAACACTTCTTTTATTTTCTCCCCTTCTTCCACAGACAATCAACACTTGATTCTCAATTTTGGATCTTACTTTTTTCTGCAAAATTTATTGATTGTAGAATCATAGAATGACTAGAGTTGGAAGCAACTCTCTTGAACGTATTTTGACCTTCAAGAACTCTTCCCACCACTTTTTTCTCCTGTCTTCAAAACACTATTTATTCCAAAGAAAAGTCAGATAAGAATAATTTTTTTAATAAGAAGAAGAATTGAGAATTTAATTTTTAAACATAATTTTGTCCATATTTAAAGTACTGAAAATATTAAAGTTAGTTATTGTTTTAAGGTTACACGGCAGACAAATTTTTTCCACATTATCTTCATTAATCAGCATGTTGCTTGCCTTTGATATTCCAATATTAATAGGCTGTTATTCCCACTCAGGTTAAAACAGGGAGTGTATAATATAACCTTCACTACTGCCATTAATCCTGATGAGGCTGACTCTTGTACATCTCCAAATATAAAGAAAAGCGTATCTCTGCCACTGTATTCCAATAAGTCATATGAGTGATCATTTGCAAGGATTAATGAACTGCATAGACACAATTATCTGGAAAAAAAAAACCCCAACCTGTTAAACTTCTGACTTATTTAAAGTTTAGAAGTTTGGTGACCAGTTCCCTACTGGAATAAAATGGAACATCTTGCAGAAGCTAGTTTAGGGATACAAGCCTTTCTTTCTTTCCCTTCTTTCCTTTCATAGAATCATAGAATCATTCAGGTTGGGAAAGACCCTTGGGATCATTGGGTCCAACCATCAACCCTACTCTAAAAGTTCATCTCTAAACCAGATTCCCCAACACTACACCTAAGTGACTTTTAAACAAGACAGGGGATGGGGACTCAACCACCACTCTGTGCAGCCCATTCCAGTGCCTGACTGCTCTGCTTTTCCTTCCTTCCCTCCTTCCTTCCGCCCTTCCGCCCTTCCTCCCTTCCTCCCTTCCTTCCTCTTAGCCTACTTTGTAGAGTTGAAGTCTCTAATGATGATGTACAGTTGCATCAACCATTAAGGCTATGAAAGTGCTACAGTCAGATTTGGGAATGAAAATTAATAAAAGCAAACCCCTAAGTTTTCAAATATCCTGTTGGAGGCCCAAAGTAATAGAATGTCATAATTTTCAGTTATTCCTCACAAAGACAAAGAAGGTAGTATTATTTTTTGCTAGAAATAGTAAGTAGAATGAAGAAAGATTCTACTGTCAGCTGTTGTCCTTGGGTCTAGCCAGTGACCTTGTTCCAATTGGATGTGAATACAAGAAAATTTGCAAGCCTTTCTCCTCTGCTACCACTAAATGATGATAAGTAATTATGAAAAGCATCTGGGAATTATCTAGTATTAAAAAAATAGATTAGCACGCATGATTAGAATCTTAATACATTCATTTCCCATCTATTTTTCTTTATAAGCCTTGGAATATTAAGAAGGAAATTAGTAAGTGAATGGGGAGGTATTTTATGCTGGTTTCTTCAGTTGTGGCTTTTATTAACAACACCCTCCCTTTCATCCTATATTATTGGGTTTTTTTAGAAAAGGAAGAACTAGATCGAACAAATTGGTTAGGAGGGATACAAAAATGGGTAAACATTAGGCAGGGGCCTATTTCTGTACCATAGTTGGAAATAGAAAAAAGGAACTATGTTAAGAACAACTGAGACACAAGATACAGGATGTGAGAATTGTTTAATGGTTTTGAACCCAGAGAGCATTATTAGGTTAAATAGCAATCAGGTGTTGGTAAAATCAGCAATAGAGAGAAATATAAAATGAAGAGCTAAGTGGAAGGGCTGAGGAATGTTTGAGCAGGTATAAAAGGAAAGACCCGAGACCATTAATGGTTACACAAAGGATGTTAACACTTTTAGACTAAAAGGAGGGAGAGGTTTGGCAGGTCAGCTGAAGAAAATCCATACAGGCTATGGGAAATATCATTCTAAGAGGGTAGGGGAGTGCTGAATAATGGTGATCAAGATCATAATACACTGCAAAGTAGCATAGCCTTCCTGTTCTCAAATCTGAAGAAAACAAAATGGGGCATCTCCCTCTCATATACTTTCTTGCAAATGGTAATATGGGGAAGAGCTCTTAGATGAAAAGCAACATCATATAAGTAAGTACTACCAAATTTCCTTTCCAGCAAAGGAGGCTAGAGATGAAATATAAGCCTTGTATTAAAATTTCAGGACTGGTGAGCTGGGTGATCATCATCTCGTGGAGTTGGTGTTTTAGTAAGAGACACAAAAAGAAAAAAATCAATACAGTGGAGAGGAAGGGGTAACGTTCATTCTTGCTTCAAAAAACATAAATCACAAACCAAAGACAAACTTATCAGAAACCCAACAAACTAGCAGTAACCCACTCATACAAAAAAAGTTTTGGAAAAAACCTTAATTAAATACTTTTTATAAAGTGTTCCAAGCTTGCTTGGACTTTCTCTACTATTTTTAACTACATTTTAGTCTTCATGACTGAATAAGCAATGATCTAATTTAAAGTGTGTTGGGAAGATATATTTGGGTGATTACTGTGATTATGAAGAGAATATATGCTGGGGAAATTTCTGAGTCCTCCTTGAGGTGCTTTATCACAGCATTCATGTTCCTGTGCCTTTATTTTGCCCATGTCTTTGGTTCATAATGTACACATTTTCATTAAGTCTTACACAACTCTGAATTCTGCTGCTTGACGACAGTGAGAAAACATATTAACAGGCTTCTTGCTAACGGAAGCGAGCTGTATTCATAGGGATAGTCAATGAGCACATTCCCTCAGAGAAAAGCTTCTCATTTAACTTTCAAATAGGTGGCATGTGATTTGACAGGTTCACTTGGCATGAATTTGGAAAGCATTTCTCATGTTGTCCAAGATTTACATGCTGCTCCCAGAGTATATTTTCAGGAAAGCTAGTTTTAATGCTAAATCTTCAAGCCTTTGTAACATCATGCTGATTTATTCCTTTACCATTAAGAGAACATCAGTGATGTAAATTGCCCTAAAATTGCACAGCATTTAAGACCATGTTGGAGCCGTTAATGCACTACAGTTATTCTACTGAAGTGCTAGATCAATACAGCTGATTAGGTAGATCACGGTAATGGAAAATTTGGTCTATAAAAATACTCCTAAAATATCTACCATATTTTGGAGGCAGCACACAAGCTGCACATTGAAATTTCCAGAATAAATAGAATAATGAATAGCCTAAATAGTCTTAAAAGAAACCTAAGCAAGTTTGTTTTATGTAACCTTAAAGGCTTCCCAGTAATCCACATCAAGTGCGTAAAAAAGAAATAGATTACAGTTCACAAATTTTCCTGCTTGCCAAGCATGTAGCATAGAATCATAGAACAGCTAGTGTTGGAAGAGACATTAAAGATCATCTAGTTACAAGCCCCTTGCATAGGCAGGGACACCTTCACTAGGTCAGGTTACTCAGGGACCCATCCAGCCTGGCCTTGAACACTTCCAGGGATGGGGCAGCCACAACTGCCTTGGGCAACCTGTTCCAGCATCTCAGCACTCCCACAGCACATAATTTTTTCCTCATGTCCAACCTCAAACTCCCCTCTGGAACCCTTTCCCCTTGTCCTCTCACTACAACTCCTGTCAAAAGCCTTCCTGCAGCTTTCTTGTACCCGCCTTCAGAGATCAGAAAGCTGCTCAAAGATCACCTGGGATCCTCCTGTTCTGCAGACTGAACAACCCCATCTCGCCCAGCCTGCCTTCATTAACTCCTCCCTAAATAAATGTAATAGGTCTACAAGATATATTCAAACCCAACATAAGGTACCAATCAGATTTTGATTTCTGTTGCGCTGAAAACTTCTGCTAAATTACAGCAATTTAAATCTATTCCAGGGGCTGCATGAAAATTCAGGGATGCAATGCCTGAAATAAACAGCAGCTCACAGGACAGGGACACTCTGGTGTTTCTTTGGCAACAAAAGTTCTTAATACATGTAAGTGAAACTACTGGCTACTTCTTCAGTTTATGCTTTTTCTTAGGGTCTGTGGACCAATAACTTCTCAACAGATCACTTATAAACGACCTCCAGTAGTTTTGCAGAACTAAACATTTATTTCCTTTCAGCTACGAGATCTACAAATGAAAACGAGAAAACAAAAGATGTTTTCACACTTGCAGCCTACATGAAGTTGTATTTTACCTTTGTATATGAATTCAAATTATAGTTAATAGTTTTTGCCTGGGTTTCACGCTTTGATAGAATTAAATTCAGTGTATTTATAAAGTACGAATTAATAACAGTTATTTCTGACGCTGATTTCTTGCTGTTGTTGAGAATCATATTGGTAATGCTGCAGAGATTGACTGTCTTAATTTGAGCTTCTTAGTAACCCCACTCGCATATTACACACTACATTGTAAAGTAATTTTCTATGATTGCTGCAGAAGAGAGAGTTTCGTTTATGAAGGATTACACATAACCCACATTTGACTGCAATTGTGTGGTTTCCAGGAGTCAGGCTAGCTAATTATAAATCTCTGTGCCACAATGCCTCAATGAGGTGCACTGTGAGAATTATTCGTTCAATGGGGGTATGATTTTATGAGATAACACCCATTTGAAAATTTAAGTGTTATGTAAGCTATAGGAATGAGTCCAGTTCTTGGTGTCTGACACTTGAAGACATCAGCAGACTGTTGCTCTGCTTTTTGTGTTCCAGAAATACTGAAATTCCGTAATAGAGACTCTCCAGAAGGGATGTACCACAAATCTGTGATGCATCCAGAAGCAGCGCAAGTGGAAAGGAAGGCATCAAGCTACACACATTTCAGGTGATTTTTACTTTGAAACAATCACTGTCTGACCCGAGAGACTGAATCACAGAATCACAGAACATTAGGGTTTGGAAGGGACCTTAAAAGATCATCTAGTCTAATCCTCTGCCACAGCATGCATATGTGAAATAGACATGAGCTAAGTAGGTATATGTTTTTTTTTTTTTAGATTAAATTCCTTCCCATCAAAACACAAACTAAAACTATTCAAAATCTATACCCTAGATTGTGCAAGTTCCCAGAGTCTTCACCCTCCCAGCAATTCTTTCAAGTACTTGTATTAACCACCTTGGAGGGACGCAACCATTTTTTTACTCTGAGCTTATCTTCAAGGGTCTTTAAGCTCTGCCTTCTCCTCTCACAGAACTGAAGTGACCTCGAGTTGCACCAGGAGAAATTTAGGTAAACACTAGGAAAAAAGGATGCCAGACCTTAGAACTGGCTGGCTAGAGAATTGGTGGAATCAGCATCTCCAAATGTGACTGAAAGTTGGGTAGATCTGGAGCTTAAGGACAGAGTTTAGTAGTGTCCTTGGGACAGTTGGGTTAAAGGTTGGACTCAATGGTCTTCAAGGTCTTTTCCAGTCTAAACTATTCCGTGAGTCTATGATTGTATGAAATCCATGATGGCACTCTATAGATTGAGAGTATATTTCTGTTTCAAAGTGCAATAAAATATTTGAAAATTAGTTTATTATGTTTCAGGGGGGAGTCATCTTTCTAGTGTTTCCACCTGCAGCAGGAATAATAGGCAATTAATATTTTATAAAACCTGTGTGCATGTAAAGCAGCTATTACAGTACCTGTAATGACTGGTCTATGAATATGTATGACTTAAAACTTTCAAAATTCCTGTACCTGTAAAACACCTCATCAAGGTATATCACAGAGGATTGAAATGAGATGTGAGGCCTTTGAAAACTTAATTTTGTGATGTCTTGGTAGGATATATTAAGTCAACTGAAAACCTAAAGTAGGATAACAGAATTTTCATGATCGCATCATCTGGAAAAGAAAACACTTGGGAATTTATTATGAGACTTAATATTCAGTAAATTAATGGTTTTTAATAGAAATTAATCAGAGCACTTGGACATATCTGAAAAACACTGTGGTGATTATTCTTTCCTTTATTTTGCTTTATTTTTTCATGTTATGCTGACAGATGGTAATTACTTCTGTCCAGTAATTCTTAGATACAGTGACATTCAATAAAATTACAGCATTGCTAAAAAGAAAAGAATATAAACCTGCTCCTTTCCCAAGATCCATACAAGAGAGGGAAGTTTAGGTAGGAGGAGATAAGGCAAGCTCCCATCCTTATGTCTTGTGGCCATGCTCACATGTGTTTCACAGAATCACAGAACATTAGGGATTGCAAGGGACCTCAAAAGACCATCTAGTCCAATACCCCCACCACAGCAGTATCTTTTACCTTGGTGGTAGTAGGTCCACTCCCACAAAAGCTTTGACCATATATAAATTCTTGTAACACGTGAAGCACAATCAAAGCACACGACAGCATACAACCAACTTCAAACAGAAGAGCATGCCGGACCTCTATCTTGCACCAACTGTGACATCTCTACCAGTTAAAAGTCATTAACAGGTGCATCCACCAAACTGCTCCAACTGCTCCAACTGCTTGTTAGCTAGCAGTTAGGCCACTGCAGTGTGTCATTGCATTGTGGACGTAAACGGTTGTGCAGTCTGCAATATACTGGTATAGCCTACAGTCTTGTGTCTGTGTTGCAATGGACGGAAAATGAGCTATGGGAGCACTGGCTGCCAGGACATGGAGATGGTTCTTGGCTAATTTTCTGAGCTTCAGACCTGAATATCTTGATATTTTCTGTTAGAACTGCCTGGAAGAAAACTAAAGAGTAATACAAGAGGACTTCCCAAGATACATATCTTGAAAGTGAACTTAAAATTGCAATATTACGTGGTCAGACCTTCAAGATGGAGTAGTGGTCAATGGGATAGTCTAGTTGGAGGCCTGTATCTAGTGGAGTCCCCCAAGGGTTGGTACTGGGACCAGTATCATAGACTTATAGAATCATAGAATCATTAGGGATTGGAAGGGACCTCGAAAGATCATTGTTGTAGTTTGAAAATTACCAGAATTTTCAGATGTACAGGTTTGTGCTTCCATGAAGAAAAAAAGGCTCTGTTGCTTTGTGAGGACCCTCCTCCCCGCAGTGACGTGTCCTGGGGGGAGGTGACACTGTCCCAAGTACCTACCCTTAAGGGGTGTTGCTAGGTGAGCAGATAAAAGGGGACCATGATCTTGGTCCTGTCTCTTTTTGCTTAGGGCTTTCAGCCCAGCACTGGAGCTGTAGCCCTGTGCTAACCCCCACACCCCTTCCCTGGGTGGTGGTGGCAGGCGGAAGACGGCTTCCAGCGGCTTCCTTCCCCATTTTCCCTGTTGGGAAAATGGCAGGGAGCAGCATGGACAACCCCAGTGTGACAAAGACAGCCCAGCCCTAGTACAGACCCAGGCATGGAAGAGACAGAACCTGGCCCAGTCCTGATGCCACGAACTGGAGAAGTAAGACCTTGGTGCAGATCTACCACCACACCACCACCCCTCCACGGAGCAGACCTTCAGCATCGCAGTGAGCTAAGGAACTCCTCTTTCTTCCTCCTGGAGCTGAGACAGGAGGAGAGAAAGAGAAGAGGAGAGGGTCCTGGAAAACCCTCTCCACCACGTGCAGAGTGTGAGGGTGGTGGCCCTGCTGATGCACCCATAGTCATTCAGTCACTCTTCATCTTCGGTCCTGCATGTGGCCAGGTCCATGTAGCCGCTGCCATGTTAGAGAACCCTGATCAGCACGAAGAGAGACTGTTGGTCATTTCTGCCACTGAGAAAGACTGGAGGGTGCTTGGTATTGGGGAGAATTCCTCTGTGCTTATCTGAAGAAAGGAGAAGTACTTGAGAATCCTTAAACCTTGGGCATGAAAGACAGAGTCTGGAATATTTGCTGTCTCCTGCACCGAGGGATGTAGTTCAGGTGCTGAGGAATCAGGCCGTCCCGAGAACGTTGAGCTGGAGAAGCTACGCTGAAGAATTGAAGAACTCCCCAGGAGTTTGCAAACAACCTGGGTGCCGCTGTACAGCAGACAGGGGTGATGCATGAATAATAGACAGGGTGGTGGTACTTGTCTCTATATGACTGATGTGCTCTTTTCCTGCAGATCTCTGATGTGAAAAAAGACCCAAGGACCAATAGGATAGTGATCTCCCATTGTATTTTTCTCAAATGACGGCATTTGTGACACAGTTTCTAGTGTGTGTGCACTAACTTGCTTGACATTTTCTTCTTTTCTGTATACAGAGTTAATAAACCCTTTCCATTTTCCCTAAGCTATCCATTGTCTGGCAAATTTATCCGAAATCTCATCAAGACCTAACTGCTTTGTTTTCTTTTCCCTTATCTTTAATTATGCTCTTGAACACACACAAAACTGGTGCTAAAAAAACTGGGAGCAAAGCAGTTTCTTATTTTTAACCCGCTTCAATCATCCAGTACAATCCTTCTGCCACAGCAGGATCACCTAGACCACGTTGCACAGGAACATATCCAGGCGGGTTTTTAAACATCTTCAGAAAAGGAGACTCCACAACCCCACTGGGCAGCCTGTTCCAGTGTTCTGTTACCCTCACTGTGAAGAAGTTCCTTCTGATATTTATGCAGAACATCCTATGTTCCAGCTTGAACCCATTGTCCCTTGTCCTATCACCAGATGACATTGAGAAGATATTGGCTCCATCCTCCTGACACCCACGCCTCATATATTTATAGACATTAATGAGGAGTACTATCCAACCTATTAATTAATGACTTGGATGAGGGATTAGGGTGCACTGTCAGCAAGTTTGCTGATGACACAAAGCTGGGTGCTGTGGCCAACACTCTAGCAGGTTGTCATTCAGTGAGACCTGGACAGTTGAGAAAGCTGGGCAGGAAGAAATTTAATGAAATGTAACAAGAGAAAGCATAGAGTCTTGCATCTGGCCAAGAACAACCCCAGGGACTGGTATAGGCTGGGGACTGACCTGTTGGATAGCAGCATAAGAGAAAGGGACCTGAGGGTCCTAGTGGCCAGCAGGATAGCCATGAGACAGCAATGTGCCATTGTGGCCATGAAGACCAACTGCTTCCTGGGTTGGATCAGAATGGGGGTGGTTAGCAGATCGAGAGAGATCCTTCTCCCCCTGTACTCTGCACTAATGAGACCACATATGGAGTATTGTGTCCAGTTCTGCGCTCCTCAGTTCAAGAAGGACATGTACCTGCTGAAGTGTGTCCAATGTAGAGCAACAAAGATGATGAAGGAAGTGGAACACCTCTCTTATGACGAAAGGCTGAGGGACCTGGGTTTCTTTAGCTTGGAGAAGAGGAGACTGAGGGGTGACCTCATTAATGTCTATAAATATGTGAAGAGTGGGTGTCAGTAGGGTGGAGCCAGGCTCTTCTCAATGTGATCTAGTGATAGGACAAGGCTGCAGTGGGTGTAAGCTGGGACACAGAGGTTCCATATAAATATGAGGAGGAACGTCTTCACAGTGAGGGTGATGGAGCACTGTAAGGGACTGCCCCAGGGGGTTGTGGAGTCTCCTTCTCTGGAGATGTTTAAAACCCACCCGAATATGTTCCTGTGTGGCTTGGTCTAGATGATCCTGCTGTGGCAGGTGGTATTGGACTAGATGATCTTTTGAGGTCCCTTCCAATCCCTAGTGTTCTATGGTATCTGTGACAACCAGTATCCAAACACTGGCAAGTCCTCAACTAAACCATATCCCTAAGCGCTATGTCTACTCAACTTGTAAATACTTCTACACAGTTTTGGGCAACCCATTCTAATGCCTAATGACCCTTTCGGTAAAGAAATTCTTCCTAATATCCAATACAGAACTCCCTTGGCACAAATTGAGGCAATTTCTACCAAAAGGTATAATCTTGAGAATGGTTTCAAGTTTGGGGTTTTGGTAGCAGTTTAAATTACAGCAGAAGTGCTAATTTAACAGAGTTTCTTTGTCTACTTTGGCTCTGGAAATTTATTAGAGATTTTGTGTCTTTTTCTAAATTTCACAACCACTTAGATATCTGCAGTTGTTCTGAGCAGTTTTATAGAAAAGTGTTGTCCCAGAGACGCCTGAAATTCTTCAGATTTTAGTTTTGACTTTGCGTTGACCATGGGCTGAATTTGCTTCCACTAAGTTGAATTGCCTTTCAATCTACCAGTAAGGTGAGCAGCACTGTGCTTTCCCTGGTCTTATTCCCAAACTAAGGTGAACCATACCTGAGAAGTGTCTCTGGACTTGGGAATTAAGCATAACTGCTGGGTCCCATTGTATACACACACACACACACACAAAACTCCTCACCATCCAAGATCAACTTCTTCACATTGAGAGTGACACACTGCTGGAAAGGGCTGCCCAGGGTGAGACTAGATGATCTTTCAAGATCCATTCCAATCCCTAATGTTCTGTTATGTTATGGAGTTTCCTTCTCTGGGGACATTTAAAACCCATCTGGATGTGTTCCTGTGTGACTTGATCTAGGGGATCAAAGCTTAGTATGAAATTCAGAGTACGTTTCCTGGAGCTGGTGGAATAATCTGGTGAAATGGTGATCCTGCTGTGGCAGGGGGATTAGACTAGGTGATCGTTTGAGATCCTTTCCAACCTTTAATGTTCTTTGGTTCTGTGTTGTCACTTAAAACAGCAAAATTCATTTCTGATCCCTCTAATCTCTTGGGGTCTCAAGTCAATGCTTCAACAGTCAACATCTATTTCTTTCTATTTCTATGCATCAGGGGATGTCAGCTCCTTCAGAGCTATCAAGAGACAGTCATGGTATTGTGCGTAGGAGGACAAAATCATAGTATCACAGGATATCTTTATCTGGAAGAGACCTTTACCATCTTCAACCTTTGACACAACACTGCCAGGTCAACCCTAAACCATGTGTCTCAGCACTACATTTATCTGCCTTTTAAATCCCTCCAATGACGGTGACTCTGCTTCTGCCCTGAGAGTTTGTTCCAATGTTTGACATCTCTTTTGCTGAAGAAATTCTTCCTGACATTCAATCTAAACCTCCCCTGGTTCAGCCTGCAGTCGTTTCCTCTGGTCTTGCCATCAGAGAGACGAGGTTGAGCCCCAAATAGCTTCAATCTGTTTTCAAGTAGCTGTAAGGCCTACCTAAGCCTCCTTTTCTCCAGGTTAACGAATCCCCATTCCCTCAACTGGTCCTCACAGGACGTGTGATCCAGAACTAGGAAAAACCTAACTTAAATGCAGTCTAGGATCCAGCACTGTCTAACCACCCACAGTGACATGACCCATATGTTTGATCCCCACAGCACAGCTGCACACAGGGAGCTGCTGCGCCACCCTAACCAGCAAAGCCATCAGGAATAAAATAATACCACATTTAATTTACCATGTTGAGGTGAAATATGACTTTATTTTAGAAAAAGCTTTGCCAGGGCTTTATCTGAAACCAGCAAATAAAAGAAAACACTGGTATTGGGTTAAGGATTAGAATCATATGATTGCTAATGAAAAATACATACTGAGCTAACAAGCATGTGCAAATTAGGTTCTTTTCCCCCCCCTCCTTCTTAACACAGGCTATAATATTCTATTTCACTAAGTGATCCTATCAGAATATTAAATTTTTCCATTAGCAGGATTAGATTGGGTCTTAATATTAAACCATGTACATCAGTCCTATTAAACAAGATACGTTCCCCAGCCCTTCTACCATCGTGATATTCTTCCAGCTAAATACCATTTTTTTTTTAACATCCAGCGGGGATTTGAGCTGGACGCATCTCTGAATATTAGGACATGTCCTGGGTAACTGTTTGTAATGAAGAGCAACAACTGAGAGGCAAATCTCTGCAGTCAAATAGGCTTAAACAAAAACAACATTCTTATTTTTTATGGAGCAAATTACTTGAAATGCCAAGCATATGGATTTAATGAAGATGATTTTTTAAAACTATAAACAAAATTGGGTTTACACTTCTTTTTTTTTTTGCAGTACAGTGGAAACGAGTTAAATTTGCTCCGAGATGCACTTCTCATAACTGTAATCTGTGCTGTAAACATCTTATTCATAATCATGAATTCAGCGTTACAGACAATGAAGCCTACTGAGGTGTTAAGCTGAAAGATAGGTGGAAAGGAGGACGAGCTTTTTCTGCAGAAAACATATGGCTTTGTCCCAACTGAAAAGCCTTAAATGAGATTCAGTTAGTGGATGACTGGCAAATGATGCCTAATGTTCAATTAGGAAATCTTCATGTTTAGCCACGATGACTCTTGAAGCACAGAGGTGGATACTCCATTTTGCAGATATCTCAGGCACCAGATTTCTATTCTTTGTGTTACTTGATATTTAGGCATACATCAGTAGGAATGGCCCGTCAAGAACCCTTTGTTTACCCATCCCTCTATAAAATACCTGTTAATCTATTAGAAGTCTACTGGGGCAGCGCATTAAAACCCTTGATGGGAGGCTTTAGAGATGAGATGAACCAAACTTCACACAGCACATTAAAGCAAGAATCTGCTACCCTAACGAAGCAAGTGCAAGTTCCCAACTGTCTATTTCCAAGGCACACGGATAAAAGTAATGTGGTGGGATGAGTTCCTGTGTCCTCTAAGTCATGTTTCATGCACAGTGTTGCTCTGTAATTTCAATTTCTGAGGGAGTTCAGCCCATTGAACGTAGAAGATCAGGGTGCTGGTACAGGCCTGTGAACAGATCAGGAGTTGATTTAGCAGAGACTAAAGTATAACATAGGAACAGGAATGAAAAATTGCAGTCAAGTACTATGCCCACCACAAGAGTTATACAGAACATTACAGTGCTGTAGTGACTCTAGCCTGAGGCAACGGGCTGATGATTGTCCCTTCTAATGGAAACTCTTCCACTTATGGAAGCTTCCCAATGTTCATGTTCAGCCCTACCTCTGGCTAAACTGAGCCAACCAGTGCCTATCCAATAACCTATTTAAGAGGGGAAACCTGTTGAGCAACTTCCTGTTGTTCCTGTTGCTGTTTACTGGCTTTGGGAACTAGATTGCATTTGGGGAACAAAAGAGATGCAATGCTGCCCCTGAATTTTATGAGGGTGGAAGTCATGAGTAGCAATGATTGGTCTTTGAGTGATGGTGAGACGAGGCATGGATGGTCTTTGCAGACCTCAGAGAGGAGAGGTGTGCCTGCAAAACCATGGAGGACAGCATGAGTAAGCAGGTGATGGCTGCCTAAAGAGACCATGACTCTGAGGAATGGAAATGGGCTGGAGCAATCAAGTACTGAGATGACCAACAACCTGTGGAAGACTCTCAAGCTAGTTGGAGAAAGTTCATCGAGGACTTCTCTGCTCTAGGGGAGGACACCATGTTGCTGGAGGACAAAGGACTGCAAGAGTGCTTTTCCCTAAAGGAAAGGAGATATCAGAGACACCTTGGGAAGATGCATGTAAGAGCTGTGTGCCTCTGTCTTTGTTTTCTTGGTGATGGAGTTTCTCTGTTGTGTAAATTAAGAGTATCTTGATTTTCCCCAAATCTAGCATGTTCCTTTTTGCCTGTGACTTATAAGTAGAGAGGCCTTCCTGTCCTTATTTTCAGTTAGTTAACACTTTGCTAACTTGGAAGAGACTTTCCTAGGCCTGGCCAGCATGGCCAAGCCATGACAGGTGCCTAGCAACCAAGTAATGAGTACAGGTTCCTTTGTTATTGCAATGTCTGCTTCATGAAAGCAGCATGAAACATGTCAGAAGGAGGTTCAATAGAAATATCAGAAGGAACTTCTTCACAGTGAGGGTGATGGAGCACTGAACAGGCTGCTCAGTAGGGTTGTGGAGTCTCCTTCTTTGGAGATATTTAAAACCCACCTGGATGATTTTCTGTGTGACTTGGACTAGGTGATTCTGCTCTGGCAGGGGGATTGGACTAGATGATCTTTGGAGGTCCCTTCCAATCCCTAATGATTCTATGATTCTATGAGACAGCTCAGGTCTACAGCATCAGCTGATGTGGAAAGTAGCAATGACATGCTTGTTCTTCAGGCACAGTGCTGATGTTAACAGGCAATTGCACATTCCTACCCACAAAGAGCTCATGCAGTGTTAACAACAGGAAAAGATATTTTGTCTGTGAAGGTATCAGTAGATATAACAGACCTTTTGTCTGCACTAAAAATTATGTAAATTGTCTTGGATAATCAGCTAGAGGTCCCCAGGTCCTTTCAAGCTGAAGGTACTAAGTGCTACTGGGTTTTCTGCATCACTGCCTAAACTTAAAGAAATACATGTTCCAATTTGGGGCACGAGTCCAATATTTTAAGACAGTTGCTCTATGTTGAACTTGGTGTGCATACATGCATGAGCACATGCTCTCTGTCTCAAGATCTGAAGCAACCATTTTGGAGCAGGAACAGAACACACAACAACTCTTTTCTCACTCCTTACAATTAGTAGATGCTATTTTGTGACTAGGACGGACAAGGTACATTTTCGCCCCTGTGACACGCAGCACTCGAGTCTCCACCTCATCCAAAAGAGTGGAGTAATATACTGATTCACAGTAACCTGACAACTAACACGGATCTGTTCCCTGTAGAACCAGTAAAGCATTGAGTCACTTTAAATAGAATTACCACTTCAAATAGAATTACCACTGGTTTAATGTAGCACAGGATAGTGAAACTAGGACCAGGTTCTTCATGAATCCCCTCTATCTTAAGCAGTTTTAAATGAAACTCCTGACTAGAAAGCATTTCCAGAAAGATTCTGTTAATTTACAGACAGCACATATTACAGTTTTAGCCTGAATTTTGCTTTATTGAAATCCCGTCCTCTTGAAATCAACAGTATAACCTCTGTTGTCTTCATCAAAGTTATTATTTTACTCCTGGTACCATTTCTGAAGTCAGAGCTCATGGGCACTTGAGGAATTCTGTTTCTTTAAGTAATGATAGTCACAATATTCTGGTTACAGATGCAATTTTGACTATCTCTGGAGCAAAAAGATGAAAAAATCTTGTATCTATGTTTAAACTCATAATTTAAGGTGTTTATAGCCAAGACTCATCATTTTTTGATGTTTTGTCTGGTGATATTAAACAACATAACTGTGGAGTGCTGGAATAGATCAGCTCCTGGAAACATATTAATGAACAAAGCAATCAGCTTAAAATTGTCTGAAATAAACATGTCTATTTGCTTAAATAAAGTCAGTTCATTTTCCTTTCTCTAGGTATGACTTACACCCTTCTCCAAGCACTTTTGTCTTTCAGTATAATTAAAACCCACTAAACAGCACTTCAGTTCATCATCCCCAACATCACTAATGGATCCTTTTTTGCTCTCAGTGATCTGATGATTACAGATAATATTTCTCTAAAGAAAAGTCATTCATATCAAAAGCATATCCCAGAGTAAATTTAATTTGTGACTTACATGCTGTAAACATAAACACTACACTTAAAAGGTTTGTCTTGTTTATGCTTTTATGTAGACATATTCATTAAACCTGTATTTTCTGTTGTTTATGGCATTCACTCAGAATTGAAATGTCACACAGCCAGTTTAGTCTATATGACTATAGAGACTTGCTTGCTGATTTTGCTTTTCATTATTACCCTTTACCCTGATGTTTCTCCTCCATCATACTTGGAAAAAGTGTATCACACTTTCCGGTTACAACTTCTCATATTCTGTGCCTTTAAATGGATGAAGATATCATGCTCTGACAGGAAAGACATTTGATAATCCTAGGAGGCAGCTAGGAACAACTTGGATGCAGGCACTAGGTTATCAAACAAGATTCTTTTGTTATGCAGCTGCTTTTAAAGGTGTGGCTGACTAACAAGAGAAAATTGTCTTTGTGTATGGGAATCACAGAACATTAGGGATTGGAAGGGACCTCAAAAGATCGTCCAGTCCAATGCCCCTGACACAGCAGGATCACCTAGATCCAGTTGCGCAGGAATATGGTCAGGTGGGTTTTAAATGTCTCCAGAGAAGGAGACGCCACAACCCCTTAAGGCAATCCCTTCCAGTGCTCTGTCACCCTCACTGTGAAGATCTTTCTCATATTGTTGTAGAATCTCCTGTGTTCCAACTGACACTCATTGCCCATTGTTCTGTCATTAGGTGTCACCGTGCAAAGCCTGCCTCCATCCTCCTGACACCTACCCTTTCCATATTTACAAACATTAATGCTGTCCCCCCTAGTCTCTTTTTTCCAAGCTGAAGAGACCCAGCTCCCTCAGCCTTTCCTCATAAGGGAGGAAAAAGCACAGATGGATATAGGACACTGGGTTTGTGCAATTCTGAGGCCATATTTTGCCTTTAAATGACAACTTAGCAGTAGCGTGCAATGTTGAACAAGTCAGCTCTGCTTGGTTAGGTTGGGTTCAGTCTTAAGGCACCAAGAGGGTGTGGAGACAAATGCTTTCATAGAACCATTAAGCTTGGAAGATACCTCCAAGGTCATAAATTCCACCAGGGAGATAGATGACGGCAATGCAGTGGATGTGGTCTGTCTTGACTTCAGTAAGGAACTTGACACAGTCTCCCACAGCATCTTCGCAGCCAAGATGAGGCAGTGTGATCTGGATGATCAGGTAGTGACTTGGATCGTGAACTGGCTGCAGGATAGAAGCCAGAAAGAAGTGGTCAATGGGACAGAGTCTAGTTGGATGCCTGTATCTAATGGAGTCCCCCAAGGGTCAGTACTGGGACTGGTACTATTCAATCAATTCATTAATGACTTGGTTGAGGGATTAGAGAGCATCTTCACCAAGTTTGGTGATGACAAAGCTGGGAGGAGTGGCCAACACCTCATCAGGCTGTGCTGTCATTCAGCGGGACCTGGACAGGCTGGAAAGTTGAGCAGGGGGACTTAAATGAACTATAAAAAGGGCAGTGTAGAGTCTTGCATCTGGGCAAGAATAACCCTAGGTACCTGTATAGGTTGAGGCCTGACCTGCTGGAGAGCAGTGTAGAAGAAAGGGACCTGAGGGCCCTGGTGGCCAGCAGGATGGCCATGAGCCAGCCGTGTTCCCTTGTGGCCAAAAAGGCCAACAGCATCCTGCAGTGGATCAGAAGTGGGGTGGTTAGCAGAGAGGTTCACTTCCCCCTCTACTCTGCCCTGGTGAGACCACATCTGGAATATTCTGTCCAGTTCTAGGCCTCTCAGTTCAAGAAGGAAACAGCTGCTGGAGAAAGTCCAGCGCAGATCCTTTTCTGGACATGTTTAAAACCTTCCTGCAGATAACCATTAGCTCCCTTGCCAAAGATCTTACTTGATTTCTCCACTTAGCCATGGCAAGAACCTGTCTAACTTTGAACAAAATCTTCAGTCTACTTGTGCAACTTGATTTAGGTGATCTTGCTCTGGCAGGAGTATTGGACTAGATGATTTTTAGAGGTCTCTTCCAATGCCTAATGTTTTGTGATTTAGTGATTCTGTGAAAAGAGGAAGAATGAAGGTTGGCAGACACCCACTGAGTATGTGAGGATTCAATATTCAGTGCACAAATGTGAACAGAGGAGAACAGAGCCTGGGATCCAAAACTGAGGAGGTCTTGTCCAAGTGGCACTGAAAAGACAATCAGGTTTCTACCTTGTCTTCTGATACTCTGAAATGATAATAATACCAATAATAATAATAATAATAAAATCGTATTGGTAGCTGATACTTGGAAGTTCAATATATAAGAGACTATTTAAGGTAGCACATATGCCTCCTCATGAATGTCAGCTTTTCGTTTCTATTAGTTCATGCTAGCAGCCTCATTTCACTTTAATGTGATTTTGTAAAATTCTGAGGTCTCTAACAAGACTCCTGTCTGATTTTCATTTAAAGAAGCTTAATTCAATGCTTTTGCTCTCAGCATCTTGAATACTGCTCAGTAATTAGGAGGAGAAATAAAAGTGTAAATCAGAAGCTACAATCAGTGGTGTTAATCATGTGCCTCCTGCTTTCTTACCACAGGAGAGACACTATGGGAAATGTTCGAAAACATATGAAATAAGAGGATGCATATGGAATGGCTGCAATCAGGGCATGACCCACAGCATCTCCTACTGAAATAAAAGAGCTCCTGAAGTAACGCATGGTGGTTGAAGTCACCCTGAGCTGTGTGTTTGATACAGTGTCTAGGTGCTAATCCAGGCGTCACGTTTTGTAAAACAAGTACCACATTTATTATTTATGGCTTAGCACTTGGATTCATATTCAGACAGAGATGCTGTTTGCATAGCCTAGGTGAATTTTGCTGAAGTTCATGGAAGATCTTCCACAGTTATTAGTAGGAAGCAAGGTTTTACCTTTCATATGAGTGGAAGATTTGAAAAGGAATTGTTTCCAAGTATCTCTATAACAATACGTAATCAAGTAACACATGCTTAGGGTTTGCTAATATACCCAGAGACTACTTAGCAGGATTTGGCTATAACAGTTGATATACTGTGGTTTTGTTATAGATTTTAATTGCATTAAATCTAATTCCTGGGTAATAAGAAAATTGCTGATTCCAATCAGAGAACAATTGCTACAGCAAGATTAAATAAATTAAATTTCATTCATCATATATTGCTAAAACTCCTCGAAGTGCTGAGCTCTAGAAAGGTAACTAAGGCTGCAGCTTAAACTGTCTTGCCCATAAAGAGATACAGAGAGACCTTTTTCTTAATGTAATGTGATCCAGTTTTGGACACTTCAATTCAAGAACGACCTTGAGAATCTTCAATAATCCTGCAAAGAGCCAACAGACTATTTAAGGCCATAGCATGAACCCAGTGATGAGAAATCGAGGGAACTCAGCTTATTCAGACAGAATACAGAAATAGAAACAGCTTTGGAAGGACCTGACAACATCCTTCCTGTAGATAAAGCTTCCTTAGTGAAATTTGTGTCAGGAGGACAGAAAATAAGTCTTAAACAGAAATAGAAGTGGTTACAATTTGATGCCAATGACTATTTCTCAGCATGCTGGAGAAAGTCCGGCGCAGAGCCATGAAGATAATGAGGGAAGCAGAACACCTCCCGTATGAAGAAAGGCTGAGGGACCTGGGTGTCTTTAGCTTGGAGGAGACTGAGGGGTGACCTCATTAATGTTTATAAATATGTGAGGGGTAGGTGTCATGAAGATGGAGCAAGGCTCTTCTCAGTGTCATCTAGTGATAGGACAAGGGTTCAATGGGTGTAAGCTGGAACAGAGGGGGTTCCATATGAATGTGAGAATAAACTTCACAGTGAGGGTGACAGAGCACTGGAAGGGGCTGCCCAGGGTGAGTGTGGAGTTTCTGTCTCTGGAGATATTTAAAACTCACCTGAATGTGTTCCTGTGTGACTTGGTCTAGGTCATCCTACTGTGGCAGGGGGATTGGAGTGGCTGATCTTTCAAGGTCCCTTCCAATCCCTAATGTTCTGTGATTCTGTGATGAGGATGCTTCAGGCTTTGGCATATGTTGTCCAGGGAGGTTGTGAAGTCTTTCACATAGGAAGAGAATAAACTGGAGAAAGCCCATGGGATCCTGATATAAATTCAGAAGAAACACACTTTGAGCAGGAGATTGGAATACAAACCTGCTCAGGTCTCTCTCAAAATAGATTATTCTATAATGTCAGCCTAAAACCCCCAGACTGCTAGAAGTAACAAATTCCATTCCATTCCTTTTTGTGTATCTTCCTGAAAATTTTCTGCTACACTTCATTGTGGGGAGAGATCAGTCTTTCTTTTTTAGGCGGTGAGATCAGAAGCAAATGCAGGGTTAAACACCTCAGTTAGGGAATGTGGTTTGCTCCTGAGAAGATCCAAGTGTCATGGGAAGAAGACAAAGGAGAAAGGAGAGAAGATAACAGAAGCTGAGGAAGTTAGAGAGAAAGCTTGAGAAAGTTACAAAGGAGCATGATATTTATCATTTATTTTAAAAATAAATTATTTAAAATTTATTTTAAAAATAGGTTGTTTTAAAAAACCTGGATTTTTACTAATAGTTTACTAAACTACTAACAAATACTAACCAAAAATAGCATATGGAATTTTACTCAGGTACACAAAAGACCCTATTAAAGGGACCTCACTGTAAAATAAAGGGCCTTCAGACTAGCCCTCAGATTTGCCTTCAGATCACTACTGTCTAGACGTCTTTATCCATGCGCAGAACTTCATCTCTAGAATCTCTGATGAGGAAGGAGGACAAAAGCTCTGCTCTAAATTCATGCTAGGGTGGATCCAGCAATGACACAGTCAGTGTGACAAAGTCCTGGAGAGCTGCCACACCATACAACCACGAGTTCATAAACAGTCAACTTGCCCTACCACAAGATAACATACTTAATGAATCCCTCATCAAAAACCCCACCGTATTTGCTAAGATAACAGTGCATAGCATAGTGTGATCTTCTATCATGAAAACAACCTCTTTAGTTTTAAGTTAAGAAGATGTGATTTAGAATTTATTGAGGGAGTGCTATAAGCATTATTTTCTTGCTAGTATTTTCTGCAAGGAAGATTATGTTTCTTTTCTGAAATGTAGAGGTATCAGGATGTTATTGTTACTGAACAGCAAGCTCACTCTTTGTTAAATCCAACATGAATCAATTAAATTGTGTCTTCATAACATTCTTCCAAGTCTGGAATCGCAGAACATTAAGGATTGGAAGAGATCTTGAAAGACCATCTAGTCCAATCTCCCTGCCACAGCAGGATCACCATTTCATCAGCTTATTCCACCAGCTCCAGGAAACACACTCTGAATTTCGTACTAAGTGTTGATTAATTAGGATGTTCTCATCAAGTTAATAAAGTCAGAATTTTCTCTGTGCTACCAAGAGCATCTGCTACTACATATAAAACTGAAATTTCTCTCTTTTCTATTCTCTCTTACTTTACAGCAGCTAATAAAAAAAAAAAGAAAAAGTTAATTAAATTCAGATGAAGTTGTGTCAACCATTGTCAGGATCTCAATGACTACTTTAATCAAAAGTAAAACCCATGTTGGTTAGGATGGGAAGTAATTAAAAGTCTTTCAGGAAAAGAAAAAAAAAGAACAGTTTTGATAAGGAAAACTGCACTGCATTACCAAATCTTTGTCTGTTTGTCAAGTACAAAATGTCAAAGCTGCTGAATATACCTAACTGACATTAACACCAATTTAAAGTAGAACACAAGAAAAATAGGCAGAAATTTAACCATTATTTTCTCTGCTTTGATAAATCAGCTTTAGGAAAGGTCACTTACAGAATCATAGAACAGATTAGTAAGTAAAAGACCTTTAAGATCATCAAGTCCAACCATTAATCCAACCCTTCCACCTGTAAACCATGTTCCTAAGCTCCAGATCGCCACAGCTTTGAACCACATCCAGGAATGGAGATTTAACCCTCTCCCTGGACAGTCTGTTCAAAGGCCTGATGACCCATTCAGTGAAGAAGTTTTTCATAATGCTCAATCTAAACCTCCTTTGTGCCACTTGAAGCCATTTCCTCCTGTTCTATGGCTTGTTCTGCATAAGCAGAGTCCAATACCCACTTCTCTAGTAGCTGTCCACAGCTAAATGGTCTCCCCTCAGCCTCCTTTTCTTCAGAATAACTAACCCCAGCCCCTTCAGCCACTCTTTGCAGGGTTTGTTCTCCAGACCCTTCATCAACCTTGTTACCCTTCTTCCCACCCCCTCTAGCTCTTCAATATCTTTTGTGTACTCAGGTGCCCAAAACTGAACCCAGTCCTCAAGACATGGTCTCACCACTACAAATACAGGGGAAAATGTCCTGTTAGAGAATTTTGAATTCACTGCATCAGACTAAGGGAGTTGATGTTGTTCAGTCTGGAGAAGAGTAGGCTCTGAGGTGACCTTCTTGTGGCCTTCCAGTATCTGAAGGGAACCTACAAAAAAGCTGGGGAGGGACTTTTTAGGATATCAAGTAGCGACATGACTAGGGGGAATGGAGCAAAGCTGGAGCTTGGTAGACTTAGATTGGATGTGAGGAGGAAGTTCTTCAGTGTGAGAGTGGTGAGAGGCTGGAATGGGTTGCCCAGGGAGGTGACTGGGGCCCCATCCCTGGCGGTGTTTAAGGGCAGGCTGGATGAGGCTCTGGGCAGCCTGATCTAGGGTGGGGTGTCCCTGTCCATGGTAGGTGGATTGGACTAGATGATCTTTCGAGGTCCCTTCCAATCCCTAATTATTCCATGGTTCTATGGTTAAATAACACTCATTAAAACATCAGATTCTCATGTGTTAATTTTTTTGGACCACTATTGATGAACTCTACCCCCTCTCTAGCACTTTGCAACACATTTCAATTTGTTTAATCTTTTTATTAGCATCACCTGGTTAACAGGTAAGAAAACTGAGGCAAATTGCCATGATGTGACTTGTCCAGGGTCTCATGTCATTGGTCTGTGACTACAAGTAAAGACTTTGTTGTTGCTAAGTCATTGCTTTGTATTCTACAAGGCTGCAGGTACTGCTGTTTAATATGGTCTTGTCTGATGTTAACATTTACTATTTCATTGTGATTTGTCATTAGTAACAAAGCATCTGAATTCAGACAACATCAGCGCTGTAAAGCAAGGGCAGCACCTTCAATGACAGATATGTAGTAGCTAAATAGTTAAGTGAATGAATTCTGAGATTAATTTTGATCCTTGGTGAAGCTGATTATTGCTGCTTAAAAGAAAAGAAAATTAAATCAATATTTTAATCAACATGCCATTCCATAAGGGTTTTAATTAGGTGTTTACTTTTTAGAGGGAAGTACAAGGTGACTAAGTGTGGAAGTTCTTTAAATAGTGATTTTCTTTTGAAGAAAATTCTCTCAAGAAAGACAGTACAAAGCAATATAAGAAAGTTGATACCAAGAACTTAACTGTTGCTTGAAGTTTCCTGTTGCATCTTGTGTTCCTGATTTATCACCCAGCTCTTGTGCTCTCTTGACTTCACTTGTGAAGTCTGGGTCATTTTGACTATGATCCTAAGCGTGTAAAATACACTGTTCCCACTGGAATTTGAAGGTTTTTATGACTCTTAATATAAATAAATAAATAAATCCACTTCTGTCAAGTAATAATACTGATTTTACAGTAATCCAAGCAGTTATAGAAAAACATATAACCAATTTGCAGTGTTTAAATTGTACTCAACAACATTTACTCTGTTGTTATGATGTAGGTTAGTCACTGAAGTAATGTTGAACAGCAGTCACTTAGATAGCTTTCAGTTCTGAACTGTTCACCATTAGTTCTTCACAGTTAGAGCAAAGGGGCTGCCCAGGGATGTTGTGGAGTCTCCTTCTCTGGAAACGTTTAAAACCCTCCTGGACTTGTTCCTGTGCAACTTGATTTAGGTGATCTGGGTGTGGTGGGAGGATTGGACTCGCTGATCTTTCAAGGTCCCTTCCTATTCCTAATGCTCTGTGATTCTGTGATGAGTTTGGTGTTCAAAACAGGTCTAGAGACATATGCAACATCTTCACAGAATCACAGAATCATCAGGGATTGGAAGGGACCTTGAAAGATCATCTAGTCCAATCCCCCCCGCCACAGCAGGATCACCTAGATCCAGTAGGACAGGAACATATCAATCTTCTTTCTTTCCCTTTCTGTTTGCATTTTGAAACACCTCCCAGTGTCCCCAGAGACTGGACACTGGAAGAGAAGATTACCCACCATATGAAAGAGGTGGTCCTTTCATTTGCCTTGTTTGTTGAGTCACACACCCACATACTTGAGAATAAAAGTGAAAAAGAGGATATGGCTGCTGAATTTTATTGTTCTGTTCAGCATAGCTCAATGCCAGGAGGAAAAGAAAAACTGCTCAGCAAACTCAAGCAGAAATGTAGATCAAATCTTGAATCAGACTGATAATACCTCAGTGACTGTATTTCAAAGGGATTTAGATGGTTATAGTTTACATTACAAGGGAAGTGTGATAACCATGCAAGTAAATGTTAATTTCCATGGAAATTACAACAATAAAGCACTTTGAGGTACTATCTTTCATGGAACAGAGGTCCCAGGGTACTTTGCTATTCAAAACAATTTAAAACAGTGTTAGACAATATTTTCTGTATTTGATTTAAAATCAGCAATGAAAACCAGCTTTTGCATTTTTTAAAAATGATAAACATTCTTCATTCAGAGACAAAGCTTGTGCTGTTGTGCCTTTGACTCCTCCAGTCACCTGAACTATGCACTTTTAGTCTACCTCCCTGCTTCCTGATGCCTCTGAGTGGACCTTCCATCTGTCACTGAACATCGATGGTCCCTCAGGCAACAGCTTTAGAGCCCTGAAAAAATGCTAAATGGTACTTAAAGTTCACTCATTCTTTGTGTCTTACTCAGCTGGTGGAGAAGAAAATGCCTTCCAAACAACACTTTAACTGTAAATGGCACCAGAATATTACCCTGGGGATATAAGTCTCATTCTGCAGCATGCCAGAACTCTAGCTTTCAGGAATGATCCTTACTTGCTCGTTTTTTGACGTTACGCTCGGATTAAGTACCTCTGTTGTTAAAAGGTCTGAACTGGAATAAATTTTTACAGGCTTGGCTTCAGTAGACCAGGCTCTAGCAATTATGTTTTAATTCCTCATGCACTGTGAAGGCTGAAAGACTTTTCTTCCTGTTCTTTAAAGATGTTCATATTGGCTTTTGTCTTTCACGGAATCACAAAAAGTTAGGGATTAGAAGGGACCTCGAAAGATCATCTAGTCCATCCCCCTGCCACAGCAGGATCACCTAGACCAAGTCACACAGTAACACATTCAGGTGGGTTTTAAATGTCTCCATAGAAGGAGACTTCAGAACCACCCTGGTTAGCCCGTTCCAGTGCTCTGTCGCCCTCACCATGAAGAAATTCCTTCTCGTATTTCAAGATGACATCTTCTTGATTCCAGAGAGATTACTTTGAAAGACTAAGGAAAATCTGAGTGGTATTTTGTTTAGTTTCTTCGTTGTATTTTTGCCATGTTTTATTAGCTGCAGGTCTTCTTTAAACCCTTTTGCACACCAACTTAGTTCAAAATGTAAATCTCCTTAAATGCTCTAAAATTAATTCTTATTAAGTTTTAGCCAAATTTGGGATAGGAAGAAAATGCAGCCTGATGGAATGTTCTCACAGGAGATTACTTAATATTAATTGCCATTTACATGCATATCAGTGTTTGAAGGGCTTTACCCATTTTCTAGCTGGTTTGCTATGAGGAACAATTTGCCATGCAAAGGCATTTCTTGTGTCTAGGAAATTAATTGGAATTTGAGAATTACAATATAGATTATGTGGCTAATTCTTACAAAGTTTGCACTAGTAAAAAGAAAAAACTCCACTTTCAGTTCTCTAGATGAGTTAAAACCTTATGGTTCAATTGTTGGCCAAGGGCTTGGTGTGAAATCCTCTTCATTTGGCCACCAAACATGCCCCAAGAGTCTGTCATATTGTTGCTTGACAGCTGGCAATCTTTTCTCATAATTACCTACTGTTTTCACATGAAGCAGAAGTTGGGAGCCACATGTCTTTCCACTGCTTGTGCAACACATCACAAATTACCAAACTGGAATTGCCACCCTTGTAGCGATTTGATCCCTTAGGATGTCATAAGGACAAATCACAGAATTAAGGATTGGAAGGGACCTCGAAATGTCATCTAATCCAATCTCCCCACCACAGCAGGATCCCAAGATCAAGTCACACAGGAATATGTCCAGGTGGGTTTTAAACATTTCCAGAGAAGGAGACTCCACAACTTTTCTGGGCAGCCCCTTCCAGTGTTCTGTCGCCCTTACTGGGAAGAGGTTCCTTCTCATGTTGATGTGGAACCTCCTTTGTTCCAGCTCACACCCATTGCCCCTTGTCTTACCATTAGATGCCACTGAGAAGAGCCTGGCTCCACCCTTCTGACACCCATCCTTCACATATTCATAAACATTAATGAGGTCACCTCTCAGTCTCCTTCTCCAATTTCAAGAGGCCCAGCTTCCTCAGTCTGTTGGTCATCAGGGAGATGTTCCACTGTCTTCATCATCTGAGGATACCTGTTCTCTGCATTCACCTGAGTTGCCTTAATCTTGCATTTGAGTGTTTGTTTGGAACATTCTGATTTCTGATTTATGAATGAGAAGAAAGCGGGTGAGGAGATGCTTTTAACAGAAGTTTAGATTTCCACAAAATCAGCAATTTTTTCCCCAAATTAATGCAGTTTTTGCCAAAATGCTCAGATGTGCTAGCACAACAGCAAAATGAAAAGGATCTAAGGTTGGTTCAGACAGTTACTGGAGAGGTCAGTGGCATGAACTTTATTTTTGGCAGCAAAGCTAGTTTAAGAAATTCTCTTCCCTTGACCACTAAGGCTTTTTCTAGTCCCCATGCCAGAGTTTGCTGCCCTCTCGCTTGTGCCAGTGCCATCTGGATTTTTTTGCTGAAGAAAATTTTCCTGTAATTACATCCCAGGCTGCTATAGCACAGACTGTAAGCCCTGCTGGCCTGTGAGAAGTACAGGAGCAGATGGTGGAGACTCACGGACAGAACCTGAGCACGGTCTTATTGAGTTGGGACAGATATTCATCTTCTACCTCTGCTTCTGAAGGCAGATAAAGGCAATGCATTAGGGAAAAAGTATGTCCAGGACAAATGCACAGCAATAGTTTTGCTGAAAACTTTTCCATGTCTGGCTTAGGTACTTCCAAAGATGAAGTGTTAGCAGCTTTTACTTAGTTTCTTTTCCATTTATCAATCGAAAGTGGCCTTCTATCACATGAAGCATTTTTCAGGACGGTGCAGTGCACCTAAATATGGATTATACGAATTACTATCTTTATTTTCCATCTCTAAATGCCTGCTTGTGAAGTTCATTTGGAACTCCCAGGTTTTCTTCCTGGAAAAGCATCTCCGTGATGAGGAAAGACTGAGGTAGCTGGGTCTCTTTAGCTTGGAGGAAAAGAGACTAAGGGGTGAACCCATTAATGTTTGTAAATATGTAAAGGATCAGGAGAATGTCAGGAGGATGGGGCCAGGATCTCTCAGTGTCATCTAATGACAGGACAAGAGGTAATGGGTGTGGGCTGGAACATAGGAGGTTCTACATCAATATGGGAAGGAACTTACTCATGGTGAGGCTGACAGAGCCCTGGAAGGGGCTGCCCAGGGGGGTTGTGGAGTCTCCTTCTTTGATTGCTTCAGGGATCTGGTGGCCAAAGTATCATGGGATGAAACCTGGAGGGAAAAGGGACCCAGGACAGCTGGTCAGTATTCAAGGATGACCTACTCTGTGTCCAGGAGCAACGTATACCAACAAAGAGGAAAGCAGGAAAGACTGCTAGGAGGCCTGCCTGGCTGAGCAAGGAGCTCCTGAGCAAGTTATCCTACAAAAAGAAACTCCACAAGGAGTGGAAGGGAGGACAGCTAGAATGGAGGGTATATAAGGAAGCTGCCTGGACAGCTAGAGATCTGGTTAGGAAAGCCAAGGCATGGTTTGAATTGAAACTAGCCAGGGAGGTCAAAGGGGACACCAAGAATTTCTACAGGTATATGAATGGTAAAATGAAGTTTACAGAAGATGTGGGCCCCCTCAGAAAGGAAACAGGTGACATGGTCACAAGTGACATGGGAAAGGTTGAGGTTCTCAATGACTTCTTTACCTCAGTCTTCACTGCAAAGGCCTCCAGATGCACTCCTGGAGTCATGGAACATAACAGCAGGGACTGGAAGGAAGAACTGCCCATCGTAAGTGAAGATGAGGTTCGTGATTACCTGAAGAACCTGAAGGTGCTCAAGTCCTTGGAACCCGATGGGATACAACCAAGGGTCCTGAGAGAAGTGGCAGATGAGGTTGCTAAACCCCTCTCTATTATATTCCAAAAGTCATGGTGGTCCCCCCTGACTGGAAAAAGGGGAAACATAATTCTTATTTTCAAAAAGGGTAGGAAGGAGGAGCCAGCGAATTACAAACCAGTCAGTCTCACCTCTGTGCCTGGTAAGATCATGGAGCAGATGCTCCTGAAGGCACTACTGAGACAGGAGACTAGTGAAGAGGTGATTGGCTACAATCAGCATGGCTTCAGCAAGGGCAAGTCCTGCCTGACCAACCTGGTGGCCTTCTATGAACAGGTCACAGCATTAATGGATGAGGGGCAAGAGGCTGATGTCATTTATCTGGACCTGAGCAAAGCCTTTGACACTGTCCTGCACCACATTTTGGTCTCCAAGCTGGTGGAACATGGGTTTGATGGGTGGACCACTAGATGGGTAAGGAACTGGCTTGATGGCCGCACC
>JAOXOE010000874.1:1901843-1927941 GCA_028565055.1 Phoeniculus purpureus
CTCTGTCACCCTCACTGGGAAGAAGTTCCTTCTCATAATGATGTGGAACCCCCTATGTTCCAGCTTACACCCGTTGCCCCTCATCCTATCATTGGATGACAGTGAGAAGAGCCTGGCTCCATCCTTTTGATACTCACACTTCACGTATTTATAAACATTAATGAGGTCACTCCTCAGAACACTTAACTCTGTTTCAGAATTCCTCCCTTGCCAGTCCCAAGGCAGTCCAGTCTATAATGAAGCTCTGTAAAAACATCACAAGCCATGCTTAAAGTCCTAGTCACAACTATTTCAATAAAGATCTGTAGTGGTTTGATAATTTATAGTGACATTTGTCTTGGAAACTGCCAGCCAATACTGCAACCTTAAGTCATGCATCTCTGCAAACAGAGGGGATTTGGGCTGGCAGAAGAGGTTTGGAGTTTATCGTTTGGGTTTCCAGCTCCTCTTTCCTCTCCTTGGACTCCACTTGCCAGTCTGTTGGAGAGAACAAATAGCACTGAACAAGAAGTGTAGGAAGATATCCAGGCTAATTTTAAATGTCTTCACAGAAGGAGACTCCACAACCCCCCTGGGCAGCCTATTCCAATTCTCTGTTACCCTCGTTGTGAAGAAGTTCCTTCTGATACTTATATGGAACCTCCTATGTTCCAGCTTGCACCCATTGCCTCTTGTCCTATCATCAGATGACACTGAGAAGAACCTGGCTCCACCCTCCTGACACCCACCCCTCATGTATTTACAGACATTAATGAGGTAACCCCTCAGTCTCCTCTTCTCCAAGCTCAAGAGACCCAGCTCCTTCAGCCTTTCCTCATAAGGGAGGTGCTCCACTTCCTTCAGGGAGGTTTTAAACATCTTCAGAGGAGACACCACAACCTTAGTGGGCAGCCTGTTCCAGTGGTCTCTCCAAGCTTTTTTCAAAAATTAGTGAACACACTGGGTTACACCATAGAAAACACCTAATATCATTTATTTTAACACCACTGAATAAGGACCATGTGTTTCATGCTGGAACATCACATATTGACTTCAGTTGTGAGAGATGTTAGGCATCAGGACAAGTTTCATAATTAAAGTTATTATGGATATCACCTCATACTTGTAGACTATATGAGGCAATTAACAGAAGTTATAGCAGAAGCAAATCTAGATGATCCTGCTCTGGGAGGAGGATTGGACTAGATAATCTTTTGAGGTCCTTTCCAATCCCTAATGTTTTGTGATTCTATGTAATTCTTTTAAGATATTATGGTTAAAAACCCACCTTTTTGATTAAGTTGGTCAAGTGTTGGAACAGGCTGCAGAGATAGCAAGATATTGAGTATCTATGATCTTGAGAGACCTGTTGAACATTGAAATGGCATCTACCGTTAAAGATGGCTCTGATTTGACTGAGGTTTTGGGCCAGATGACCTCAAAAATAGATAAACATTAAAGTTTATAAACATCAGAGTACTAATGTTTTTAAGGACGTTTCAGATTAAAGGGTAGAACAAAATTACAAATAAAAAGCTAAATAAAGCTTCCTTTGATATCAAGGTTCTGGAGTGAATTACTTAGGGTCAGTGAACTGGGACTTCTGTCTTCTGCTTTCGGTTTCCATGGGCTATATTACAGTCTTTGTACTAAAGAGGGTAAGTCGGGTGTTCTGTAAAGTAAGTCTATGAAGTCTCACTGACTCTAGCTTTTTGACTGCTGGGTTTTCTATTATCGTCAACGGTGTCACAGATAGAATCAAGTTTAAGACATTTCTATCTCTCCTATAGAGACACATTACAAAGATGATTCTAAAAAAATAAACAAGTGTAAAAATTTACATATATTTCATTCATGTTTTTTACAGTTTAAATGTGACATCTGCTTAATACTGTTTAACTGAAGGAGAAAACCCACAGTCATAGGACACCTGATTTCTTCAATTCTTAATAGTGTTTATTCTATGACACCTAATGAAAATATGATTGCAATCATGTGCACTTTTCTGCATGAACTTAGTGTTGATTTCTTCCATTTTCTGTAATTATTCAGAAGTGACCTTGAAATTGTCTGCTTACTGGAAATCTATTTCAGGCATGAAACTTGGAAAAAGAAGTTGATTGAAAAGAAAAAAATATGGGACAAGTTAGTCCTCATTTTATATGTAAATGGTTTATCTTTTCTTTCTCATCACATCTCTAAGGCATAGGTACCATAGAATCATAGAATTATTAGGGGTTGGAAGGGACCCTGAAAGATCATCTAGTCCAATCCCCCCAACACAGCAGGATCACTTCACTGGAGAAGTTACACAATCAGAATCACTCCAGGTTGGAAAGGTCCACCTGATCATCCAGTTCCAAACCTCCCACCATGGGCAGGGACACCCAACCCTAGACCAGGCTTGCCAGAGCCCCATCCAGCCTGGCCTTAAACACCTCCAGGGACCCCAACCACCTCCCTGGGCAAACAATTCCAGCCTCTCATCACTCTCATGCTGAAGAACTTCCTCCTCATATCCAATCTAAATCTACCTATCTTCAGCTTTGCTCCATACCCCCTAGACCTGTTGCTACCTGATATCCTAAATAGTCCCTCCCCAGCCTTTTTGTAGGCCCCTCTCAGATACTAGAAGGCCACAATAAGGTCACCTTGGAGCCACTCTTAGAGCATTAATGCTTTCAGAGATACTTGAGGTGAAAGTAGTAATTAAATACTGTGAATCTTAGGCTAAGTAGTTCATATCAGGATTAGGGGAAGAAAGCTGCAGAACATTTTGAGATACCAGAAGGCAGAGCTTTTGTGTGGTACATTTGCTGAATATCAGTTGATGCTTTGTACATTTGCTAATTGTGACAGAACTTGTGAAAAGGCTCATGGCTCTTTGAATCACATGTTTTTACACCCAAGAAAATATCTATCATCCTCCTTTTGTCAGTGATGTTGTGTGCAGCTGCTTTTAACGGTTCTCAATCTTCCTTTCTCTTGCTCGTACCTCTGACCTTACAAATTGTTGCACTTTGAAAATTAATAGAATTTTCAGATGTACAGATTTGTGCTTTCATGAAGAAAAAGATGCACATTGCCTTAAGAGGACCTCTACCCAATGACCTGTCCTGAGGGAGCTGGACCAGGTGACACTATAAAAGAGGGCTGATGATCCAGCCCTGCCTCTTTTAGTTAGGGTTTTTTGCCCAGCATGGAGCTTTGGCTCTGGCAACTCTCCCCTTCCCAGGATTGAGGGGAAGACGGGACAGGGCAGGTCACGGTGGCTGGCCACATCCTCATACCCTCCCGTAGACAATAAGGTAGGGAGCGGCAGCCTTCTGCATGGCCCTAAACCTGGCTTGGCAGCAGCTGTTCAGCAACCTGTGGTGAGATGAAAAAATTTCTCCCTTCCCCCTGGAGCTGCCCCTGGAGGCAGGAAGAGACAGGAGAGGTGAGTGTCATGGAACCCTCTTGGCCACTTTTGCAGAGTTGAGGGGGGACCTCCTGATGTAGCCATGTGGTCAGTCTCCATCTTGGGTTCCACACATGGCTGGGGCTATGTGGTTGTCCCCACTGTCTTAGAAAACACTGATCAGCAAGAAGAGAGACTGTCATTTTTGCCACTGAGAAAAACTGGGGATGCTCAAGTATTGCGGAAAAAAGAAGCCTTGAGAGAGGCATCTGAGAATTCCTTCGTGCTTAGCTGAAGAAAGCGGAAGGACTCAAGAATCTTTAAACCTTGGGCATGGAAGACAGAGACTGGGTCCTTTTTGAAAGTATATCTCTGAATCAAGGGATGCATTTCTAGGTGCTGAGGAATCAGGCCTGCCTGATCAGTGTTTTGCTGGAGAAGATGTGCTGAAGAATTGAAGAGTTTGCTGGTCTGGACAGCCAAAGGTTCTAGTGTCTGCAGACGACAATGGTGACACATGAATAATAGAGAGGGTTGTGGTCCTCTTCTGTATTTGACTGACATGTTCTTTCCCCAGGTCTCTGATGTAAAAAACCAAGGACTGATGCGATAGTGATCTCCCATTGTACTTTTCTTTGAATGTGTGAAGGCATTTGTGACAGAGTTTCTAGTTCGTGTACACTAACTTGCTTAACCTTTTGTTCTTTCTGTACACAGTTATAGAGCTAATAAATCCTTTTGCATTTTCCCTAAGCTATCCATCATCTGGAAAATTCTATCTGAGATCTCACTGACATGTAACTGCTTTGTTTTCTTTATCTTTAATAGTGGTCTTGAACCCACCACAAAATTGGTGCCGAAAACCTGAGAGCAAAGCAGTTTCTTAGTTTTAACCCACTTCAGATTATAAAGGCTTTATCCCCTTCTAAACTCTGACTTCCACTGAGATATTCGCCCTTATGAAGACAGGCCAAGAGAATTGGGTTGGTTCAGCCTGAAGAGAAGACTCTGGAGGGACTTACAAGGCCCCTTCCAATACCTCAAAGGGGCTGAGGGAGAACTATTCATAAGGGCAAGGAGCAATATGACTAGGGGTCATGAGTTTTAGCTTGAAAAGGGTAGATTTAGGTTGGACATGAGGAAAAGTTCTTTAATCTGAAGGTGGTGGATCCATGGAACAGGTTGCCTCAATGGGTGTGGAGGTCCCATCCCTGGGGCGATTCAAGATCAGGCTGGATGGGGGGCAGTCTATTCCAGTTAGAGATGTCCCTGCTTGTTGTAGGGGATAAGACTAGATGACTATTGGAAGTCCCTTCCAACCTAATGCATTCTAAGTTTCTACAGTTCTAGGATTCTCTTTGAGGATGATGGAACACTAGAATGGGCTACTTAGAGAGCTTATAGAGTCTCCTTATCTGAGCACATTCAAAATCCACCTGGACTGCATTCTTTGTATCCTGCTCTGTGTGACACTGCTTTAGCAGAGGTTTGTACTAGAGGGTCTTCAGAGGTCCCTTCCAACCCAAATCTTTCTATGATTCTGTGATTCTATGACATTATGGACAGAAAGCTCAAGCATTCATTTTAAAACCAGCACTTTTCTGTTGTACGGATCAGCCAAAAGCAAGAGACTCTAATGACTGCTTGTTTCTTTTACAATTTTGTCTCAGTGGGAACCTGGACAAGAAGTTTGGGAAAAATGTCTGATTTTAGGTGGTTCTAAATGTGTGAACTGAACACATATTAAATCAGACCTGGGTGTTTTCTGATAGAAGATGTAAGATATATTCTCATGTCTTAGAATGTCACAAGGTTTTCCGTTCCTTTCCCCTTAAGAACTTCATTTTGAAGACCTGTTTAATTGAGTTTAGGCTTCATAGACCAAGCCAGTGTCAAAGCCTTGTATCTCTGTCTACAGGATCAGTATCATACAATAAATGCAATCCTGTTAGTTTATCCAGAAATTTTACTTCTTCAGCTAAATTAGAGGAGTATACACTGCTGGAAAATAATATCCCTATGTCAGGCTACCAATTAAAAGCTGACAAATGTTGTTTGCTCTGTTGGGTTTACCACATGATCACTTTAATCCATTAAAATCAACAACAGTTACCAAGTCCTTCAAAAGATGTGTTTTTTATTTATTTAATGTGTTTTCACATTTTGATTAAGCAGGGGATAGTCTTCCTTCCTGCATAGATGTGTTTCCACATGCAGTTGTACTAACCACTTACAGAAGCAATAAAACCAGTCAAAGCTAACCAGTGCCAGATTTCCTCATCACAAAAAACAACTTGAAAGACCTACACAGCTTACACAGTTTATTAGGGTTGGAATGGGCCTTCAAAGGCCATCAGGTCCATTGATGCAGGTGAAATGTTCATCTGCCTTGCTGCCCATTAATTTTAAACTGCCCATTAATTGGTGACTGTGAACAAGTTAGAACCAACCCCTATTTGCTTAGTTGTTTTATTTGTATGGGGGAAAAGAAGGCTGTTTATCCTGTAGAATTATATGACCAACACAATCATCAAGTTGAAAAAACAGCTTTACATCTAAATTACTGACTTTCCTAAATCTTTACTCATCCCTGCCACCCTTACGGCTCACTAGTAAGCTGTGAAAGAAATATGAAAGAAATCTGCAAATAATAAGACAAGCTGAACAGTCCAGACTCAAGGAATGGGTTAAGAGTTGGGTTTTTCTAAGCAGTTTTACCTGTCATTTTGTATCCATCATCCTGATAACACAGAATGATGCAACTGCAAGACAAGGAGCAGTCTCCAACGTCATTGAAATCTAATTCAAGACAGAGAAAAACTGTGATGCACTTAAGCACATTCTGTGCAAAGATGAGTTGAGGAGATGAGAAGGACACATGAGTAACATGACCTAAATCTATAATGAAAGCCTGCATATCCACAGTGTTAAAAACTTCTGCAGAGCTTGATATGAATTCTAGGGCACTGGATTACATCAGCTCTCTGTATTGTCTTTGAGTAAGACATGATGAGTTTCCATTAAGTGGAGGAAAATTAGAGCATCATGTTCCACCCCAGCAGTTGCAGATGTAACAGAGCAGCCTGTAAAACAGTCAGTTAAGTCTAAAACTGTACATGGGTACGTTGTGTAATTAAGAAGGATAAAGTGTGATTTAGGAGGTTTGAAATCCTGCTTTTTAAGTATGAGAACAGCGTGTCACAACCTCTGTGTTTATGCAACGTATCTGATTATGGAGAGCATTAGAAGTCGCAAAAGACATTAAATGGCTTAAACTGCCCTTTAGTTCTGTATAGCTACAGCTATAATTTATCCAAAATACCAAAGAGTCTTTTCTTTTTCCCCCCTTGTTACCAAGACCTGGCTGGATTGTGTTTCTCATGTTGAGAACCTGGTGTGATGGTACAGTTCTGCCCATTCTTTGAGACAGGAGACTGCAAGTTCTGCACTGGACCTGCACAAACGAGAACTGAGAGCAGATTTTAGTCTGTGTGCGCACCAGGACTTGCTGCAGGAATTGCAGGTCTTTGTATCAGTCATTAGGCTTCCAGTTAGAGCCCATTCACTCCCTCAGTTTTGTGTATCAGAAACTGTAATCCTCCCACCTTGAATCAGTTTTCTTAAAGTATCGGTGAATAAGGAACAGAGTACGTATAGAGAATGGAGGGAGATTTGGGAAACACAATGAATTTTCTTGGGGCTGTGCCGGAATGAACACAAAACATTTACAGAGCTGCAGATAAGCCTGAAGAGTCAGATAAAGCTAGGAACAAACACAGAGAACAAGATTCAATTAGCACTAATTTGGAGTAGAAACTAATCTTCACTTGTTACTGTTAAACACGTCTTGAGTGAATAGCAAGAATCCATTTAGTTTTTCTGAATTATTACCTGCAAAGTCAATAGGTGTTTATTATCCTAGCAAGGGCAGGCTTGTTATCAGTCCCCTTTCTTAACTCCTAATGGAGCCAGCTGTTTGTTCTGGATAATGGTGCACTTCACAGCACACACCAAATGTTCACACTGGGTTGTGGTTACACAGATCACATGTTCCCTTGTTCAACCAAGAGCTGAGTTTGTTTAGATCCAGTGAATGATTTCGCACACAGCCTCCAAAATGAGAAGTCAGTGGGTGATAAATGAGTTTTTTTCTCAAACTTCACAACTGTAAATGTAACAGGTTGCCAGGGGACTTTTGTATTGGGTTGTTTTTTTTAATAAAAAAGGATGTACAGTTTGAGAGAAAAATGGAGATATATGGACATGAAGAGATAAGATGCTCAGTAAGGGAATTACCTAATTAGTTGTCATACACCCACTTTTCTTATCAAACATACATATTACAGTGTACAGTGGATATGCAAGAACACTCATCAGATTACCCTCTAACTGACTTTCTCATGTGATACACCAGGAAGTCTAGAGCACCTATTAAAGAATAGGGTGAATTTCTGATGCTTCATCTAAAGACAGATGCCTACAGCTGCCTTATTCCCAGAAAGGAACTTAAAATACTCCAAGAAAGGCCACTGGGTGCTCTGCAGAGCTTGTCTAGTGTCTCAGCAGTATCTAGGTCAGTCTGAACCCATCCTTACCTGCGTGGCTTTGGTAAGCAAACAGGGAAAAGTGGGGATTAACTGAGTCTGACTTGCTCTTGTTTATACGACAATAGATGAATGCACCTCATTTCATAACACTGAAATTTCCAGAGTTAAGTCAGGCGTGCATGTTATTGCTGTCATACAACTGGGACACCGTTAAAGTTTGGTCTTTAACGGTGAAGGAAAATGAAACATTATTTTCCTCACTTCTATCGTTACTATTCAGACTGCATGTTATGGTCATGACTTCAACTTTTTCTCTCTTCCCCCTTGATGATTTGCTAATGTCAGAGAAAAGGTTAATCTGGAGACTCCTGTTTCATAAACTCATTTTGGAAACTGCCAGTGAACAGAAGAAACTAGCAATTGGAGAAACAAGAGTCACACAGGGTTGTAGCCAAGGAGGACTTTCCAGTTAAGACTTTCAGATCAGGAGAAGAAAGTCTGAGTTCAGGTTTCTACCCTAAATCTTTTGGTTTTACATTTTACGTGATGCAGCCAACAGATGTAGTGGTGTAAATTTGAGCCAGTGATGTTAGTTAATTCCCTGAAAACCTGTGGACTGGTTCAAATCCCATTTAGTCTAAAAGAAGTCTCAAAAAGGGTTTAAAAGACTCCTTTGTTTTGATCCCAGATGATTATATAGCATTTTTATTTCAACACTTTTCAAATGCAGAGCAGGGTAAGGGAGCCAAGTTAAATAAAGCAGTCTGAATTAAAGAGAAAAATACATAAACAAATTTGGGTTATACAATTGATGTATTTATGTTATTTAATTTAGTTGTGTAACAAAACAAACTCAAACTGAGTCACCCCTGCAACAGAAAATGTTCTGAAATGTCAATACTACTTCTAATTAGGGTAGAGGGAATAGTCTAAAACACAATAATTTTATCACAGCTGCATAAGCACACATTCAAATCCATTTAAAGATACAAATTCCCTTCTATATAATTTTACAAGACAGTTGGAAGTACCACGAATATTACCAAGCTTGTGTAGTACCTACTTGAAATGTACATTTTGAGCAGATGAAAATATTCAGCATTATTTTCTTACAGTCTCCACAATCTGATGTGAGAATGCTTGAAGTAGGTCCTAGCCGTCTGTCAGCAAAGTTTGAAACAGTTTACAAAAATAACTCCATGTTATGACACAAATGTTAAGCTGGAACACAGGAGGTTCCACATCAATATGAGAAGGACTTTCTTCATGGTGAGGATGACAGAGCGCTGGAAGGGGCTGCCCAGAGGAATTGTGGAGTCTCTTTCTCTGGAGACATTTAAAACCCACTTGGATGAGTTCCTGTGCGACTGGATTTAGGTGATCCTGCTGTGGTGGGGGATCGGACTGAATGATCTTTCTAGGTCCCTTCCAATCCCTAATGTTCTGTGTTTCTGTGATGAGGATTCTTCAGTACACTAGAATTTATTTTTGTTAATAACAAGCTGCTGTTTTTCTTGTAGCTCAGGTAAGAGACAAGATCCTCTAGTAGTTTATCTAGTTAGATTCAGCACTGTAAACTCAGCTTCAAGTCAGCTTTATCTCCCTTACTAGCACAAAGGCCAGGAACTTCAGTAAATGAAGATGCTGCTGCTTCTGTTTTCACCTTCCTCATGGCTTCTTCACAAGCCTAAAATCCAGAATTGAAGTGCTTGTAAATATCATAGCTGGGAGACGATTACATCTCCAGATCTAACCAGAGATCTGTGGGGGTCTCCAGAGATCCCAGAGATCACCAGACCCCCAGAGCAATACTTTCATTTGGACAAATGTGAGATTTCAAGAAACTATATTGTGTCACATTAGATCCAGCAGAAGATGCTGTTGCAAGAATCCTTGCAATAGAAACTCTTATCGCTGTGAGGACAGCGTTTGACCACCCTGTTGGAAAGATTGCATATCCCAAATCAATGTTGCTCTGTGCCAGTATCTAAATATTTTAAGATTTTATTTTATAAACAAATACCCTGTCTATGCACCTTCATGATGGACTTTAACTCTTTACTCGCTGGATTATGGGTCTAGCCAACTTCACAACAAACTGGTGCTTCCTGTAATTCTCAGCCTGAGAGCAAAGATGCAGGGTGTCCTGTTTTAATATGTTTTTGAACTTTACAACAGATTACAGCAGAACAGAGTAAGATTTTGAAAAGCGTCTGCGTGCTGACTAGTTTACTTGGCATGCATTGTCATAAATGCCTTCTCACTGGGAAATTTTCTTGGTGAAAACAGATTCTAGGTGTTATCACATGAATTTTCACAGAATCACAGAACATTAGGGATTAGAAGGGACCTAGAAAAATCTTCTAGTCCAACCCTTCTGCCACATCAGGAACCCACAGATCATGTCGCACAGGAATACATCCAGGTGGGTTTTAAACGTCTCCAGAGAAGGAGACTCTACAACCTCCCTGGGCAGCCCCTTCCAATGCTCCATCACTGTCACTGGGAAGATGTTCCCTCTCATATTGATGTGAATCTTCCTCTGTTCCAGCTCACGCACATTGCCCCTTGTCCTATCGTTAGATGACACTGAGCAGAGCCTGGCTCCATCTTCCTGATACCCACCTTTCATGTGTTCATAAACATTAATGAGGTCACCCTCAGTCTCCTCTTTTCTCTAAGCTGAAGACACCCAGCTCCCTCAGCCTTTCCTATTACTAAATAAATATCTCTGCTTAAACCTGGTGGTCTCATTTTGTAAATACAGTGTAGTCACAAAAGTTCTGATTAGCATCCATCATCAAAAACCCCTACATTTCTAATTGCAGTCACTGTAGCACCATAATATTTATATTACAATAAATGAAACACCAGCTCTCATGGCAAACCCTCCATGTATGATTTTTTGAGAGAACACAGGAATGATGAAACTTCATTTCAATTTCACTCTGACTGTAGCATCTGACTTGGCTATCAATCACCGCATCACCTTGGCAATGTTTTTCCAAGTCCTCATTCATTGTGAGGGAAAGTTAAGCTGCACATCTTAAATATTAAAAAAGGTATCTTTCTGTTGCCTTTCCACAATAAAATACATTCACAAATCACCTGGATTGCTGTCTGTATCATGACAACTCATGATTTTCACTATATGAAAAAGAGACTGCTTTGGAAGTATGCTCTATCAGATTCTTGCTTTCTGAAGTGTGTGTAACAACGAGGGGGATTTCACTTTATGTTTAATGAGTATTGTCTGCTGGTATCAAACACCTTGTTTTGGACAGGTGGCTCTGAACTTAATATGCAGATGAATTTGCATCTCATGACATTATTGTAGCACTGGCTAAACATTGTGGAGGGAATCTAAATAAAGAAGAAAAACATATTGACTGTGCAGTGTCAATGTATTTGAAATATTCTGTATATGGAGATTCTTTATTTTTGAAAGGAAAAAGGGAACTGATCACTTGGTGTCATTCTTCCCTCAAGTCTTAAAGACAGACACAGTAAAAATGTGCAGGCAGTCCTTGATGTAAAAGCTACGATGTATGTGTGCTAGGAGTAAGCTCTACTCAAAGTATTTTGCCTGTTGCCAATAAGCTAAGTGAGTTTTTCTCGTAGCTTAGCTTTAAATCCAAATTTTCTTGCCTGGGTTCAAACTGTTTAGCCATTGTTCGTCACTGAGCTTTACAGGTTGTCACAGCCCTTGAAAAGCATCTTCTAGATATCGTGACCAGCAGGACTAGGGATGTCATTCTCCCCTCATACTGATGAGGGCTCCCCTTAATTACTGGGGGCAGTTCATTGCCTCTCACTTAAAGAAGGAAGTTGAGGGGCTGGAGCAGGTCCAGGGGAGCAATGAGGCTGGGGAAGGGATGGTAGAGAAAGTCTGATGAAGAGAGACTGAGGGAACTGGGGATGTTTAGCCTGGAGAAGACGGGACTCAGGGAGGATCTTCTCCCTCTGTCCAACTCCCTGAAGGAAGGTTGCAGTCAGGTGGGGGTCAGGCTCTTCTCTCAGGCAACCAGCACCAGGATGAGAGGGCAGGACCTGAAGCTGCCAGGAGAGGGTTGAGCTGAATATTAAGAAAGGTGGATATCACATTGGATATCCATTGAATATCATGGATAGGGTAATCAGACCCTGGAATGGACTCCTAGGGCAGTGGTGGAGTCCCCATCCTTAGAGGTGTTTAAGGACAGACTGGCTGTGGCCCTTAGTGCCCTGGTCTTGCTGATGTGGTGATGTTAAGTCATGGGCTGGGCTGGATGATCTTAAAGATCTTTCTCCCCCTTAATAATCCTTTGATTCTGTGATTCTGTAAATAACCTCTAATATTTTGAAAAAGAAAAGCACTCTGAAAATAATTAAAATTTTACAATATTAACTGTCTTTAACAATTCATGCTTTCAAGTTCACTTTTGAAATATACCTTTTTTTTCCAGAAATGGGTGTCCATGTAATGCATCAAAATATCCACCCTTGACTACATGAAAAGGTCCTGAAACAATGAAGCTGATGATCTGATCTTTAACCAGAAATCAGGATGTACAACAGTATTTAGAAACTTATATTCTTCTAGTAACTTTGCCTTTGATTGTTCACATCCACTGACACATTTTAGTGTATTTATCAGATGCTACACACATGCAGAGAATAAAGAGAGCAGCAGTATTTCTTTAAGTGAGCATGTATGAGGATAAGCATGGAGCAGTGCCATAAAGTCTAATGCAATCACAGAATCACAGAACATCAGGGATTGGAAGGGATTTCAAAAGATTATCCAGTCCAATTGCCCTGACACCTAGCAGGATCACCTAGACCAAGTCGCACAGGAACATAACGAGGTAGGTTTTAAACATCTTCAGAGAAGGAGACTCCATGACCCCCTGGGCAGCCTGTTCCAGTTCTCCGTTACCCTCACTGTGAAGTTCTTTCTGATACATATATATATGGAACCTCCTATGCTCCAGCTTGCACCCATTGCCCCTTGTCCAATCACTAGATGACATTGAGAAGAGCCTGGCTCCATCCTCCTGACACCCATCCCTCACATATTTATAGACATTAATGAGTTTACCCCTCAGTCTCCTCTTCTCCAAGCAAAAGAGACCCAGCTCCCTCAGTCTCTCCTCATAAGGGAGGTAGTCCTGTTCCTTCATCAACCTTGTTGCTTTGCACTGGACTCTCTCCAGCAGCTCTGTGTCCTTTTTGAACTGAGGGACTCAGAACTGGACACAATATTCCAGATGTGGTTTCACCAGGGCAGGGCAGAGCAGAGAGGAAGAAGAACCTCTCTTGATCTGCTAACCACCCCTCCTCTGATCAACCCCAGGATGTCTTTGGCCCTCTTGGCCACAAGGGCACATTGCTAGCTCATGGTCATCCTGTTGACAACCACAATCCCCAGGTCCCTTTCTCCTACACTGCTCTCCAGTATCTCCAGCCCCAACCTCTACTAGTGTCCCGATCCGACATCAGGGACGGTTCTTGAATGATCCCCAAGGGCGACATTAAGACACAAATGAGGTCAGATGCTGTACAAACTTATGAACTTTACTTTCTATAACAACTGATAAGACCGATAGGACAGAGAAGAAAAGGGAGAGAAAGTCAGAGTCCCTAAGCAAGAAAAGTGGCAGAAATGCATCTAATTACCACCACCACCAGGGATCCAGCGATGTCCAGCTCGGTCTTGGCGCAGGTGATAGTCCAAAGAAAAGAAGATTCAACAGGGTGCAACAGGGTGCCACAGCAACAACAACCACATTCAAGGGAAGAACTCCCCTTGAAAAAAAAAGCACACCATCCCAGTTCTCTGAAAAGTCCGCCCACTTCCGTGGAGCTCATTGCAACAGGTGACCCCCCATGGCCCTTCACCCACGCATGTCCCAGTCCAGAAAAGGTGTGGGGGGGTCCGCAGCGACTTTAGCCCCTGCGCCCCCACCTCAGCCTCACCATCCGGCTCGCACGCAGATGGCAGGTAGGTTGCTGTTGTCAGCGGATGCTACAGTTCTGTCTGGAACTTTTCAGTGGTGCAGACTCTCAACAGGATGTCGTGGTCAGAAACAAGGTCCATCGCAAAACAGCAAAACAAGATTCACCTTAGAGCAGCGAAGCAAAACAAAGTCCTTGATAAGCAATGTTGAGACAAAATAAAATTCCCAATTCGATCACTTGCGACCGGTACCTGGGGTTGTTCTGCCCAGATGTAAGACTCTAACTTGCCTTTGTTATATTTCATTGAATTTCTCTCTGCCCAGCTCTCCAGCCTGTCCAGGTCTTGCTGAATGGCAGAATAGCCTGCTGGGGTGTTGGCCACACACCCAGCTCTGTGTCGGCAGCAAACATGCTGACAGTGCACCCTAATCCCTCAACCAAGTCATTAATGAATAGATTGAATAATACTGGTCCCAGTACGAAACCTTGGGGGACTCCAATAGATACAGGCCTCCAACTAGACTCTGTTCCATTGACCACTACTGTCTGGCTTCTATCCTGCAGCCAGTTCATGATCCGCCTCACTACCCAATCATCTAGACCACACTGCAGAGGCACTTACTTCTTTATATGAAACCTTATAATGTTACTCTCCTGTCATTTCATGGTTTAAGAACTTGGCTAGGTTTAAGGGAAAGGACATTTCTTTCTTATTCTAAGACAAACAATTACATTTATGTTTTTAGGTCAAATCTTCTCCAGACAACGTAACCTGCTGATCTGGTTTATTTGTACAAATTCATCAGTATGTCATCGAAAAACATACAAAAGAAATGAAGTAATCTTCTGTATATCTGCCTGTGCTTTACAAATTAAACTACCTGCTAGGTATCAGAAGCAAAACCTCTCTTAACTCAGAATCTAGGCTTCACTATAGTCCTGTATGTTGCACAAAGATCTTCATCACCGCTCCCATGATAAAGTCACCTTCTTGACTGGTGCTTCGTGCTGACTCTTCCTAGCCTTCCCTACAATGGTGACACCACTGGCTTCTTTTCTTCTCTGTTATCAAACCTTAAGAGTGTTTTCTCCATCAGCCAAGTGACATGGAAAGCCTCATTTTCTCTCTGTATTTTTTAATGCATTTATGGGAAACACAAGGGTCAAAAACCGCCATCATCTGTATTTCTCAACATGATTTTTTAATTTTAAGCAGAAATACATCAATTGCATTCACCTTGCTTTGTCATTGCTAAAGTGAGGTGGGTTTTTTTCCCTCAAAAAATAAAACCCAGCTGCTCTGAAATGCGGGATTTTATTATGCATGAACAACATGAACTCAGTGAAACTTCTTAAACAAAGAATCACAAAAATGGGAATATATAACCAGAGCATTAATAATTGTTTCCTTAGTATTTGCATATTTTCCCCAAAGCACTGTACAATATTTATTTCTTATAAATTCAAATTTTAAAATGCTCATGAATATTTATTTACTTTTTCCATATATTGTCACAATTTATTTGAGTTATTTTTTTCCTACCAATAGATAACTTGGTATTTCATTCTAGATTATAATACTATGGAAAAAACAAGTGAAAACATCTAGACGATATACTATGCTATCACAAAATAAAAAGAAACCTCATGGAATGAAACAGAAACAAAAGATCATTAAAAAGTTGAAAGGAGGTGACATACAAAAGTAAATGAGTTTTGGATGGTTTTAAATTCAGATTTGTCCATTTTCTTGACACAAAAATACAAAGTCATGAAACTGAAAGAATTGATCACTGTATGGGAAGCTCAGCTGTTCTACTTGAAGCTATAGGCAAATACCCTTCTGCTTTAGGCTTGGTTGGACTTAGATGATATTTCTACGTCTCTTCCAACCCATAACACTCTGTGATTCTGTGATTCTTCTTCTTGCAGCCATCCAAAGGGCTTGGGAAGGAAGGGCTATGGACTAAATCAGAGTTCATAGAATCATAGAATCATTAGGGATTGGAAGGGATCTCGAAAGATCATCTAGTCCAGTCCCCCTGCCACAGCAGGATCACCTAGACCAAGTCACACAGGAACAGATCTGTATTGTTTTCTGAGGTTCTAAGCACCTACAACACAGGATTTATAGAATCATAGAATCAGTCAGGGCTGGAAGGGACCACAGAATCACCCAGTTCCAACCCCCCTGCCGTGAGCAGGGACATCCTACCCTAGATCAGGCTGCCCAGAGCCTCATCCAGCCCGGCCTTAAACACCTCCAGGGACAGGGCCACAATCACCTCCTCGGGAAACCCATTCCAGGCTCTCACCACTCTCACTCTGAAGAACATCCTCCTCACATCCACTCTAAACCTACCCAACTCCAGCTTTGCTCCATTCACGCTAGTCCTGTTTATATCCTAAAAAGTCCCTCCTTCCCCAGCTTTTTTGTAGGACCCCTTCAGATACTGGAAGGCCACAAGAAGGTCACCTCGCAGCCTCCTCTTCTCCACACTGAACAGCCCAAACTCCCTCAGTCTGTCCTCATAGGAGAGGTGCCCCAGCACACTGATCATCCTCGTGGCCCTCCTCTGGACATGCTCCAGTATTTCCACATCCCTTTTGTAATAAGGGCTCCAGAACTGGACACAGTACTCCAAGTGGGGTCTCACCAGAGCCAAGTAGAGGAGGAGAAAAACCTCCCTCGACCTGCTGGCCACACTTCTTCTGATGCAACGCAGGATCCAGTTTGCACTCTGGGCCACAAGTTCACACTGCTGGCTTATGTTGAGCTTCTCATCCACGAGCACTCTCAAGTTCCTCTCCTCAGGGCTAGTCTCCAGCCAGTCACTGCCCAGCCTGTATTCGTGCTTAGCATTGTCTCAACCCAGATACAGGACCTTACACTTGGTCTTGTTGAACTCCATGAGGTTGGCTTGTGCCCACCTCTCCAGCCTGTCCAGCTCCCTCTGGATGGCATCCCTGCCCTCCAGCATGTCTGCTGCACCACACAGCTTGGTGTCATCAGTAAACTTGCTGAGGGTACACTCAATGCCTCTGTCCATGTCACCGACCAAGATGTCAAACAAGACTGGTCCCAGGACTGATCTCTGAGGGACTCCGCTTGTCACTGGCCTCCACTTGGACATGGACCTATTAACAGCCACTCTTTGGGTGCGGCCATCAAGCCAGTTCTTTACTCATCTAGTGGTCCACCCATCAAACCCACCTGAAAGACCAGAAGTGGGTAGTAGTCTGAAGGACTCATGAGGTTGGGAATTTTGCTGGTGGAGCAAATTATACTCACCTGTACTCAACTGTACCTATAGCATCCTGTAAATGTGCAATATTTCTGCAATCTTTAAACGAAAATAATACAGCTGTGTTGGAAGAATAAAAAATAAGAATGGAGACTTAGAATTCTGTTCAACTCTTTTCTTTTTGAAAGCTGGAGAGAGGCTAGCCATGCTTTCATACCTCTGAAAACACCCTTTCACAATGTTCTGCAAACCCAGATCCCATTGCCACAGGTTTTATTAGCCAATTAATTTAGTTAATGAGATGAAGCAAACAAAGCCAAAAAAAAACCCCAAACCCTGGAGACATTGAAAAAAACACTTATAAATGGCAGGCAAAACAAAAACTAACAGGATTTGAGACAAACAAGACAGATTTAATTTACCCAACATTTAAAAAGAACTCACCCCACATAAAAACCACAAAAGACATATAGGGTTTAATCATGCGATCTTACGTGACTGAGCCAAACTGCAATCTCTAGCCTCTAAAAGGGAAAATACTTCCTGCCATCCCTGCTTCTTGCGGAAATGTGGTGTCTGTCAAGTTATCATACACATCTCTCATCATCAGGGGGCGTTTTAAAGTCCACTTATCTGTTCCATGCCAGCCATCAATTTAAAAAAGGAGGAGAAGGAGGATCTGGAAACCTGAAACCTAAAGTTCCAAACCCATCATTCCAGGTTTGCAGAGCTGAAGTTTCATGAACTGCCACAGCAACTTACATTGCCTCAGGCCAAGGCACCTGCTCAAATTTCAAACTATGATATTCATTATAAACCCCTGTTTTAGAAGTTGTTCTTCCTTTGCTTGAAGTCATGTAGAAATGAAAATAAAATGAAAAAAAAATTAGTTCTTTTGAGCCTTCAGTCTTGTTATAGACTTGGTAAAGGAAGCAAAAAGTTCTGACAGCCACTGTTAAACTTAGTGAGGGTTTTCTTAAACCGATGTCAAAGAAGTCAGCAAGAAATCATGTCAGTTCACCAAACAACCATCTGTGTATTAAGGAAACTTCTCTTCAAGGTAGTGCTCAACAACTTTGATAGGAAGCAATGGGGACATAGTGGTCAGCTTTGTTTGTGTAATGAGGTTACTCTTGTGTCTGGAGTATCTGTAGGATTTGTAAGCCTGTGTGTACCTCCATGACTTACTCTGGTATAGTCTTTCACATGTAATAGGCAGGCAAAAAGGTATAGACAAAGGAGTCAGTATGATGACCAGGTGAAACTGTACACTGTTTTGCAGTAATCTAAAATGAATATGAGATTAAAAAACTGTTCATATAATTAGTCACGTCCTTTTTGTGGAATACACTTCGGAGAGAACAGATATCCAATATAAGCATAGGAAGAAACATTTAAGAAGCTGCTAGAAAACTCTTTCCCTTTCTTATATCTCTGTATGTCTTTATCCTTCTCCTCCTTTGCTCTTGTTTTCCACTGGAAAATGACCTCTCTTTTCAGTCAAAACATGAAGTGATCACCATTGACTTTGAGCTAAGAGGAGTAAAAATCCAGAAAAAGGTAAAGAGAAGAAGTAAAGAAAACAAGGGCTGAGAAATTATTGGTTTCTAGAGCTCCTTATTGCTCACATGTATTTATAATGAACTAGGGTGACTAGTTCAAACATAGACCTACACGAGACAGAGGTTATTGTTTAGTCAAGTGAATCTTCCCATGGTAAAGCATAGTGCTTCAATGTCAACAACTCACAATATCTAAAAAGGGAAAAAAATGCAGATTTCTGACATTTACTGTATTGGTTTGTTTAAAACCTTTTCAGTTGTGAGGAAACTAATTGTTATTTGCCAGATCTAAGAAAGATGCATTGCATAAATCTTGTCTAAGCTGTTTGACTGGTAAACTTCAACTTCAGTTGAGAAATCCAGGTCAATGGTTAAGGGGAAAGGTGGAAGAAAACATTCAATTGAGCCATAGAAGCCTGAACGCAGCTTGAAGGAAACTGAGGTGTCAGACATCTTCATATCTGTTCCTCACATTTCCTATTCAGAAACTACAGAGCAGATTCAACTGGTCATCCCGTTCATCTGTCAGATTTAACTGTTCATCCCGAGCTTGGAGAAAAGGAGACTGAGGGGTGATGTCACTAATGCTTATAAGCATGTAAAGGGTGGGTGTCAGGAAGATGGAGTCAGGCTGTGCTCAGTGACGTCCAATGATAGGCAATGCGCGTGAGCTGGAACAGAGGAGATTCCACATAACTATGAGAAGAAACTTCATGGTGAGAGTGACTGAGGACTGGAATGGGCTGCCCAGGGGGGTTGTGGAGTCTCCTTCTCTAGAGGCATTTAAAACGCACCTGGATATGTTCCTGTGCAACTTGATCTAGGTGATACTGCTGTGTCTAGGGGATTGGACTAGATGATCTTTCTAGGTCTCTTCCAAACCTTAATGTTCTGTGATTCTGTGAGTCTGTGGAGACCTTTCTATTGTGTAGGTGGAAGAAGCCAACCCCTCTCTGTTGTTTTATTAAACCAAGATCACCAGTGTTTCTTAATCAAGATTTCTCTTACATGTTTCTAGAAGTAAGAAATGTGTTATTCCTTTGTCCAACACAAATTGCTGAGCAATGTAGTATTCAAGCATTAAAAATGTAAGGACAACCCTACATCTCCTTATTGATGGAAGGTATAGCACAAAGCTCAGTGATACAGTGTGGTCAAAGTGGAAATTGTTAGGTATATAAGGTAATCAGGCTAACAAAACAAACATTTGAGAGCAATAAAAACACTTTTATTCAGGTACCACAAATAATAATAATGTGATGGATAAAATAAATTACACAATAACAGGTGCTGAATGCTTAGAAATACACGTAGGTATCTGGTGTCTAAAAAGGGTCATATTCACAAATAATAGCAACATAATACGCAGCACAACACTTAAACTAGATGAAGCAGTGGTATTACCCAGTTCTTGCCTTCAACAGGTGGGGGCTCTTAATGGTTTCCAGTGTACAGAATCATGGAGCATATTAATGGACTCTGATAACCTTTTGGAGGAAAAGCACAGTTTTTCATTAGGAAAAGTATTATTGTGCTCAGAAAGTAGTGAAGAGAGTATCTATCATCATAAAATGAAGCTTAAATGTTAGCAATTTGTTTTCTTAAGTAATAATGGCAGCATTAATTTTCCTGTAGTAATGGGTAGTCCTTTGATGTTCTTCAAGCAGATCCTCTCATTTGCTGCTGTTACAGATAATAGCAATAGATTTAGATGTAAGAGTTTAAGCCATATTTGAACTCTTGAATTTCCATTTAGTGGTGAAATATTTTTATCTTGTACCCTTGATGTAATGGCTGCATTTTGATTCCTGTCAACCTCCTTCAAGTCTAAGAAATCAATAGACTGGGCTACACAAGCGAGCTTCCCAGACTTAGCATTTAGTATTTACAAAGAAGATAGGAATGTAAAGGCTCTCTTTAGTCAAGTGTTTTCTGCTGCTTTATGGATGTCTTTAAATCCTGTTCCGACTTGACACACCAAGTTGAGAAGGAGTGTTCATCTGCTGGAGTGTAGTAAGGATATTCAAAGAGACCTTGACAGACTGCATCGATAGGCTGAGGATATTGGTGTGGATTTCAATAGTGCCAAGTGTTGGATCCTGCATTTTGGTCTCAACAATCTCATGCAATGCTGCAGGATTGGGGCACTGCATATGGAAAGCAGTCTGGCAGAAAAGGACCTGGAGGTTCTAATTGACAGGAAAATGAATATTAGCCAGCAATGTGCCCAAGTAACCAAGAAGGCCAATGGCATCCTGCCTTGGATGAGAAACTGTGTGTCCAGCAGGAGTAGGGAAGTGATTGTGCCCCAGTACTCAGCACCAGTGAGGCCGTGCCTTGAGTACTGGGTCCAGTTTTGGGCACCTCAGTACAAGGAAGATATCAAGGTGATGGAGCAAGTGTAGAGGAGAGCAATGAAGCTGGTGAAGGGCCTGGAGAATAAATCTGATGAGGAGAGATTAAAAGAGTTTGGGTTGCTTAGTTTGAAGAAAGGATGCTGAGGGAAGACCTCATTTCTCTCTACAACTATCTGAAAAGACATTGTAGAGATGTTGCTGCAGGTGTCTCCTCACAGGTAATTAGTGACAGAACCAAGGGAATGGTTTCAAGCTTCAATAGAGTAGGTTTATATTGGACATCAGCAAAAAATTCTTTCTGGACAGAGTGGTCAGGTGCTGGAATGGGCTGCCCAGAGTGGTGGTTGAGTCCCCATCCCTGGATGTGTTTAAAACTTGCTTAGATGTGGCATTGGGGAGTGTAATTTAGAGGTGAACTTGTAGAGTAGGATTGATGGTTGGACTCGATGATACTGAGGGTATTTTCCAACTTGAATGATTCTATGATTATTAATATTGTGAATTGCAATTCTTCGTAACTCTTCCATATTTCATTGAATGTTGGGCTCAAAATCACATTCAAGCAATTTCGGATTTTTGCTCGCACACTGGAGATATGCATTTGATTTTTCAGGGCTCCTGTCTAGATATCAATAGACTCCAACAGCATCTACATTTCTAGAAAAGGCTATATGGCCCCTCTCCAGACAAGAAAAAGTCACTAAAAGCTGGAAAACGCAAGTTTATACGAAGAAATCTGTACCACAAGACTCGGAAGTATCTTCCCTTGTGCATGTTGAATGGGTTTGTAAACACAGAGATGGTTTGATGATGTAAACATAAAGCTAAGACAGTAACTCAAAGTTCAAATGCCCTGATGTGATGTAATACTTCTGTGCCTGTAACCTTAAATATCTGTTTTTCACACCATTTCATCATGAAGCACTTCAGTGTATGGAAAAAGGCAGAGAGCTGATAGTAACTCATAAGACTTAGACCAGTGCTCCAGACCATGGAAACACCATTCTTGCCCATGTCATTCAAAATCAGGGATGAGGTCATTTCATATATCTCTTTACTTTCTTTCCCAAGTCAAATAACTTACTGTGAAGGGCTTCTAAGCACAAGATAAATGTGGCTGGGCCACAGAACTAATCATGTCAACTGGAAAATAACTGTAACTGCATCATTACCACTTAATGTGTTGGGTAACTCCGAATATACCTGAAAGATTATAAAGGGGTGTCAGTATTATTCATATCTTTTAATTGCTTCCATTAACTTTTTTTTTTGTCTTTCCTGAGGGCAAAATAGTATCACTTCATTGATTATACAGTGGATACAGGAGAAATAATAGTACAGAATCAAATATACTTTTAACCACCCGTTGCCATCTTATAGCTATAAGCAAAAGCATAACTTGCAATAAAACCTATTTACTGTTAAAGTTAAAATTGCTTTAACAGTTTTATTGCATCCAAACAATTAAAACAATTATATCAGGCAGCAGCTGTTCTTTCATATGTGTGGAAAAGGAGAGAAAAGACTGGAAGAAAGGTTAAAGCTGGGTAACTTCTTCCTCCAGCAGATGGGATGGGAATGCCGAGGAATGAGAAGTAACTACTCTGTAAGGAGTAGTTATAATTAAAAGGGAACTAGGAATAATAAAATAATAGGGAGTTGGACTCCATTAATCTTCTTTGAACTCAAGATGTTTTCAATTAAAAAATTGAATCACTCTTGTAACGTATGTATTTTCATTATAGGCAAACAAGTCCTGTGGTACCACCAAGAATATGGCTTCCTGGATTTTAGCTATTAAATCGAATCATGTCTAGATTCTCAACTATGACGCAACCATGGTCCTCCCTCTTGAGACTGGTTCCTTATTTCATTCAGTGTCTTATGATGTAGATGGTATCATAACACAAATTTTGTTCCTAAAAGCTCCACCATCAGGCTCAGAATCAGACCAAAGTCCCATTTCCTCAACTACCCTGCCTGCCAGCAACCACAATAAAACAATTTTTCCTGGGAGTACAAAACGGACAGACACGAGACAATCAATATGATCAAGCGAAAGCTGTTTATTAAGTATCAGACTGGCCCCCTTATACAAGGCCTGGCAGTCCATGCAACACAAGTGCATTGCTGATTGGTACAACACATCTGTCCATATGTCTTAAAAGCTACTGCCATTGGTTAAGTATGTCTGTCCATGCGCTGTTCGTGTGATAGTTAGCTTTCATTCCACAATCTGTTGTTTTCCTTCTACGTGCCAGCTCTCTCACAGACCTGCACATCTGTGAACTTGAGAAACTCTCCAAGCAGGCTTCAAAGCCCTTAGCTCAGACTCCAGCTAAGCTCACACAGCTGGGATTGCTCACGTGCCTATTCTCTACAAATATCCCTACAAATTTTTATTGAGAAAGAATGGGATAAATACCCGTAATGTCCAGTAACGGTGTTTCTATAACAGAAACACAGCTCACGCTGCCTGTGTCAAGTAGCCTTTTCCTACTGAAGCCTGACTGAATGCAAATGGAGATCACGCAAAGCAAGTAGAACAATCAGGGAAATTAAATACTGCAATTATGAACATCCCATAGGAAATGTCAAATTATTTCAGCTGTTACTTCAAAATATGTAAGCTGATGAACACATATGATGAATACTCTTAGAGCAAGAGGGACAGTGCACTTCTGGATCTTTCCAGGCCTTCTTTTTAGTCTTCTCTTTCCTTTTTCTTTTGTTTTGTTTTCCTTTCTTTTACTTTTTTTTTCCTTTTTTCTTGTTTTCTTTTCCTTTTTACCTTTTTCTTTCTCTTTATTTATTTCTTTTTCTTTTTTTTCTTTTCCTTTTCTTTTTCCTTTTCCTTTCTGTTTTCCTTTTTCTTTTTCTTTTCCCTTTTTCCTTCCCTAAAATGTCTAGGAAAAAGCCAAACAGGTCAAAAATACTGTTCAACCCTGACATGAGCACTTAACCCATTTAAACAATTTGCTGTCATTTATACTGCTTCCACAAAGAGACCTGCTGAAACCTGATGGCTGAAGTTAGCTGAGTCTTTCAGTCCCAGCCATGGTATAGCAAATAGTTTTGCTTTCCACCAAGGCTCACCCCAAATATTCTTTGCATTATCTTGTTCGTTTAGTCTGTCCTAATTTTAGACCTACTAAACACAAGAAAAATAATATTTCTTTGTTTTTTTCTTGTTAAGCTGATTATTTGTACCTGACACTATCTTAAAATTAGTAGCTACATATTAGGGGTTTTTTTCTTAGACACAGGAGGATTAAGCAGTTTGAATTATGTAAAATAAGTGCACAGCCATAAAATGTAATAATCCGTTACCAAACACTTTCATTTTATTACCATGTTCAAACAATTATCAACTATTTTTGCTAACCCAAACAAATAGACATTAACTGAATTATTATATTCCCTTTTTATTATGATTACAATAATGAAGACAGTAAATCATCTTCCTTATATTGTATTTGCATTAAGTATTGCATTTTCAGAAGATTAAAGATGCAGTCAGAAATCCTATATTCGACACGTCCGTTTCATGAATTATTGCAATTAACAGCATGGAACAGCGGTTGTAGGGACCATGCACTACACTTGTTCAGAGTTGGTTTTGTGTGTGGCCAAAAGAAAAATGCTACTGTAAAACTGTGTTTCTTTCAGACATTTTGAGAAGTGTTTGTTTAAACCAAACATCTTCCAATGCAAACTGCACTGCTGTGTGTCTGGTTTTTATTTATATATCAAAGAATCACAGAACATCAGGGATTATAAGGGACCTCAAACAATCATCTAGTCCAATCCCCCCACCACAACAGGATCACCTAGATCAAGTTGCACAGGAACATGTCCAGAGAAGGAGACTGCACAATCCCCCTGGGTAGCCCGTTCTGATGCTCTGCAACCCTCACTGTGAAGAAGTTCCTAGACTTAGTCTAGGATGCTGTTGGCCTTCTTGGCCACAAGAGCACATTGCTGGCTCATAGTCATCCTGCTGTCCAGCACGATCCCCAGGTCCCTTTCTCCTACACTGCTGTCCAACAGGTCAGTCCCCAACCTATGCTGGTGTCTGGGGTTATTCTTGTCCAGATGCAAGACCCTACACTTACCCTTGTTATAGTTCATTAAATTTCTCACTGCCCAGCTCTCCAGCCTGTCCAAGTCTTGCTGAATGGCAGCACAGCCTGCTGGGGTGTCGGCGACACCACCCAGCTTTGTGTCATCAGCAAACCTGCTGACAGAGTACCCTAATCCCTCACCCAAGTCATTGATGAATAGATTGAATAGGACTGGTCCCAGTACTGACCCTTGGGGGACTCCATTAGATACAAGCCTCCAGCTAGACTCTGTTCCATTAACCACTACTGTCTGGCTTCTATCCTGCAGCCAGTTCATGATCCACCTCATCACCTGATCATCCAGTCCACACTGCCTCAGTTTGGCTGTGAGGATGCTATGTTAGACTGTGTCAAATGCCTTACTGAATTCAAGACAAACCACATCCACTGCTCTGCCATAATCTTTCCACCTGGTTATGCCCTCATAAAAGGCTATGAGATTGGTCAAGCATGACTTCCCCTTGGTGAAGCCATCTGACTCTCCCTAATGACCCTCTTTTCTTTGATGTTATTGTGGTTTGAAAATTACCAGAGTTTTCAGACTTACTGGTTTGTGCTTTCATGAAGAAAAGAAAACGTTCTATGGCTTTAAGAGGACTTGCTCCCCCGGAACTGTCCCAGGGGAAGTGACCTTTCCCAAAGTCCCGTGGTCAGGACGGTATAAAAGACCAGGGAGTGATTTCCTGGTCCTCTTTTCGGCAGGGCAGGCAGCCGAGACACGGGGCTTTCAGCCTCGTGTTTCTTCCCCCCCCCCGCCACCTTGCTAGGGGCGAGAGCTAGCCGTGGTACTACAGAGACCTCAGTACCGCGGGGACCGCCGCAGCCTGAAGCGGCCGGGACCCCAGCACAAGCAGGAAGAGCCCCGGTCCCTGCAGATACCACGGACCGGAGAAGCAAGACTTTAGTGCTAACATCTTCCCTTCGGGATCAGCCCTTCCAGCCTC
>JAOXOE010000874.1:1943450-1954676 GCA_028565055.1 Phoeniculus purpureus
GCAGGCCATTCCAGTGGCCAATGACTCTCTCAGTGAAGAACTTTCTCCTCACCTCAAGCCTAAATTTCCCCTGGCGCTCTGATACAACACATAGGATCAAACAAAAAGCGTGACTGCCTCTTTTGGCTCTCCAATCATACACAAGAGTACTCAAGGTGGTGGTGATGTGGGATTTTGTTTTGTTCCTTTTGGCTTCTGTTTTGGGTTTTGTTTTTGTTTCAAAACAAAATAATTGATCGAAATCATTCACTGAAGATGTTTGCATGACTACTTAGATACCCTGTGTGTTCCTACCAATTGTATAACTGGATGATTGCTGTGCTGGAGACAAAATAAACATCTGTGTTCATCCCGTAGCATTACATTTCAGAAGTCAAGAGTTACTTGATTCAACATAGCAAGGGAAAACTCTGACAAATAATTTCCGGTAATATATCAATAAAGACCCGAGACATTCCCACTTCATGAGTAAATATCAATTGACTTAAAAATACTGCATTTCTTACAAAGGGGTGAAAGCAACCAACATAACTATGGTTATCATCCCACACAAAAGAATGCAAAATAGAAGGCTTTAAGTACTAAAAAACCCAATTCATTGTCATAGCCCCATTGCTCTGCACAAGCCCTCAGTAAGGCCAGCATTAAGAGACCTGCAGAGAGCAGCAGAGAAATAAGTTAGTGAAGATAGATCCTGTAGGAAGGTTTCTGCCTGCCTCTGTCACAACATGCTTAGTTTGTGCCTTCCACCAGTAAACTCCAGTTCTCCAACACATGGAGGGTATATACAGTCCTTTCTCTAACTTAAAACCATGAGCGTGATAGGGACTTAATTGTTTCAATTTATTAAGTAACACGTAAGTGACAGCTGAGAACTACTGGATGGAACAGGGTTCATGTAGGCAATCCCACCATCAAGTAGATAAACGATAAAGTTTGAGTTTGTGCAAAGCATCTTGGACCTGAAGAACCACAGAATTACAGGACATTAAGGATTGGAAGGAACCTCAAAAGATCATCTAGTCCAATCCCCCTGGAGCCTGAGCTGCCCCTACAAATGCCTACAAGGCAAGAACCTTTCCAACCTGACTGTGTTATAATGGTTCTATATCATGCATGTTTTAACTTTTTACCCTTCAAAAGCCATAAAAAGCAGTGAACAGTATCTCTTGCAATTGAATTGTAGGCTTTTGACCTGTTTCAGGTGAACAGTCCCCTGAAAGTAGGGTCTTTTGAACTGTGCCTAATCCACAGTGTTGCTTGTGTTGTTCGGCTACCATCTGGACAATTGCTCTGTTTTAAATTTAAACCTTGTCATCCATCTACATTTACCTTGTGTGCCTGCTCCCTCCTGTTCTGCTCCAGCACAGGTGGTGACAGTACTGTGATATGAATTCTGAGTTTGCCAGAGGTCTGGGCTAAAGCTTTGTGAAGTTTCCCTTTCAGGTTAGCAGTCTGTGAACTTCCTCCTACAGTTCAGCTTGAAGAATTTGATTTCTCCCTTGAGCTGACAGAAGCTATTAATGGTTTGTGTGTGTACTATTTCACTGTCTTTTTGAAGAAGGACTTCAAGTTGAGGGAAATAACTAGTGAGGCTTTGATTAATATGATCATTTTTTTGGGGGTTTCCTTCTCAGCTGAAAATAGTAGATAGGCAAATGATTGCAGCAGCAGATGTTACTTGTGACGTCAATGCTATTCCTGGCCCTTTTAATGGAATAATCCATCAAAATGAGGCCATAATGACAAGCAAATGATGCATAAGCAAACAATTCTTGTGATGTCAATCCAAATTCTCCTGTTTTCTACCAGGCAAAGGTTACTGTGGCAATGAATGAGTCACTTCTGTCCTGTCATTAGCTTGCTCAGTAGCAACGGTTTGTTGAGTAGCTTCAACCAATGTACCTGGTTCTGACTGGCTTCTCACACCTTATGCTTCATGCTTAATGGCAAGTTTGTTATGTGTATCATGATGGTGACTTACATATGCTTGCATTTCCTCTATGACAAGAACTTGAAGGACATGTGCCTCCTGTGGGAAGACTATGTTGTTGTCTAAACCTTCTATGTAATGCTAGAATAAGACTTTTAGGTTTGGGGTCAAGTTGTTTTCAAGGAGCCATGTGTGGTTTTGGATTCTTTGTTGTGGTGGGTTCAAGACCACAATTAAAGATAAGGAAAAAGAAAACAAAGCAGTTAGGTCTCGATGAGATCTTGGATAAATTTGCCAGACAATGGATAGATTAGGGAAACTGGAAAGAGGTTTATTAGCTCTATAACTGTGTGCAGAAAAGAAGAAAAGGTTAAGCAAGTTAGTGCACACAAACTAGAAACTGTGTCACAAATGCCATCACATATTCTGCAAAAAATACAATGGGAGATGAATATCATATTGGTCCTTGGGGGTTTTTTTTACATCACAGATCTGGGGGAAAAAAGAGCACGTCAGTCAAGTAGAAACGAGTACCACCACCCTCTCTATTATTCATGCATCACCCCTGTCTACGGTACAGTGGTACCCCAGGCTGTTTGCAGACTCCTGGTGAGTTCTTCAATTCTTCAGCGTAGCTTCTCCAGCTCAACACTCTCGGGACGCCCCAATTCCTCAGCGCCTGAACTGCATCCCTCGGTGCAGGAGACATGCTTTCAAACGAAGAACCCAGATTCTGTCTTTCATGCCCAAGGTTTAAGGATTCTCAAGTCCTTCCGCTTTCATCAGCTAAGCAGTGAGGAATTCTCCCCAATACCAAGTATCCCTCAGACTTTCTCAGTGACAGAAGTGACCAACAGTCTCTCTTCCTGCTGTTCAGGGCTCTCTAAAATGGTGGCAGCTGCATGACCTGGCCATGTGTGGGACCCAAGATGGAGATCGACCACATGGCTGTGTCAGCAGGGCAGCCCCCCCACTCTCTGCACATGGCCGAGAGGGTTTTCCAGGACTGTCTCTTCTCCTCTTTCTTTCCTCCTATCTCAGCTCCTGGAGGACTAAAGAGGAATTCCTTAGCTCACTGTGATGCTGAAGGTCTGCATCGGTGGGGTGGGGGGTGTGGGGTGTGGTGGTAGATCTGCACCAAAGTCTTGCTTCTCCAGTCCGTGGCATCAGGTCCAGGCTGGGCCAGGGCTGTCCCTTCCATGCCGGGATCAGCGCTGGGCTGGGCCATCCTCCCCCACAGTTACAGGACCGGAGCAGAACCGACCCGGTGAGGCCCCTACATCCTGAGGGAGGAAGCCGCTGGAAGCCGTCTTCCCCCCAACACCGCCCCGGGAAAGGGTGTGGGTGTTAGCATGGCGATACAGCCCCTGTGCTGGGCTGAAAGCCATCAGCAAAAAGAGGCAGGACCAAGATCACTGTATCCTTTTATTTGCTCACCTGGCAACACCCCTTAAGGGCAGGTACTTGGGACACTGTCACCTCCCCCCAGGACAGGTCACTGGCTGGAGGGGGGTCCTCACAAAGCCATCAAGCCTTTTTTTTTTCTTCATAGAAGTATGAATCTGTACATCTAAAAATTCTGGTAGTATTCAAACTGCAACTTTTGTCTAAATTAAATGTTTCAGCAAGCAGTTCCAACCTGTAGTCTTGTTACTATAGGGCTTTGTAGTCCATGCAATTACTTCTACATCACCATATGTCTGGTGACAAGACCTTTCCCATTTTCAACTTCAAGTTTGTACCTCACGTGTACAAATTACAGTGTTTAAGGTAACCACCATGCAACTGCATTTCATGTATGCAAGTCCTCTATCATTGCCAATGTTGTTGCAACAAGTACTAATTCAGGTCTGCACAATATGAGTTTGAAGCAGGAAAGTCCACTGTATGGAAAAGATGGCAGGAGGCCTTTGATGCAATCATGCCTTGTTACATGTGAAATTCAAAACTGGAACCTTTTAATGAACTCATGACATGGTACATTTGAAATTCATACAGAATCACACGTACATTAGGGATTGGAAGGGACCTCGAAATATCATCTAGTACAAACCCCCACTACAGCAGGATCACTTACATCAAGTCACACAGGAACATGTCCAGGTGGAATTTAAATGCCTCTGGAGAAGGAGACTCCACAACTTGCCCTTGGCAGCCCATTTGAGGCTCAGTCACCCTCAACACAAAGAAGTTCCTTCTCATATTGATGTGGAACCTCCTATGTTCCAGCTTACACCCATTGCCCCTTGTGCTATCATTGAATGCTACTGAGCAGGGTCTACCTCCATCTTGTTGGCACACCCCCTTCACATATTATCAACATTAATGGGGTCACCCCTCAGTCTCCTTTTTTCCAAGCTAAAGAGACCCAGTTCCCTCAGCCTTTCCTCACAAGGGAGGTGTTCAACTCCCTTCATCATCTTTGTGGCTCTGCGCTGGACTCTCTCCAGCAGTTCTGTGTCCTTCTGAAACTGAGGAGCTCAGAACTGGAGACAAGATTCCTGATGTAGTCTTACCAGAGCAAAGTAGAGGGGAAGGGGTACCTCTCTCAATCTACCAACCACATATTTTCTAATCCACTTTAGGATTGCACTGGCCTTCTTGGCCACAAGGGCTCATTCTGGATCATGGCTATCCTGCTGTCCAACAGGACCCACAAGTTCCTTTCTCCTACATTGCTCTCTAACAGGTCAGTCCCCAACCTATACCTGTACTGGAATCTGTTCTTGCCCAGATGCAAAGTTCCACACTTTCCCTACTTGGTTTTTTTTTAGAATTACCGCTCGAGTCAAATTTACTACCTCTACATAACAGCAAAATTAACTAAACCATGCATGCAGTGCATGGACTGCAGTGCAAGACTAGGACACATAGTTTTCATCATTAAGTTCTTCAATCTGTGGATGTAAGTTGTACTGTATTATGTGGTTTTGATTCCTTTAAATTACCACAAGCATTGACACACAAGTGGTAGCTGTCTGTGCTGTAGATTTCTACTGCTGAAACAAAGATGTTGATTCTCTAGTAGAATTTATCTATTTCATTAATAATTCTTCTCTATTTTTTATGTCATTATTAACAGAGATGTTTCTATTGAAGGATTAACATAATCTTAAAGACATTCAAAGTAGATCAGAAAAGATACCTAGCAAGGAGAGACCAGGTTCAGATACAAATAAGATAAAATTAATCTTATCTTTCCTCTGAAGTCAGTTCAGAGACACTTAATGTTTTTGCTTGTTGTCATTCCAGGTTAGATTTTCAGCTTCTGATTACTCAATATCTCCAATGAAGACAGCTGTTGTCTTACATGAGCTTGAATTATGCTGTCTCAGGATTTCCATACATCTAAAGCATTCCCTTTGTATTCTGTCACTTGTGCAGCTGAAATGGGATCCTGCGTTACAGCAACATGTTTGTGGACATTGAGGCAGTGACCTATCTGAATGTCCTGCTCATTGTGCAGATCTACCTGCCACAGTGATATGTGCTATGCAGACTACAACAGGCATGAATGTCATGTTTATATACACAAAACCAGACTTACAATTTGGATGCTGCTTGTAACTGATTGCACAAGTCTAATGATTGGCATTGTTCTGTTCCAGTTTAATGGAGCTACTTTCCACTACATAAGAAATAAGGAAAAACAAAGTATAATGCCAAGAATAAGTCAGAAAGGAGTAATATCTTTGGCTAAACACTGGCAATGCTTAGCCAAGCTGTCTGAAACAATCATTGCAACAACTTAAAATATTCCCTTTCACAGCTTATTAATGTTTAATGTATAATCTAGGTTGGTCATAGGCATCTCGCGTAACTTGAGGCACACAGCTGAGCTGGGAATGCAGTTTCCTTGTGCTTTGTCTGTATGTAATAGTGAAAGAAAGAGAAAACACAGATGGAGACCTAGAAAAAGTTAGAAGTTCCTCTCAGTTTCATGCTATTGTTCTAGCAAAAAAGTTAAACTGAGATCCCTTTTCTGCCATTTACTCAACATCTATTCTCACGGGATGTGTCTGTATTAATAGTTTAACATTTTCCCTTCAGTTAGGTTGGTTGGTACACAAAAACCAAGTGCTTTAAAGTAATAAGTCTCATGATCATGTGTGTCATTATATACCTGTTAAAATATATCAGCCATTTACAGCTTTCTTCCTGCCTCTGATGAAATTTTGGGTTATATCTTCACAATAAAGGAAAAATGGATCAAACAGTGTTTATATTGGAGTTTAGCAAGATTTCAAATATTTAGTTCAAAGTGAAAGATGGAGGAGAGGAGAGGAGAGGGAGAGGGAGAGGGAGAGGGAGAGGGAGAGGGGGAGGCTAAAAAGAAAAAAGGGAAGGGAAGGGAGAAAAGAGAAAAGAGAAAAGAGGAAAGAGAAAAGAGAAGGAGTAGGAAAGGAAAGGAAAGGAAAGAAAGAACAGGAAAGAGGAAAGAGAAAAGAGAATAGAGTATTAAAACCTTACTACTAGTAGTTTAAATTCAGCATTCTTTATTCTTTTGACTGACCGTTATAAATAATAAAGAAGTCCAGAGTCATGCATGAAACATTTTTCTTGATCTGACAGAAGCAGGAACATCTCCTGGTACTTTCATTGCCCTTTTCTGGCCTCACCACTTGATATTAAATGCTGAAGATGCAAACTATTTTTAAGGTTCCCTTCATGACCTGTGACTGTATGTGTGCTTGCCTGCAGCACAGATAAACCTCCTGATCTCTCTGCAATCCATCTACACCAGCCACTACCTGCTTAGGCGTACCATGCTTCATTCTCTGGGTACATGCCTTCCTTTCCTTTGTATGTGATAATGAAAAAGGAAAAGTTTGCGCCCGTAATTCCACCAACACACAGCTAGGGTACAGATAGATATCTGCATCCAACTAGAAAATTCAAAATCCACTATTCCTGATTTAAACATTAGTTTTGTGATGCCATACAGGGTCGATAACTCCTCTGCTGTTATGTGATGATTTATACAGCATCTCTGTATGTCTGTTATCTTTAATTAAAGTGATGTTGTTTGTCATGTGAATCCATACTGTTTAGACAGTCCTGTTTATGTTCCTGTCAGTTTTCAAATATGGAAGAAAGGCCACAGAAGTTTGGTTCATGGACTTCAATTGGCACTGATTCAAATAAGAGAAGTGGTAGTGCTAAAACTGCTCTACACAATTCACTTCTCTTGAAAATGTCCTTTTATAATGTTCTCCTTCTATTTGAATGATGTGAAGACACTATGAAAATACAGACCCTCACCAAAGCTGAAGCAAATCAGGAATTTCTTCAAGATGATGCCTGTCAACAGAAGACAAAACTCTGCCAGGGATCACAGTAAAAAATGTGATTTTTTTTTTTTTTTTATATAATGTACATGAACACTCCCAGATATTTCTTCATATTCTAGGGCAGACCTGTTCAGCCAGCTCTGTATATACCAGGAGCAGATAAGAGTTCTTTCCCTGTTAATGCCTGCACAAATTTCAAGTCTGCTTTATACATTAATGTCTCACCAAAAGATCATAACCTGTTCCCCCATTTCTCAGATTATGCAATAGTTGGCCAGGGATGTGAGAATCTGCAAGCAGGAAATTCTTTGAACCTTTAGATTATGTTTATCTCTGTTATGCAAATAGAGTTATTTAACCATCCCATAAAATATTCAAGGTCACAGAATTCTTCCCTCCAAACAAAACCCATGGTCTAAAAATTATGGATTTCAAATTTCAGCTGTATAAGAATTCAAAATCTAAAAATCATTGCAGATACCAAGTTAAACTTTGATTTATTTACTCGACATTGTTAAATTCTTTTCTATTTTTTTAGCATTTACGATTTTATTTCTGAAAGTACTAAGTTTGACATTTGAACATCGTCAGAATACTCTATTTCCCCAAAGACATTGAAAAGAGCATTTAGAATTAAATGCAGTGAATCTTCCTCAAATCAACAGACAGCAACAAATCTACATGGAATGCAAATGTTTTGGCTGCATTAAGTAATTTCTGAAATCTCATAGAAAGTGATGAATATGCATGTTAATTAAAATTTATCTTTTCTTGTATTTTGAAAAAGGAAAGAACTTGTTACTATGAATACTTGCATTTTATTTTTCTTCCTCTATCCTTCCTCAATGTCACAGATGCTAGACAGCAAGGTGGGTGGGCAGAGGTAGTCTGTGGAGGAAGAGGCATATAGCCTCTAAGATAGGGAGATAATTTTTATTATATCTTCCTTCAACTGCTCTAACAACACTTGTTGCACAAGTTTTGAACAGTTACAGAACTTCAGTGAAAAGTTAGTTTCAGCCTCTTTTTCACTTCAACTTCCTACCACCCATGAGCTGCACTTCCTTATGAGGAAAGGTTGAGGGAGCTGGGTCTCTAGCTTGGAAAAAAGGAGACTGGAGGGGTGATCTCATTAATGTTTATAAATATGTGAAGGGTGGGTGTCAGGAGGATGGAGCTGGGCTCTTCTCAATGTCATCTAGTGATAGAACAAGGGGCAGTTAGTGTCAGCTGTAACAGAGGAGGTTCCACATCGATGTGAGAAGGAACTTCTTCACAGTGAGGGTGACAGAGCACTGGAATGGGCTCCCAGGGGGGTTGTGGAGTCTGCTTTTCTGGACATGTTTAAAACCCACCTGGACATGTTCCTGTGCAACTTGATCTAGATGATGCTGCTGTGGCAGGGGGATTGGAGTAGATGATCTTTCAAGGTCCCTTCCGATCCCTGATGTAAGTAGTAAGTTTCAAGCTTCCATGCTTTTGGTGTTTTGTGAAATGAAAATATTGCATAAGGTATAGTAAAACTTTTGTGTTTACAGGCATTGCAAGTTAGTTTCAGTGTGAATAGTTCAGGGGGAAAAAAAAAACCCTCAAGAAAGGTCTTTGCATTACACTAGCCATTCAATTATATTGTTCATTGACTTTAAATGGATTATGCCACGGTGTGGTAAATAGAAGCTGCATAAAGTATTTATATTTTATTTAAATGTCAGTTACTTAATTTACTTTCTCATTACACTTTAAAGTAATGATCATCCTGTTTATTAGTGTTAAATATTTCATGGACTTAACAACACTGTATAACTTACAATAAATGAATAGAGGTCATTACATTGCCCATTGTGTAAGACTCTATGATCATCATCATCATTGGACTTGGTGAGAAAACAAGAGAAAAATCATCTTTAGGACAAAGACTCCTGGGTAGTGTAACCTCTTCAAACACTGAGCTATATTGCAGTCATCCTATAAAGAAAATTTTGAAAATCAATTGGGAATTGTACCATTATTATTATAAACTCTATTTTTAAAACTTGCATCTGACAATATCCTAAATCTATTTGCCAATGGATTTTCAACCTATATGCAGAGTAAAACAAACCACTACCATCACAGAATCACAGAACACTAGGAATTGGAAGGGACCTCAAAAGTTCAATCGCTATCAAAATACAGATAAATATGTGATGAAATGCAATTCAACAGAAAAGAGCAATATTATGCAGCAGTTTAGGAAAACAAATTGATCAATATTGTAATATCATAAATTAGCCAGAAGTTTTAAAATCCAGATAAAACTTAAAATCCAGATAAAATTTAAAAGAAGACTGGAAAGAAACAAAGAGTCAGGAGAGATAGTACACCAGATCACAGGAAATAGTGATAAACAGAAGTCAAATTTTGCTCAGGCTTTCATGGAATCTGCTTTCAGACTACGAAACTATAGAAAAGGTGTTTTCAACACAGTGCTGTATTTTCAAGATTCATGTTTTCCAATCAGTTCTTTCAAGATGGACATTAAAAACAAACAAAAACAATCCATCAAAACCTTAAAACATGGTGTTTATTCTTTTATTGAAAGACTAATCAAACAAAACCCCCTCTGCACACAAACACCAGAGATGACCCTGGTCTAGGGAATGGCTTAGTGTCAAAATTGGTTTTGACTACTCTTGGGAAGGACTTTTTGAATTGGTAGTGATCGTAGGCATTGCTGTATACTTGGCATGCAGCTAGGAGCTAAACAATTCTTAGAGACATTAACAGATACTTATATATACTGAGTTAGGAAATTGAGGTGTATACACTGATTTCCTGGAATGTCTTGCTTTGCCAGAGTACCCTACAGAACTTCTGAGTATTTAAACTGAAAGGGACCTCATAGGACATTGAATCTAATTTCTTGGTGCTGCATGATATCATTCCAAGGCTGTTTTTAAAGAAGACTTGTTTTCTGAGTGATTAGTTCTGGTTTTTTGCCTCCAACATTTCAATCCCTTACGCAGAGAATTTACTGTCACAGACAAACAGGAACAAACAAAGTTTGTTTTAAATGGTGTTGTTTCAATGTGAAAATCGAGGTGACACCAAAGTATGAAATACTACTTTTCATCTCTCCCTCACAGAGAATACTTTCAGTAGCAAGACTGAAAACAAGTAACAAGCTCTATGTCTTATAAGTCTGTTGACCTCTTGGAAAGGATGAGGAAGGAGTGAGTTAAAGTGATAATTCAGTGAGCATTATCATAGTGAGAAAGAAATATCTCCAGATCCTTTTTAGGAAAGAAAACTTACAGCTTTTCAAGGAATTACTAGATAGATACCCTGCATGGCCCTCGGGGACAAGAAGAAAGATAGAACCTGAAGATCTTTAAGGACAATTTCCACAGAGAACAAAAGCTTTCCATTCCCAGGTGTAAGAAGACAACCAAGGAAAGGAAGACACTAGCATGGCTGAGCCATGACTGCTAGCCAAACTAAAAAGCAAGAAAGAGCTACATAGGCAGTGGAAATGGGAGCACATATTCTGGGAAATGTATAGGGACATTGCCCAGATGTACAGTAATGAGGTCAGGAAGGTTCAGATAGAACTCAACTTAGCAAAGAATGTAAAGACTAGCAAGATGTGCCTACTCTGATGAGCAATAAAGGCAAATTACTAACTACAGACCAGAAGAAGGCTGAGTTACTAAGCATTTTTGTGTAAGTCTTCAACAGGCAGCTTTTCTTCTCACACCTCTCAGGCTGAGAGGACAAATGCTGCTTCGTATCTTCATCAAAGATACAATTACTTGGACAAAGGCCGTTAGAAAAACAGTGGCCACCCAAACACAGGCCACACACAATCATGTAGAAGTTCAGGCAGGTGGTTGCCATGAGTGCTGAAGCCTAGCACTGGATATGCAGGATTGAGAGGCAACACCTATGTTAGGTGTGAGCAGATCAAAGATCTGATGAACATGGTGGCTGAGCTAAAAGAGGAGGTGGAAAGGCTGAGAGCTA
>JAOXOE010000874.1:1954776-1981298 GCA_028565055.1 Phoeniculus purpureus
ATGAATGGTAAAAAGAAGTCTAGGGAAGGTGTGGGCCCCCTCAGAAAGGAAACAGGTGATGTGGTTACAAGTGACATAGAAAAGGCTGAGGTTCTCAATAACTTCTTTACCTCGGTCTTCACTGCAAAGGCCTCCAGCCACACTCCTAGAGTCATCAAAAATAATGGCAGGGGCTGCAAGAAATAGCTGCCCATCATAAGTGAAGATCTGGTTCATGATCACCTGAAAGACCTAAAAGTGTTCAAGTCCATGGGATCCAAAGAGATACACTCATGGGTCCTGGGAGAACTGGCAGATGAGGTTGCTAAACCCCTGTCTATTTATATTCCAAAAGTCATAGCGGTCTGGTGAAGTCCCCACTGACTGGGTTTGATGGATGGCCCACTAGAAAGGTAAGGAACTGGCTTGATGGCCGCACCCAAAGAGTGATTGTCAATGGATCCATGTCCAAGTGGAGGCCAGTCACAAGCGGTGTTCCTCAGGGATTGGTCCTGGGACCAGTCTTGTTCAACATCTTTGTCAGTAATATGGACAAAGGCATTGAATGCATCCTCAGCAAGTTTGCTGATGACACCAAGCTGTGTGGTGCAGCAGACCACACAGGAGGAGAGGGACTTGGGAGTGCTTGTGGACGAGAAGCTCAACATGAGCCAGCAGTGTGCACTTGCGACCCAGAAGGCAAAACGGATCCTGTGATGCATCAGGAGAATTGTGGCCAGCAGGTCGAGGGAAGTGATTCTCCCCCTCTACTCCTCTCTGGTGATACCCCACCTGGAGCACTGCGTTCAGTTCTGTAGCCCTTATTACAAGAAGGACATGGACATGCTGGAGCGTGTGCAGAGGAGGGCCATGAGGATGATCAGAGGGCTGGAGCACCTCTCGTACGAGGATAGACTGAGAGAATTGAGGCTGTTCAGTCTGGAGAAGAGGAGGCTGCGAGATGACCTCCTTGTGGCCTTCCAGTATCTGAGAGGGGCCTATAAAAAGGCTGAGGAGGGACTTTTTTGGATAGCGGGTAGCTACAGGACTAGGACGAATGGAACAAAGCTGGAGCTGGGTAGATTTAGAGTGGATGTGAAGAGGAAGTTCTTCAGTGTGAGAGTAGTGAGAGCCTGGAATGGGTTGCCCAGGGAGGTGGTTGGGGCCTCGTCCCTGGAGGTGTTTAAGGCCGGGCTGGATGAGGCTCTGGGCAGCCTGGTCTAGGGTGGGGTGTCCCTGCCCATGGTGGGGAGGGTTGGAACTGGATGATCAGGTGGACCCTTCCACCCCAGAGTGATTCTGATTGTATAAGTCCTCCAGTGAAGTGATCCTGCTGTGGCAGGGTGATTGGACTAGATGATCTTTCGGGGTCCCTTCCAATCCCTAATGATTCTATGATTCTATTCTTTAATTCTATATAGACAGTGGGATCAGTCTCAGCAAGTTTGCAGATGATGCCAAGCTGAGTGGTGCAGTTGACAAACCTGATGGACAGGATGTCATCCAGAGGAGGATATGGACGTGGTGGAGAAGAGGAAAATGAGAACCTGAATATGTTTAACGAGGTTATGTTTAAGGTCCTACAGTTGGGTTGGGACAACCTCTGGTATCAATAAAGGATGGGAGTTGAAGGAGTAGAGAGCAACCCTGCGGAGAACTCCTCTAGAGTATTTATGTGTGAAAAGCTGTGTGGTAGTGGACGCTGCTTCAGGCCTAAGACAACATAGCTAAGGAATGCTGCTAGCTGGCAGAGAAGTACCAGGTGCCATGGAGACGAGATAACCCAGAAGGCCACAAGAGACAAGGATGGGGCACCTGGTGCAGCAGGACTGGAGGGAGAACCAATTGGGAAGCTAGCTAGAAGGCATGATTTTCTTGTGAGCAAGATAGCACTATTTGTTGTTATAACTTGAGGGATCACATGGAGGGAGAGATTGTACATAAGGGACAGCATAGGAACTAATAAATGGTTTCTACTGTGATCACATCAGTCTGTGTGGAGTCGATCTCGCACGGCAAACTCTAACAAAGCTGACCATGAGCTGGGAATGTGTGCTTGCAGCCCAGGAGCCGACCATGTCTGGGACTGTGTGCCGAGAAGTTTGGGCTGCAGATCAGGAAGAGGATTGTACCCTTCTGCTCTCCTCTGGTGACAGCCCATCTGCTGGGTCCAGCTCTGGGCTTCTTAGCTCAACAGACACCTGGAGCTGTTGGAGTGGAGCCAGAGAAAGCCCTAGACATGATGGGAGGGTGGAACCCTCTGTTGTGAGACCAGGCTGGGAGAGTTGGGATGTTCATCCTATAGAAGAGAAAGATGTGGAGAAATCTTCCTGGGGTCTTCCAGTGATCAAAGGGGCTGATAAGGCTAGGGACAGACTATTTAGCAGACCTTGTTGTGACAGGACAGAAGGTGATGGTTTTAAATGAAAGGAGGGGAGATTTAGCCTAAATATAAGGAGGAAAGTTTTTTATGATGAGGGTTGTGGCCAGGTGCAGCAGGTGGCCCAAAGAGGTGGACACCACATCTTTGGAGACATTCAAGAGCTGGTTGCATAAAGCTCTGGCCAACCTGGTCTAACTATAAATGTCCCTGCTCAGTGCAGGGGGGTTGGACTAGATGTACCTTAAGTGTCCCTGCCAGCCAAATGCCTTCTATGGTTCTATGATCCTTATTCACAAGATATAAGCTGAACTCCCCAAAACAACACAGTGTGTCTGGAAGATGTTATCTTCTTCCTGAGTCTTACAGTGATAAGCAATAATCATTTTATCTCTCTACACTCGGTTCCACATAGCACTTACCATCTCCCCCTCTTTCCCACATCCCTGTCAGGGAATAACTCCAAAACTGTAACAGCTATCAGACTGGGAATTAACAATATCCTCTTAAATTCATTGTAATATGTCAAGATGCCCAGATGAGGGGGATCTCTGAAGAATTCCTTAGCAGAGCAGCAGCAAATGAACAGTGGTTTGAAAGAATACTATAAATGTAAAGGAAATTCACTGCCAAGTTGTTGAACTGTTTTGTTTCTTTAGTGCTGTACAGGTGAAGAACAGCAATGAGTAGTAGTGGAGCACCTTGGCTTCATGATCCTGGACACCCACTTAACTGTGAGTCACTGAGATCTTTGAAGCAATGAGGTTGTTCACCCACTTTGTTTCTGCTCTGTAGGAAGTGTGGAAGAAAATAAGCAAAACTAAGTTGTAGGATAGTAGAATCCCAGAGAGAGACACACCAAATATACTGTATTTGTAGCCAGCTGTGCAATCCAAAAGACACAATACAACTCTGCATAGGACCTTAAGACTTTGATTGCATCCAACACAAGCTAAGTATGGCTTGAAATGGCTTATAACGTCTCATCTTTTGTGTTATACAGCCTCTTCATGGAAAATATCTTATGTGCAAAGCCTGTTGTGTAAACACCTGATGAGATTTAGATGTCTTCTGTAGGAGATGAATCATACTTTAGATTACAAAGGGAGTCTGGATGACTATCTCAGGGTTCGGTAGCTGCGCTGCTGTCACAGGAGTTGGCCATCTGTGAATTTACTTGATTTCACACACATTTCATTTCACACACCACGGTCTCTGTGCTGCTGCACAGCCAGGGAAGCACAGCCAGCTCATTTCTGATTATTTGGAACATGAGTTTCATGGGCTACTTGAGCTGTATTTGCTGCGTGGATTTTATCCCTTGTCTGTAAAACAGGGACAGTCTCATCTCTGTAGATGGCAATACTTTTCCACTGTGCCAAGGTCATTTGATACCATAGTAATTACCAACTACAGATTATGCAACATGAATGTATTAAATAAAAAACAGTGCAATAGATATTTTTAATTTAAAATGTTACCCTACTCTCTTGTCATCTAGAGTAGATGGTTTAGTTTTCATTACAAATGTCACCCTACTCTCTTGCCATCTAAAGTAGATGGTTAAGTTTTTTCTAATGCCAAGCACTGCTGACTTTATCCATATTCTAGGTGTCTTCATCCCAAGAAACTAATCTAACAGATGTCTCCAGATTTCATTTATTATTAAGCCTGTTTCTTTTACAACTTAGGACAGGTTTTAGCCCTAGAAAAGGCTCATGGGTACTTTAAGATATTTTTCTTTGAAATACAGTGGCAAGTAAATTTTGCTTAGTGATAAATTTTATTTGGTGACAGGAAAACTTTTCTTCTTAGTGTTTATATGTTTGGATATTTGTAGATGCCACTCACAGAACCACAGAACATTAGGAATTGGAAGAGACCTTGAAATATCATCTAGTCTAATTCCTCCACCACAGCAGGATCCCCTAGATCCAGTCACACAGGAACAGGTCCAGGCAGGTTTTAAACATCTCCAGAGAAGGAGATTCCACAACCTTCTTGGGCAGCCTATTCCAATGCTCTAAAAGAAGCGAGCCAGGCCACTGATAGCTTTTTCCACTGAAGTTTTTCATACATGAGAATATCAGTACCTTACAAGAGAATTAGCATTTGCACGCAGGATCACACAAGCAGTGTTGTGTGGACATTGAATATTCATGATTGCTTTATCTCCCTTTCCAATTTCTTGGTAACGAACAAATCTGTGGAAAAATAAAGATGACACCAATGACAAGAAAGGCTACTAAAGGGAAAAAAAAATGAGACTTTATTTGGATTAATTATGACTAAAATAAGACATTATAAATAGAATGGTGTTATAGTCTGACACTGGTAACCAGATAAACAAATCACATCGGTTACCTGCTAATTCCAGCCATGCTGAATGGATAACTACAAGAGTGCATAAAATAAGCATATTTGTTAAAAACAGAGAGCAGCTCGCTGTTCACTGTCATCAGCAAAGCAAACACCCAGCTTCCCCTCTCAGCGAGCACAGCCCTGCCAGAAGTTATGAATGACTGTTTGCAACTCCCTGCTGTAAACAGCCTGGGAAACATTAACTCTTAATTGGTTTTCACTTACACTGTAATATTAGGTAAAAAAACAAAACAAAACAACTTTTACCTGACTAGCTAACGCTGTTTCTTCTTTTCAAGCTTGCTATCAGTCCAAAAGCAACATCGCTACTCTAAAAGCAGGTATTTTCTGTCTTTACAGTTTGCTTTTGATGTAGTAATTTGCTTCCTTCTAACAGATTATACAGGCATGACTAGAAAAGACAGCATCCCCTTCAGAAAATGACCTATTTCAATTAGCCCTGTCTTTGCTTGCGAGTTAAAAGCTTGTAAGGCTCTGACTGTGACTTTAGGAAATAGATGATGCGTTCAACCTGCCAAGCGTAAGCAAGTCCTCTCTGGTTGATTGTCTGGCCCTTATCGGGAGCTAGTGATGCTGAACATGGGCTACACACTTGTGTTTATACACAGTGGTGGAAGACTGTCCCTTTTAAATTTTCACAGGACTTACGATCTGGGGCGACTCTGCATGTCATTAGGACAGCCAGTTCATCCCACTGACAGACCGCATGCGCTTGATGCTGGCCAGGTGTCTCTTCATTGTCATCTGAAATCTCTTCTTCTCATATTTCACGGGGTATGTTTCAGAGTCTGACTTGCAATGCAGAGAGGAGAGCTGGCTGTTGCAGACTGCCTCCCACGAAACTGCCCGTCTGGTCTTAAAAGGAGTGGCTGAAGGCTTTATGTATTCGATGGTTTGTTGGAATTGGCTGAAAGGGCTGGATGAGCTCCTCACAAGAGACGTGGTCTTCTTCCTTTGGGACAAGAGGATTTTAAGCTCTTCAGAATCACGTTGAAAAAAGAGAGACTCTTTTCTTCTGGTATTGGGACTCTCACCCAGAGTGAGAAACCCATAGGGGGTTGTAATTTTGGAGAGGTGAGGCAAGGAGAGGGCAGCTCTGGTTGCTGGGTCAGAATGATGTGCAGCTCTCTCCAGGTCTCCAGGGAAAGTCATTCTGTCTGTAAAGCATAGGGTTCCTCTTCTGTCCAGACTCTCTCCTTTGCACAGTGCATCTTTCCTGATGTAGGTTTCAGATTTGCTTCTAGTTGTTCTGCGCTTCTGAGCAACTTCATCAGAGACTCCTCTTTCAGGACAATTATCAGCTATGTCTTCCTCCGGTTCCTGCTGTAAGGAAATATGTTCTATGTCCAGAGAAGGGATGAAAAATTTAGGGATGCGATCAGGAGTCATGACAATATTGAAAATATCCTTGTTTTTCTGAGCAACTTTGTCTTCAGGTGGTGGCTTGCTGATTTTGAAACTCGTCCAAGTCAGCAAACTTTCTATAGCACTTTTTATGGAGAGCTGGGATGTACCACCAGGCACCATCATTCCAGCCAGCGGTGCTTTCTTAAGAAGCACGATGCTGTCTGCTGATTGAATTCTCACAGCACTGATTGCAGATTGGGGACTCATTTCGGCTTATAAAACAAAGCAAGTGACGTCATCTGATAGCTAGATGTCATTGGCATGGTAACCAAAGATAAGAAGGCTCTTACACTCCTACTTATATACTTACAGTCTGATTCATGCTGCACCATTACCTTAAATAAGCTTAAGCATATGATTTAATTATTTTCAAATGCCAGGATTGCGGCTGGTGCCCCAGCTATTTTCAGAAAAATAGTGGATGCAAACACCTGTAACTTTCAGGGTGTTTGGACTGTGTTATCTGCACTACTACACAAAATATAGTTAACCTTTTCTAGTATTTTTTTTCTTGAAGAGCTGTCACTAAATCAATGTAGCGCAAGTTGATGTGAAATCCACGGTTCACTTTACAATTCCTTAGTTCAGCTTTCAGCAAGTTTCATTGTTTGGTGCATTTCATGTTGCAGTGTAGGAAATGAGTGATCAAACAATTACTCGACTACTATATAGAAATGCTTCCCAAGGGTTCTCAAATTACTTTACCTTTTGCTGATGCTGTATGTACATAGCACATAATTAGATAAAAATGAGCAGCTCGTCAGAGGATGCTCAGATTACATATCTGTACTTAAAGAGGTGGGTATCTGACCAGGTACAGGCAGCAGCTTGCAAGTGCTGTACAAGTTTCTGCTGATTTGCTTAGGCTTCTGGTGAGAGCTTCCTCCCAGTGCACAGGTCTGCTGTCACTGATGCAATTTGCAGCCAACTCTGAAAGCAGCAGGGCTGACTGGCATGTAGGCGGCTACTCACCGGTATTAAACCATGTTGTCTATTGTCTGACCACTCTGCAATTTTTTCTTGCATGCTTCTCGGCTTATTTCCTACTTTTCCTCAGGCCACTAATTTGTCTTTGCTTTGCTCACATTATATGCAGTTCACAGAGAAAACTCTGGAAAATGTAAACAAGTGCACAAACATATTGCCTTGGCTTTCGTCTTTGCAGTACGGGTTGTTCTGTGTTTGCTTTTCGTTGATAATCCTATGAAGATGTCTTAGTCTTTGTGACATTGAAGGCACCTGTGGTACTAGGTACTTTGAAAGCACAAGGTAAACCTGCCTGTGTTGCAACATAAAGCCCAGAAAGCCTGATTTTTATTTTATTTTGTTTTTGCACAGTTACTTATTTCGGTTTTTTTCTCTGTTACTTTTCCCACTACTCCTGTTTCCTATTGCTATATTTTGAGGACGGAAGTGCAGTCCTCATAATTCAATCACATATGCAAGCTACTCAAAATTGTTTGGACTTCTTTGTATTCAGTTCTCCACTGTCTTTTTTTTCTAGTTTGGTTGTGAATTTGGGGTGCTTTTGGGTCCAGGTACATGTCAGCACTTCACTACAGTATTTCTCATCTGTGGTTTGTTGAAGACAGAAAATGATAGTTCAAATCTTTTGTTGGCATTTTGGGAGATACAGATACTTCATAGAATCATTAGGGATTGGAAAGGACCTCGAAAGATCATCTAGTCCAAACCCCCTACGACAGCAGGATCACCTAGATCAAGTCACACAGGAACATATCCAGGCAGGTTTTAAACGTCTCCAGAGAAAAAGACTCCACAAACCCCCTAGGCAGCCTGTTCCAATGGTCTGTCACCCTTACTGGGAAGAAGTTCCTTCTAATATTTATATGGAACCTCTTATATTCCAGGTTACACCCATTGCCCCTTGTCCTATCACCAGACGACATTGAGAAGAACCTAGCTCCATCCACCTGACAACCACCCCGCACATATTTATCAATATTAATGAGGTCACCCTTCAGTTTCCTCTTCTCCAAGCTGAATGGACCCAGCTCCCTCAGCCTTTCCTCATAAGGGAGGTGTCTTACTTCGTTCATCAACTTTGTTGCTCTATGCTGGACAGTCTCCAGCAGCCCCACATCCCTCTTGAACTGAGGGGCCAAGAACTAGACACAATACTCGAGATGTGGTCTCACCAGGGCAGAGCAGATGGGGAGAAGAACCTCTCTCGGTCTGCTAACCACCCCCCTTCTGATCCAACCAAGGGTGCTGTTGGCCCTCTTGGCCACAAAAGCATATTACTGGCTAATGGTCATCCTGCATGAACCCCTTTCTCCTATGCTGCTATCCAACAGGTCAGTCCCCAACCTATACTGGTACCCGAGGTTCTGGCCCAGATGCCAGACTCTACAATTACCCTTGCTACATTTCATTAAATTTCTCCCTTCCCAGCTCTGTAGCCTGTCCAAGTCTTGCTGAATGGTAGTGCAGCCTGCTGGGGTATTTGTGACACCACCCAGCTTTGTGTCATCATCAAACTTGCTGACAGTGCACCCTAATCCCTCATCCAAGTCGTTAATGAATAGATTGAACAGGGGTGGTCCCAGGCCTGACCCTTGGGGCAGTCCACTAGATACAGGCCTCCAACTAGACTCTGTCCCACTGACCACTACTCTCTGGCTTCTGTCCTGCAGCCAGTTCATGGTCCACCTCACTACCTGATCATCCAGTCCACACAGCCTCAATTTGGTTGCGAGAATGCTGTGTGAGACTGTGTCAAATGACTTACTGCAGTCAAGATAGACCACATCCACTGCTCTGCCATCATCTGCCCACCTGGTTATGCCCTCATGAAAGGCTATCAGTTTGGAAAAGCATGACTTCCTCCTGGTGCAGCCATGCTGACTGTCTGTCATGCCCCTCTTGTCCTTGATGTTCCTAGAGACAGCATCCAGGACAAATTGTTCCATCACCTTTCCTGGGATGGAGGTGACACTGACTGGTCTAGAGTTACTTGGGGCTTCTTTCTTATTGTGTTTGAAGATTGGAGTGACATTTGCTATCCCCCAGTCCCTAGGCACCTCTTCTGTTCCTCATGACTTAGCAAAGATGATGGAGAGTTTCTTAGCAATGACTTCTGCCGACTCCCTCAGTACGTGCGGGTACATCCCATCAGGGCCCATGGATTTGTGTGCATCCAGTTTGCTCAGCTTATCCCTAACCCAGCCAAGGCAGGCTCCTCTCTTGCCTTGACTTCCTCTGGAGCTTCAAGAGTCTGGGGATTTATATCAGGACAGCTCCCAGAAGTATAGACAGAGGCAAAGAAGGTGTTCGTATCAATAATACAATCTTTTCAAGGAACTGGCTCTTCACAGAATCACAGGACATTAGGGACTGCAAGGGACCTCGAATAATAATCCAGTCCAATGCCCCTGCCACAGTAGGATCACCTAGATCAAGTTGCACAGGAACATGGCCAGGTAGGTTTTAAACTTCTCCAGAAAAGGAGACTCCACAGCCCATCTGGACAGCAACTTCCAGTGCTCTGTCATCCTCACCACAAAGAAGTTCCTTCTCATATTGTTGTGGAACCCACTCTGTTCCAGCTCACACTCATTGCCCTTTGTCCTATTATTGGATGCCAGTGAGCAGAGCCTAGCTCCATCCTCCTGACACCCACCCTTCACATATTTATAAACATTAATAAAGTCACCTCTCAGTCTCCTTTTTTCCAAGCTGAAGTGACCCCGCTCCCTCAGCCGTTGCTTATCAGGGACATGCTCCACTTCCTTCATCATCTTCTTCTCTAAGAATGATCAAACTCCTCTAGCAGAAATTGTCCTATAGGCACCAAATAACTGCAGATTTGTTACAAAAATAAGAGTTATTGGTTGACACTTGGAAAATTCATCAATATTCAACATATAGAACAGTAATAACAAAAATAGTGTGTCTTAAAATCACCTATAAATGAGCTATTGCCCATTTTGTTCTGATTGTTTGTGGAGATGCTGGTTTTGGCTAGCAGAGAGTTAATTTTCTTCACAGTAGCTGGTATGGACTATGCTTGGGATTTGTGCTGGCAGCAGTGCTGGCAATACTGGGATGTTTTAGTCACTGCTGAGCCGTGGGATCAGGGTCAGAATCTTTTCTGCTCCTTGTATGACCCACCAGTGAGCAGCCTGGAGGTGCACAGGAATCTGGGAAGCAGCACATCTGGGACGGTTGACCCCAACTGACTAAAAGGATATTCCTTTCGATATGAAATCAAGCCCAGGTTATAAAGCAGAGGAAAGAGGAAGGAGGTGTTTGTATTTATCATGTTTGTCTTCATAGGTGACCATTGAGTGTGATGGATTCTGGCTTTCCTGATGATGGCTGAACCAGATGCCAATGGGGAATGAATCCCTGATTTTGCTTTGCTTTTGCTTTACCTGTTAAAATACCTTTATCTCAACACATGGGGTTTCCTACTTTTCTGATTCCCACACCCTCTAAGCAGGGGGGGGGAGTGAGAGACCAGCTGTGTGGTGCTGAGATGCCAGCTGGGGTTAAACCACAACATCAGAAAAGAAAAATGAGGAAAGTGCTTTAATTGCTGGGAAGAAGATCCCTCAGGGCACTGCCATTTCATGAGGCCTTAGTGATTTAAATTGCACATTTGCTTCTCTAGCTGGAAAATATTCTAAAAAAAAAAAATGTTTTCCCCATAGCTGAATCACACATTAGATTCAGGGAAAATTTGCAAATTTGCCAGTCCTTTGAGAACTCTGCAGTATGAGCTTCACTGGTCTCTGATGTTACTACTTTAGTAGATAAGTGTTAGGGAAAAAAAAAAGGATATGTTATTACTGTTCATGAGAGCTCCCTGCTGTCCTTTGCACCTTAATATATTCTCACTTCATTTGCAAGTAAAAAAATTATACTTAACTCCATTTCTACCCTATGTCCAAAATGTATTTCTGCAAAAAAATGTCTTCAGATCTCCAAGGAAAACATAAATTAGAAATAAATAGCTTGATAGCTCCCATTAGACATCAAACAGTTTGATATCTCCCATAATGGAGTGGAGAATTTGCTTTAAGCACTTTGACTTGGGTCCAAGTAGTTATAGTTAAGGTTAGAATTTTAGGATTTAAGGTTAGGAATCTTTCCTCAGGTTTCCCCTCTCTTAACAAGCTTGCTTCAAGACACACGGATATGTTTTCTATTTGCTTTCAAAATTTAAAGCACAATGCACTTTGACTTGAGTAACTTCTCCAAACACGTAAACAAACACATACATACAAAGCTCTAATACTCATACATACACGTACACATATACCCGCATGCGAATGTGTATATGAATGTGTATAACTGTCTACACACGTGAATCTTAGACTATGGCATTATGGTTCAAAATGCATTCTATATTCATCATTTCACAGAGTGCTGTGATTTAACATTTATTTTTAATTAGCTATTATTTCTTTTCAGTTCGCTACGTCAAAGCAGAGTTCCAACTGTAAACAACTGCAACCAATAGAAAGATCCAGTGCCTTTAATAAGGTTCAGATCAGGTTTAGACCTTTAATTCGGTTATAGAAGATTAACAGTGGCATGATTCTGGGGAAGTATTTAAGTTGCAAATATCTTAAATACGCATTGCATTACAAACTCTAGGAGCAACATTTTCTTCCCATCATTTCCATTATAAACTCACTAGCCAACAGAACGTATCTTTTTTATTCTTTGATCCTAATGGCATCAGCAGATTTTCAGTGATTTCTTCACCTAGGTTCAAAAGCAAAAAGAGATGTTTGCATGTCTTACACAATATTTTCGTTAAATAGCTCAATTGTTAAATGTAGTTTTTGCAGGCTTTCTTTAGAATAAGATTTCACCTCTGAAAATTGCACACAGCTAGGAAATGGTTCTAGCTTTCATCTTTCCTGCAAAGGATGTATATTTCTGGTGTCTATGAATACACAAATGCTTAGTACTTACAATGAGCTTTTCATCTTTGATGCGCATCAAGAACATTAACTAATTAATCTTCACAGCCCCCTGAGGGGTAAGTAAGCATTATCCCTGTGATATTTGCTGTGCACACAATAAGGAGAGAAGAATGGAAATTGCTAGTGCTTATGCCAAAAAAAAGAGCTGTAGTGATATAAAACCAGCTCTTTTCTAGTGTGCAGGAGTACTGGTGCTCAAGGAACATCTGATAGTGGCTGGCTTGTCATCTGGTTTTGGCTCGTAGTTGCACTTTGTCCCCGTGCACACCTTCAAACAAAAGTCTTGTAGTTTGAATTATTTATTTTTTCACTAGATGCCTCAGAGAAGCAGCAATCCTTGGCAGTGAGTTTTAGTCGGGTACCAGATTACCAGATGCTGGAGCTGTGAAGAGCTCAGATGTTGCTTTTCTTCTAAAATTAGTACTTGTGCTTCATCGGAAGATACAGCCATTTTTTATAGAATATTGCTGGGGCTTGGACTCTTTCAGTTGTCTACTGCTTTTCAGTTGTCTTATTCGTATGATGGGGTCTAGGCTATAGCCATGACCCATCCTTAATGTCCAGTTTTGCTTGCCTTGAGATCAAACATGTATAGCACTATCTATTGACAGCTCTTGCTTTGCCTGAAGAATTCAGTGTTTTTTCTCCAATTAATTGCAGCTCTGGTTTTAGGAATTCAATGTAGATTAAGTTAAGGTCACTCTCTTGGCATTTGGGGTTTTGGCACGGCTACCACATGTGATGATATTTACCTTCTCCTGCCAACAATACAGAATCTGTTTATGAAAAGATCTCCAGTCTGAGTAACATGGTCTAGCATCAGAGTAAGTGAGAACCAGCCAGGGCTCAAACTAAAATTTCTAAACCGTATGTTGCATTTGCACACGTCTCACAGCTTCCAACCGAGAGGGGCTTCATCCAAGTACTAGGGGTTACTAGTTACTGTGAATGTTATATAAGAAAATAAATATTACATAAAAAGTTAAGAACTATTGCATAAGAACTCTTCTTGTGAAGCTTAATTATACACTTGTAACCACAGGCTATCAGCTCAACTCATTGCACAGAGTTAGTCTTTGTTTCCTGGCAGAAACAGCTGAGGCAGAAAAACCCTACCGTACCCCACACTGTGTGCATGGCCAGTGAAGAAATCTGACTGGTAGCGATTTTTCAGAGCTAATTCATGAATACTTGAAATGACACAGAGTGTTGATGGAAAGCAATGTAAATTAATTATGTTTCTTTATTCTTTAGCAGGTAAATATAAAGCTAGGGGAAAAAACCCTAATACGGACTTTAGAGGTCATGCTCAAGACCCTTGTAATGGAAAACCTCAACTTGTGGCTTATGTCACCACAGCAGTAAACATGACCAGCTTATCAGCTGATATAACAAACTTCTAGGTCAGTTGTTTGACAGAGGACAAGTCTTTCTCACAGTACAGGAAGGTAAGAATCAAACCAAGCACTAAGTTTCTGGAGAACTCTGTGCTAGAGAAATTGTATTCTCCTGTAGTTAGGTAAAACAGCGCATTCCAGCTCAAGCAAAGAAGCCCAAAGCTTTGCTGCTTCAACAGCCTTTGCTTTGTTGCTCTCAGTCATTTTCAGTCACTTCCAATTGCCTATTTAATAGCAAGGAGACAGCAGACAGTAGCTTCCTTAAATTATTCATTTCAGCCCTACAAAGTGACTCTCAAGATTTCATTGCTTCTGTTTTACGGTGTTAATAATTCAGAGCTGCTAGAGAAGCAAAGCTTGCCAGTTTAGTGCTTATCTTTCATTTCCTTAACAATATTACACTTCTCAGTCTTGTCCTGGTAGCTCATAGGATCGGAACCTCAGTTTTCTCACATGTTCACCAATAGAAATATGCTGGAGTAGACTACATTTGACAGAGAAGAACTGTTCACTTATATCCTTTTGGATTCAGCAGCCAGAATGATCTACTGTTTCCAAATATCTTGGAAAATAAATAAATACTACCCTCTGGTGTTTTCCATTTGTAAAGATTGTCATGGTATCCACTCTCATGCAAAAAATAGAAGGTGCTTATTTTAATTACTTTCTAAGCGCTAAAGCATTCACGTATTGCTGAAGATCACTGATTTCCATTCAATCTTGGAGTAGTTAAAAGACCAAGATGCATAAAAGGGTAACTTGAGCTGCAGCCTACTGAACACAAAGCATCTCAAACTGACACCAAAAATCATACTAAATGTGGTCATATTTCTAAACTCTGCTTTTAAATGTTCTGCATGAATAACATATTAATACTGCTATATTAAAAGCATATTATGGCACTTGCACTGGTCACATATATTAAGGGAATGTGCTGTATGATTGTATTCTCTGATGAATCATGTGTAGCATATATTGGAGTCTAATACACTATTAATAAAAGGACGATCTCAGCTCCCTTAGCACCATCCAACATAAAAGTTGAATGAATTACTGAAAAAAGTGATTCAAACAGTGGTTAAACAAGGAATAAATAGTAAAACCTGTACATCAAACCTCATCCTGATATGTTCCTGTAAACAGAAGGAATGCGTTTCACATCACAGAATGACAGAACATTAGTGATTGGAAGGGACCTCGGAAGATCATCCAGTCCAATCCTCCCACCACGGCAGGATCCCGAGATCCATTCACAGAGGAACACATCCAGACGAGTTTTAAACATCTCCAGAGAATGAGAATCTATAACCTTCCTGGTCAGCCCATTCTAGTGCTCTGTCACCCTCACTGTGAACAAGGTCCTTCAGTGTGCGTGGACTCACACATACGTGTGTCAAATGTTTATGATCATGTCTGACTAGATGGTCTTTCAAGGTCCCTTCCAATCCCTAACGATTCTATGATTCTATGGGACCCCCTCTTCTGCCCATCCAGTCGACTTCCCACATACACAGGCTTAGCCCAAGGTCAGCAATATACATCTGACTTAAAGACCATCTTTCTAAAAGGTATATGGAGTCTTAAACAAAAGATCCTGAGTGACAGATTTAACTCCTGTTTTGTCTGGCAAACAGCTACTGGTTTATTTTCTGCTGTGATGAAGAAGATATTTTGAAGTCCCTTCCAATCCCTAATGTTCTGTGATTCTGTGATTGATGTGGTCTTTTGCCTTTTGTGTGAGAATAATCATCAACAGCCACTCCATCCTTCTGACAATCTCTTGTCATTTGTCACAGTAGATATTTAACTGAATTAACATGTGACTTTGGTTTTTGTTGTCACACTGATCTCACAAATGAAATGAGGAATATAAAATAAAACCAATTAAGTCAGAGTTGTTCTTGCTTGGGGCAAAATTTTATCAGTATGTCAGAAATTTCATGTCTACAAATGTTTTTTTCTCTGTCCACTAGAAAATTTGGACCGTCCACTAGAAAACTTAAACTGTCCACTAGAAAATTTGGTCTTTGTATTCCAGTTATGCCAAGTTACCATCCTTCACCATGAGATAAAGAAAAGTTGAGCTTTATTTACACAATTTACAACATTAAATAAAAAAACAGTCCATCAGATTCCATAAAAAGTCTTGACATTCATTTAAAAAACTATGAGAAATAATTTACATTTGCTTACTTCTATGTTTCAGTATCTCCATGTGTCACTCTTGACTGTTTTATGTCTTTGCTGGGGTACTCAGAGGGGTTATGAGATCTGTATTTGTAGATACCATTAACAATATTAATGTACTGAATCTCTATTCGTATTTTTTTAAATATAAAATACATAATGTCATAAGACGTAAGAAAGCTATAGACCTGAGAACATTTTCCAAGCTTTCCCATTAAAGCTTGCAGTGTAGACAGATAAATTCTAGATTTCTTGTACCTAAAAAAACGGAAATAAGGGGACACAGTCTCCTTCACCTGACATTGATTATTCTTACAAACTCTAAAGTTTTACATGCCTGAAACCATATCTGAGATTAGAGTAAACACAGACATATAATAGAGTTTTATCACTGACTACATACATGGAAGGAACTGCTTACATATCTCAAGCATGAAATAATTGGCAGTAATGTCTCACCTAAACGTAAACAACAGAGATAAGCAAAGTAAATTACCAATTTTCTCTCTCGCTTGAGAGAGTGTCATAGTGACTATTTTGTGTTGACAAATATTTTCTGGATAGATAAAATAGTTGGCTAGGCAACACTGCCTAGGACTTGCCAAAGACAATGTGACAGAAGTTGTTTCAGGGAAGGACCTGGGTGTACCCAGCAATTTTTCCCTCATCCCTGCACCTGACATCCATGCCAGTGACACCTTCTGCCTCGTAACAGCTTACTGTGGAGCTGCAAGGCTTCACATAGAGCCAGTTAAGGAGAATACAAAATTTGACAAGATGAAGAAAAAGGACCTGCAAGGAGGTAAATTCTTCTCTCGCCTTCAAGCTACAACTGTTCATTCAATCTCATTTAAGTATAATTTTCTCCCTCAGCTGTACATCTGGTCTGATGCCTCTAATTTGCTGTCCTAGCATTTGCTCAGAGTCATGGAGCGTATTCCCAGCAAGATTCGTTACTGGAGTGCTGCTACCAGTGAAGCTCTGGCACTCTGCAACTGACTGTGTTATCTTTTAAAGTCAGAGTATTCACAGAATCACAGAAAACTAGGGATTGTAAGGGACCTCGAAAGATCATCCAGTCCAATCCCCCTGCCAGAGCAGGATGCCCTAGATCAAGTTGCACAGGAACATATCCAGGCAGGTTTTATTTGTCTGAAAGCAGCACAGTGAAAACATTAAATTAATCTGTTGTCTTCTTTCTCCTTCTAAAATCACCTGTCCCGTGTGGTTGTTGCATTTTATGATGTACAGGATAGCTCCACTTTGAAGACTCCAGCAGCACACATGAGGAAGGGAGTTTCCACTTTCAGTCTATGAATTTCTGTGCTGCCTGTGTGTTTCACCTTTGAGGTAAAATCTCTGAGGTGTATTTTCAAAGACTGTATGAAAAATTTCCATCCTGAAGCTGATGGGAGCTCTATGACTGAACCCTGGGAGACATGGAATCTGCTTCCATTAATGTTTTTACAATGCTTTTTGAGAATGGGGCTCTTTCTTCCTGGTTTTGCTACATGACTTTCATAGACTGAGAAGAGAATCATAGAATGGATAGGGTTGGAAAGGACCTTAAAGATCACCTAGTTCCAATACTGCTGCACCAACAGGAGTATCTTCACTAGATCAGGTTACTCAGGACCCCATCCAACCCGGCCTTGAAAACTTCCAGGGATGAGGCAGCCACAAGTCCCTTGGACAACCCGTTTCAGCGTCTCACCACTGTCACAGCAAAGAATTTGTTCCTAATGCCCAATCTCAATCAAATTCTAACCAGTTTCCCTTGTCCTCTCACTGAAGCATCAAGTTGTCAAGATCCAAAAACCCATGCATAGAAGGACTTCAGCTAGGATAGTGTCAGTAAACTAGTTGTGATGCTCAGGAGATTCAGAGGAGTGAGGTTAGACTTTGTCACACTTGCATTATTATTCAGAGCACCACGCTCACCATCTTTGTCCATACAGACTTCCCAGGCATGCTGTGCACATTATCCACCTCTCTGTATGGATTTAAACTTCATGTCCGTTTTAGATTTATGAGTAAACTAACCAGAAGAATGCAGGCGTCAAATGATTCTCACAACGCCGCAATATCCTTGTTTTCTGCACCCAATGGAAGTGGTCTCAAACTATATCTCACACTATATCTCAGACTAGGTAAACAAGGTAAACTAAAGACTTCCAGTACCTGATAGTAGCCTTGCAATACTTGAAGGGGGCTGCAGGAAAACTGGGCAGTGACTTTTTGAAAGTGACAAAGGATAAACAAAACCCTGTTTAGGTGTCAAGCTAAAACAGGATGGATTTAAAGCAGATCTTAGGAAGAAATTCCTCACTCTGACTCCAGTGAGGCACTGGAGGATGTTGTCCAAAGAAGTGGCAGCTTGAAAGTGTTCAAGGTCAGGTTGAATGGGGCTCTGGGCAATCTGGTCTGATGAGATGTGTCCATGCCCGTGGCAGGGCTGTTGGAACTAGATGATCTTTGAAGTCCCTTCCAACCTAAACCAGACTAACCAGTCTGTGATTCTAAGATATAGCCTCATTTGCTTCCCAACACTGGAATTTAATATCAGTTCCATCTAGATAAAGCTCTACTTGTGGTCTGATAAGTAAAATAGATGTTGTATAGGTTTTATTAAATTACAAAGCCTGCAGCAACAGGAAAAATCATGTAAACTAGCAGCACTGTTAAGTTTAATACAATAAAGTAAAATGTTATGGTAATGAGACTGAGGGCAGAAAAGCAGGGGAATTCTCTGTCTTTTGGTACTAGATGTGACGGTGATGGATGAGCAGAGCAAACTGGAGTTTAGTATTCAGTGCTGGCAAGGCTTCCACGTTCAGGTAGTGTCAGATCATGCACAAGAGTGAGTTTTAAGCCCACGGTAAAGCGGGGGTGGTGACAAGAAGGTTAATATAGAAAGAGGGGTGATAACATGAGCCAAATTACAGCTGAAACAAGCAGTATTTCACAAGTATTGAAGCATAATTGTATAATGGATCAATTAACCTGTGGAACTCCCCACCAAAGAGCAGAAGTAGAATTAATTATGTCCGAACAGTAATAGTCTGCATAATTTCACAGAAGAACAAACACGCAGATGAAAATCACAAATAGGTTGAAGCACTCAGTAGCCTCTAGATGGGATAATGAAGGAATTTGTCTCTTAATATGACGGAAGAACTGGCTAGATGTTAAAATGAGAGAGACTGCTATAAAGACTGCTAACAAAGGCAAGGGAATTAATGAGACCCTTCCTACAGGAAGATAAACTACTTCTAAACAGCTTTGTAGACCTCATTGAAATGGCTGGGCTTTGCAGAAAACTGGGGCAAATTTAGGTCCAGGCACTTTCTTTGCAGTAATCAATCTGTCCTGTAGATATGCTGAGATATAAAATTCCACGTAGTGAAGACTGTGTGCGTTGAAATTAAAAGGAAAAAAAAAAAGGCATGACAGTTTTTATGAATTACAACCCTACACCGTAAGACCCAGTTTTGTTTAACCATGAAATGCGCAACGTGAGGTTGTAAGATAGTGTATTTACATACTAATAAAGTGATAATTATGAAAAAAGAGGATTTTAATAACTCCGAGGAATTGCATTGTAATGTACTGACCAGAGGTACTTAGACAGTTAATCTGTAACACAGAATAAACAAGACATCCATGTTTACAGGATTTTTCCTCAGTTTGGATAATGACTCATCCTAACTCTACCAGCCTAAGCTAAAGTAAACGTTGCTATCATCACAGCGGTATCACTTTGTCTCTTGATTTCTTGCTAGCAGAGCCTAGGAGTTTATCTCTTCAGTGTGAATGATCATGCCAGGAAAGGTAAGAAGTGTTAATTGGGCCCTATCTAATCTGCTGATCTTGAGCAGATTGTTTTAGAAAAACTCCTGATTGCCGCTTAAGTGCTCCAAACAAAGAGGAATTTGCTGAGGTGTTTGACATGAAAAATTAGAGAGATCCTTTGCAGGGAGGCATGGGAAGGGCAAGGAACAAAGACTGTGCTCTGCAGCACAGCCTGATGTTCACATCACAAAAATAGATGTTTTCATGAGATAAGGGGAATGCAGTATTTAATAATTTTGAAACCAGTTATTTCTCATACAAGTGAGACAGTTTTTAAAAAATAAATTCTTCTCATTTTAGAGCCTTAGCAGAAAAAGTGGGACTTGAGGAATGATGATATATCTGACTTTTTCTTTCTTTCCACCATCTCTGGTAGCAGATTGCTGCGTACGCAGCAGCACAGCAATACCAGCTTGCGTCTTTGGATGGCAGCAGCATTCTAAGGACATGATTCGACCTGAGATGCCCTGTTCATAACAATATCACACTGACCGGATGCCTCTGGCCCTGATGCTGAGCTCAAGGCTGGTGCTGCAAGTCGAGAACTGATTCAGTTGACCTTTACTGTGTTCGTTGGGAAACATGGCAGAGACGTGTGGACCATGTTACACGATGCTTGGTAGGACAGGGAAAGACGTCTTGTCTGGTTATCAATTCTATACCCAAGGCAAGAAAAAGTTATGTAGTGATTATCTGCAGTGTCAACTTGCCAAATGTATTAGGTCAAAAGCAATCAAGGGATGCTTGCCACCTTCTTTTCTGCTTGCAGCATGAAATAAGTGTTAATAGTAAGATGCCCTTTCTAAAAAACATGTTCAAAGTACCGGAACTGTTAAAGAAATAGAAAGCACAAGCGAAAATGCTGCTGAAAAGATGATTCGTACAGCCCTTTTTTTTTTCATTTTCTTGTTCAAAGATTTGTTTTTGTAGCTTGTCTCCCCCAGCTCAGATTATCATAGTTTGTCCAGTTGCACTCTACTACTTACCTGTGATCTTACAGTATCAGAGGTTTAAAAGGTCTTCTTAAAAATAGTTCTGACTTGGGTCTAACAGGAAAATAATAGTAAGCTTTTAACAAGTTTCAAGCAAATCTTGAAGAGATTTGTCCACTTGTATTCGAACCCCTAGGGTTTACAAGATAGCTGCAGATCTGATAAAGAGCTCATTGTAAAATAAGCTCTAGTAAAACAAGCTTATCCCAGCAGCTAGCAAATCTCAAAATAACAACAAAGTTTGAAAGGTCTGTTTCCTTCAAATATATATATATTTTATAAGTTAATGTTTAATTGGAACTTTTATGGGAAGCACATGATAGCTATGGTCCTAACATCTACATTTTTCAGGAGATATTTTCTGAAGGCAGTATTCCAATGCATCATTTTTATATAGTCAGAGTGCGTGTGCGTGTCTAGTTACGGCAGAACAGAGCTTTGCTTTCATACATTTTTAAAAGAACTTATAGTAAGCATAAAGAAGGTACAATAATATTTGTATTGGCTCACTAAATCAAAACATGGTCCATAAAATTAACTCAGTTATCTGCAGTCTTTAAATCTCCCCCAGTCTCTGAGCTGTAGTGTCACAGCAAATAAATATGGGTGTCAAGACACTTGAGCTGTTCCAAGTAGGCTATTTATTTCAGTTAGTTTAGATCTTCTTAACTAAACAACTTCAAATGCTTACTATACACCTCCATAGGTTGAATTGGCCAAGAAAACATATCACAGAATCACAGAATCAGTTTGGAAAAGATCTTTGGGATCACTGAGTCCAACCATCAACCCTACTCTACAAGTTCACCCTAAACCAGATACCCCAACACAACACCTAAGCGACTTTTAAACTCATCCAGAGATGGTGACTCAACCACCACCCTGGACAAATACATGTGTATATATATATATATATATATATGTATGTATGCTGTAATCTCTCAGAGGTCTTATTTATTTTGTTCTCTAAAGGAATAAAATCACAGGTCCTGCCCAAGACTCAAATTCCCTCTGCTGTGCTAGTATGGAGAAAACCCAAGAAGGTCAAGATTTTTAGTCTTCTAATCTCCCAGCAAACCAGGCTAGTAGCTCAAGGAAAATCTCCCTGTCTGGGTTAGGTTAATGTCTTTTAGAGAAAATGAAACTAGCAGCAAGAGGGAGGATATGAGGAAGGGGGCATAAGCGCTATTTTGAATGATGATGAAGTATGATTGGGAAACTCCTGCTAAGACAGAAGTAAGGATGGCTACAGACCTTGTGGTTTCCATGATGTAAGACAACCCTAATTCCTTCACCCTAGAGAACACAGCGAGGACAATAAATGCATTTATACTTCAGACCACTGATGTACAGTAATTTCCTTGTTGCCATAGTGAGGAACAGATGACCTAAGCAGATGAACAATCCATGTCAGGCAACAACTCTTAACATGAAAAGCTGAAAATCACTAAAAGGATGATAATGTCATTATCAGGAATGTTTGTGTTCCTGTATTCAATATTGAAGCAAAAAAAACCTTCATTAGAAATTATGATTTCTTTAAAGACCTTCTTGAAAAATAATCTTTTATTAAATCAGTATTTGCAGAAAGCACTTGACTGCCCTTTGAGCTTTCTTTTTGAGAAGACTGGTAGTCTGCCCTTTTCAAATCTGCTGGGATGCAGTTCATATCCAGATCTTCTGAAAACTTAGACTGATCATTGAGCTGACATGCTTAAGATATAGGAACAGGATTCAGAGGCTTGTTAGGAGGTAAAGTCATCTTGACACTCAATCTTAGCTTCCACAGAGTATCTAGACATACTGTTAGTACACAAATATATATGTTGAAATGTTAAGGTTAATCTCATACAATAGAACCCGATTCAGCAGTTACTGCATAGAATTCCAACAGTCTCTGAGAATAAAGTAACCCAGCAAATTTCTGCTGCTCCTACAGCAGGAAGGAGGTAGGTTCAGTTGTAGACATCTCAGTTCTGTGTGATGCCTTAGACAGACCAGACAATTCAAAAATCCCTAGAAGTCTCTCTTCATGGTCTGGTACACAGGCAACACACCCTACACGTTATGAGGCATGAAGAAGGGATGCAGAGGCCATGTTCACTCATGTGAGATCAAGTGGAAACCACCACAGGCTAATGTCCAGAAAGAGGATCCAATCCAAGTCATCAGGAATGTGATTTATTTGCTAACACCTCTCTGTAAATCCCTCTAAACAACTCATGATTATCCTACACATATGCCAAAGGAAAAGTATTGATGCCAATCTGGTATTTATCACCTCCCCCTATGCCCTTGCACAAATGTACCCCACACGTAATTTTAGTCAAGATTCCCCTTCTCAGTCAGTTTTAAGCTATAAAATTTTTGTTTATTTGGTTGTTTTTCAAGAGCAGCTGTGTGTTTCCCTGCATGTTTATTTTTCAAAATGACATATGAAAGGCCCAAGAACAAATTAGACTGACAGCAAAACAGTATAACTCAGTCTGTATAAAAGGGTGTCGAATACGTGAGGGGAACAACCTGAAGAAATAGCTTCTGGAAAATATGTTTTGCTCCTAGGGAGAAATCCATAACCCGTGCAGCTCCTGTAAGCAATGAGGCAGTTTGTGGTTCTATAGAGCTTTCTGTTATAATATTTAACATGCAATGACATTTAGTGTCTCCCAGAATCACAGAACATTAAGGATTGGAAGGGACCTCAAAAGATCATCTAGTTCAATTCCTCTGCCACAGAATCTTCTAGACCAAGTCACACAGGTACGTTTTAAATGAATCCAGAGAAGGAGATTCCACAACAGTCCCAGGCAGCCCCTTCCAGTGCTCTGTCACCCCCACCATGAAAAAGTTCTCATATTAGTATGAAAACTCCAATGTTCCAGCTTACACCCATTGCCCCCGTCCTCCCTAAAAACAAACTGGCAACATCCAGGTGAATAAAAGATTATTTCCCGCATTTTAAAGCATTCTTTAAAAGTTGTTTAAGTTGTGTGCATCCATTTATCAGTATAACCCACCCTATCATTTAACAGGTGAAAGTTATGATGGATAAGGTCTAAAAAAATAGGATAATATTTCTGTGTTGCACAAGTGTAAATGTGGACTGTGAAGTAGGGGGCATCAAATTATGTCCTTAACACTCAATTACTTAAATATTCCTAGAAAACACAAAATCATAGAATCACAGAACATTAGGGATAGGAAGGGAACTTGAAAGACCATCTAGTTCAATCCCACTGACACAGCAGGATGACTGAGATCCAGTCGCACAGGAACATGTACAGGCAGGTTTCAAACATTTCCAGAGAAGGAGACTCCAGAACTTCCCTGCACAGCCCCTTCCAGTGCTCCATCACCTGCACCACGAACAAGTTTCTTCCCATATTTATGTGGAACTTCCTCTGTTCCAGCTCACACCCAGTGCCCCTAAATGCTCTGTATTAGATAATACTCAGTAGTTAACTGATTTCAATTAAATGGTAAATAACAGTCCTCTACTTTGCTGAAATCAGCCACAAGAGGGAGAAATTATCATAAAATAAGCGATCCTGTTGATTCTACAGTTTTGCAGTCTATAAAATAATTGTTGCAATAGATTTAAATATAGGGCACTAGTGATGTTTGCAGAGATTTCCTTTAGCATTTTCAGTCTGCAATGTAGCATAGAATTTAAACCAGCCCAAGAACACGATATTATATATAATCCTAACTTGCTGTGTCCCTCCATAAAAATGAAGTGCATTTTTGAGGACACAATAATTGCACACTCACAGGGTGCAGGATTATCTCGGTGTCCTGCCAGCAGTGTTGTGGATTATGCTGTAGGAAATACTTCTTCCCTGTTTTCCTCTAGCAAGTAAAGGATAGCACAACACTTAAAAGTACAGAGTAAAAACTTTAATTTACTGCACACAGAATCACTCTGGCTGGAAAAGACCCCTGGCATCATCGAGTCCAACCATCTACCCTACTCTACAAGTTCACCCCTAAAACAGATCCCTCAACACCTCATCGAAACGACACATTCAGAGATGGCGACTCAACCACCTCCCTGGGAAGCCCATTCCATCGCCTGACCACCCTTTCTGTGAAAATATTCTTCCTAATGTCAAGTCTAAACCCACCCTGTTGTAACTTGAACCCATTACATTTTCTTCTATCACTAATTGCTTGTTAGTAGAGACCAGCACCAACCTCTGTACAAGGTCCCTTCAGGTAGTTGTAAAGAGTGATGGGTCTCCTCTCAGCCTCCTCTTCTTCAAACTAAAGACCCCCAGCTCTTCCAGTCTTTCCTCATAGGATTTATTCTTCAGGCCCTTCACCAGTTTAGTTGCCCTTCTCTGCACCTGCCCCAGCACCTCTCTTGTAATGAGATGCCCCAAACTGGACACAATGCTCAAGATGTGGCCTCACCAGTGCTGAGTACAGGGGGACAGTCATCTCCCTACTCCTGCTGGACACACAGTTTCTAATACAAGCCAGGATGCCATTGGCTTTCTTGGCCACGTGGGCACACTGCTGGCTCATCTTCCTGTCAGTTAGAACCCCCAGGTCCCTCTCTGCCCGATGGCTCTCCAGCCGCACCTCCGCAAGCCTGCAGCACTGCAGAGGGTAGTTGCTGCCCAAGTGAGTGGTCACAGAATCACAGAACATTAGGGATTGGAAGAGACCTCAAAAGATCATCTAGTCCAAGCCCCGTTCCACAGCAGGATCTCCTAAATCAAGTGGCACAGGATCAAGTCCAAGCAAGGTTTAAACATCTCCAGAGAAGGAGACTCCACAGCCTCGCTGGGCAGCCCCTTCCAGCTCTCTGTCTCTTCCCTCACTGGGAAGAAATTCCTTCTCATGTTTATGTGGAACCTCCTCTGTTCCATCTCACACCTGTTGCCCCTTGTCATATCATTAGATGCCATTGAGGAGAGCCTGGCTCCATCCTTCTGACACCCACCCTTCACATATTTATAAACATTAACAAGGTCACCCCTCAGTCTCCTCTTCTCCAAGCTGAAGAGACCCAGCTCCCTCAGCCTTTCCTCATAAGGGAGATGCTCCACCCCCTTCACTATCTTTGTAGCTCTGTGCTGAACTCTCTCCAGCAGTTCTCTGTCCTTCTGGAACTGAGGAGTTCAGACCTGGACACAATATTCCAGACATGGTCTCACCAGGGCAGAGTAGAGGGGGAGGAAAAGCTTGGAAGGCAGAAGAGATTTTCTTTTGCTTTAATGTATGTACTCTTAAATCACCAAACTCTGTCAGCAGATAGAAATTGGAATAAAACACAGTGGAACTGTAGGATTTCGTATTTTCTGATGAGAACATTTAGATAACAGAAAAACTATTGCTTTTGCCCGCAAAAATAAAAGAGTATGAACAATTTGTGAGAAGGCACATTAGCCTGCTCTTACCCTCACAGACTTATTTGATATTAATTCTGCGTGGTAAGAACAATCAAAAGCCAGCCTGTTGCAGGCTGCAAAGCACACTGTAGATATTAAAAGGGAACACTCATAATTCTCAAGAGCTTGCAGGGTTATTTGCCATCCTGTGATTTGTTTCAGCAAAAGTGTCTGCATGTTAAGAAATAAAAGACACTTGTGTATTCTTAAAAAAATGTAAGAAAAACAGAAATAGCAGTTCTTGTAGTACTTGTAATATGAGTAATCGATATTTCAAGAATGTTTGGTACTGGAGAGTTTTATAAAGCCAGCATCAAGTGACTCACTAATAGTTAAGATGGTACTTTCCTTGTGATCCTGGTTTTTTGGTTCCAAGTAGTATGACACAAAACCCAAGGAGGCAGGTGTGTGGGTAAGGAGATTTCTCATGAAAATAGAATCATACAATCACAGAATCATTAGGGATTGGAAGGGACCTCAAAACACCATCTAGTCCAATCCCCCTGACACAGCAGGATCACCCAGACCAAGTCACACAGGAACACATCCAAGCGCGTTTGAAACGTCTCCAGAGAAGGAGACTGCATAAC
>JAOXOE010000874.1:1981398-2000852 GCA_028565055.1 Phoeniculus purpureus
GAAGGGACCTCGAAAGATCATCCAGTCCAATCCCCCTGCCACAGCAGGATCACCTAGACCAAGTAGCACAGGAACATATCCAGGTAGGTCTGAAATGTCTCCAGTGAAGGAGAGTCCACAACTCCCCTGAGCAGACTGGTCCAGTGCTCCATTACCCTCACTGTGAAGCAGTTCAGACAGGACATTTATAAACGTATTTTGAAAATTGTTTTTTGCAAATGGCTGTTATTACTTTGGGTGGGAACAAGGAAGTCTAATCAGTCACTTGTGCTGCATTCCAGGTAGTTTAATAGGACGTGTAGTTTGAAACATTGCTCTATGCAAACAGAACACATTTCAGCTCTACTTGTTTTACACATCTTTGACGATAAATAAAAGAAAAGCATTTTGACTTTGTCCATTGTCAAAATATGTTCTGCATTTTATTTATGGGAAATGCAGCTGGAGAGAAATGTAAACTTTAGGAAACAAAGCAAAAACTTTGCTTTGTTCAAAATATTGATTCGAAAAGGCTGAACAGAGGTAATTAATGATGCAGTAGTGTACTTGTAGTTTACAGGAATGACAATAAGTAATGGATGTGACAAGAGAGAAGACTCTAATAGGTGTCAAACAGAAGAAAGTGGAATAGGTAAGACTAGTTAGTCATGGAAGGAAAATGACAGTTTATATGTCATGTATCACAGAAAGTCAGGAAAGCTTCCCAGCACCACTTCTTCTGCATTTATTGGGATCTTCAGCAACATAAGAATGAAGTACAGCTAGGTGGGGAGAGCATCTACAAATTAACAAAGGACTTCCAAGGCTCCAAACAGACATCACAGGTCTTTAGACTCTGAGCAATGGAGATCAAAAGCTTGGGCTAGCCTTACTTTCAGGTGGACCTGAAGTTCCCAAGACAGAGTAGGTATCGAAAGCATCATTGTCATGAACTCAAAAAAGCAGTGAGAGGTTTTTTTTGTCAGCAAGTTAACTACATAAGAAAAATCAGGAGCAGAAAAAAAGTGATACTAAATACACCTAATATATATGTTTTGTGTCACAGCTCACGGCAAAAAGCTGATCCTGGGGACGTGGGTGCTCTTTGGCTGGGAATTTTTTAAATATAAGTGACACTACTTACTTGGATCATTATAGCAGAGTGAGCTAGTTTTAATTATTGCAAGCAGTATAAACAGGCAACAGTGAAAATTATTATCTGACTCTGAAGGATAATTAAATAAAATAACACTTTCAATAAAGTGCGCAGTAGTAATTTAGGGATGGATATTTTGCAAGGCCTGTCAGAGGATAATTGTTTTAAAGCACAAGAGGGTAGATTTAGATTAGATGTAAGACATAAAATTTTAACAATGATGATGGTACATGAAACACTAGCCCATGTTGCTCAGAAGGAGGTAAAGGCCCCATCACTGGAGACATTCAAGGTCAGACTGAATGGGGCTCTGTGGAACCTACTCACAGTTGTCCATGCTCACTGTAGGAGATCCTTTTCAAACCAACTCGTTCAATAACTCTAAGATTCTGTGAATTACTATATGTAATTTTTATTTATTTTATCATGGGTTACTTCTGGAAAACGCATTTTCTAAATCAAGGCATTCAGTGGCATTGAAAAAGTAACCAGCTTTCTCTAGAAAAATAAGCATTTAATCAAAACCTTTGTTTGTTAAACCAGCATGAGTACAGATTCAAATTGTAATTCACTGCTTAACAAATAAGTAAGTTTTATTCAGGGAAATGTTACATAAGGGATCTAGTAGCTTATTCATACCACTGCAGGAAATAACACAACATGAGAACGTTTGCTAAGGATGTCTTGGAGGAAAGAACTAAAAGTTCTACTAACTTCTTGACTACGTGTTAGACATTCTTTCCTGCATTTGTCAGGGATAAGCTCTGACACGTAAGAATATGATAAACTCAATTGTCTTACCCCTCTAATACAAGTGGAAGAATAGCACAAAATATAGCGAGGGATAACTTTTTATTTTCTCCCAACCCAGAAACATCAACCTTTTTGTCCCTACATCCATCCCTAAGCTACTTATGTGAAATAAACCTTCTCTGCTCCCTCAGTCCCTCACATATGCACAAAGACAACAGTGTGGAGCACAGGATTGCTCAGTTGGAAAGATATATTAGATTTTAGAGAAGTGGTGTAGTCTGGTAGTTGTAAGTTTAGAGTTTGCACTTTTCTGTTACTAAATAATGAAGAAAAAGGTTTTCTCAAGCTTGTGTTTCCCTGTCATTATTTCTTTAGTTTCTTCCCATCTTCCACCTCTTGAAGACACTGTGGCACATGCAATCCCCTTGGTAAAAAAGTCAAGGCTTATTCAAACAACTGATGAAAATCACATCTGCAGCGTTCAGACTCCCTTATTCCTGCCTTTATGCCCAACAAATTTGAATGACCACAGTCCACACTCAGCTTAGTGTATAAACGGAGCCCTCTCAAGAGCTGAATTTGAACTGGTCCACCTCAGAACAGCAGTTTTGCAGTCAGGATTTGGTCTTTGGATCAGGATGCCCTCCAAGGATACTTCCCATGGTTGAATGACTCCTCACTTCTGCTTTAGTGAGGGACCTCTGGATTTGGATACCCCTGAGTGGGAGATTTTCCATTGTATGAATACGAGAATGCGCATTTTTTGGTTTTCTTTCTTAAAGCACTCCTTAAACAGTAGGAATTTTGTTGTCATATATTCCTAACCGATATATTAACTTGTGTCCTGTCAGAGTGCTGGACAACTCTGATTACAATAAATCCACATCTTTTGGTAGCTACTGTTGTCTCTTTTCTGGGTGCCTCAGTGACTGACACCAAGTTAGCCATTTTCCTGACAACATACCCATCTGTCACAGTATTGTTGCAGCACCAAAATGAGCAGACCTTCATCTATTTATCTTGACTGAACTACAGTCTTTTCCTTTCTTTCTGATTCCTGTAGGTCATTAAAAAATAAGACAGACCTTGTTCTGCTTTATAACCTGTGGAGAAGCTCAGGAGACCTCAGTTTTGTGGTGACCACAGTGACATTGAGGACTATCTCCCTCCTATGGGGACAAAAATCTGACTGCTGATATAGATGCTGTTAGATGAATGATAAAATGCAATGGAAAAAACTTATGAGTCAAGATAAATGTAGTTCAATAAAACTTGATTTATTTGCTATTTTCCATTGCTGGGGGATGCCTGTTTAAATCTCGGCTCATGTGGTGGCTGCTCCAGAAGACAAACAGAATAATTAATGTCATCCTTCCTTCTCCTCCTTTCTCTTAGTTGTTATTGTTGAGCAAATGTCATTGGTATGAAACATCCTTTGGTCAGTTTGAGACAGCTGTCCTGGCTGTGTGCCCTGCCAGAGTCTTTATCCACCCTCAGCCTACTGGTGAGAAGGGAATGTTGAAGAGACAGCCTTGACGCAATGTGAGAGCAGCTCAGCAGTAGCCAAAACACTGGTGTGTTATCAACAGTTTTCTAACTACCAACACACAGCTTGGCATTATGAGGGCTGCTGTGACTAATGTTAACTCTGTTTCAGCCAGAATCAACACACCTTCTTAGCATTTGTAGAAAGACATATCTTTATTATCTTGTTTTGTGGTCTACAAATTCTCAAATTCTGCTTTCAAGAGCCACTCAAAAGTAACAAGAACAGACAAATTTTTATTGGAAGAATTTCACTGTCAAGGACCTTGTGCCCTACTGCAAAAGCCGTGAGAATTTACAAATTCTCACAAAAATTTGATAGTCATTTCTTTAATTGCTTAGTCTCTAGTCAAAATAGTTCTATTGTATCTGCAATTAATGATTTAAAATTTTCTAGTTCCGTGACATTTAAAGAAGAAGCGGCATTTTTTACAGGCTATTCACTGGTGAGACTCTGTGAATCATATGAAGTTTAACTGTGATGTAAGTATTTAATTTGAGTGGTTTCCTTTGGTTTAATTAAGTACAGAATCAAACCCTTTTATCCTCAAAATATTAATAACTTGGTTTGTAATATCTGGCGAGTCTCACCTAAACGTTCATATTTGACATCTATTGGAACAGGTTTCTACTTTAATTCCCTGACTTCAAGACTTGAATACCAATATATAATTCAAGTTTTAGCATTCACAGGACAGAGGATACACAAAAACAGAGAAGTACTCAGGAATAATGTTCTCAGTTTGACTATATTAAGAAAATACCTGACCAACAATACCCCTGTGCAGTATCTGTTCCACATATAGATATATAAACCTAAGAGGACTTACAAAATGACAGACATCTTCTAAAGGCCTGTTTAGACATGAAAACTCGAAATCATACATTGCAAGGAATCAATCAGTGAAGCATTGCTTTAGTTCCTAAGGAGACTCTGAATAAGGGTTAGGCTATGAAATTATTCCTGCCACCAGATGCTGTTTATCTGCTTCTGTGCTCTAATTGCTATCAATAATTAAACACAGGTCTCTGATTCATATGCACAGAGGCAGAGATTCTTAAATTAAACATTTTAAAATCATTATAGTACATTTATATGTTCAGCTAAACACTGCACTCAGTTTGATTATGATTAAATACACTGATACGAAATTACATATTGATTCCTTAAATATCAACGGATACCCAGAACAAACAAGAAGATTCCATGTAAATAGAAGGAACATTTTAATTTCAGATGACTAACAGAAAGCAGCTTATATTTATTTATATATGTTACATTATGTTGCATATTGTGCAAAGAGGTGGCATCTCCCAGCTGATTTGCAGACAACACAAAATAATCTCCATCCTTTCGGAAAACGACAAACACAGACAATGTTCTGTTATGCAAGTTGCTGTGATAGCTGCTTGAAAAGTCAAGTCTCAATGCAAGTGAAGCTTGAACTTGTTAATCATTCTGTGACAGGCTTGATCTTTTCCAAAATGATGTCCTCAAGGTGATTCTCACTCTCTTTAATAGAATACAGTCTGCAGTATATCTGGAGAAAAGGAAGAATTTACACTCTTTGAAAGTGTCCGCATTTACCCTTTGGCAGGCTGTACGATTTGATGACATACTTTCTTATGATGATTGCTATTACTCATAATACTGTCTTGCACAAAGGTTTGGCAGACTTTCAAACAGAGGTATGATGGTGAGCCATCTCTGGTGATTCATTCTTCCCACCATAGCCACAGAGTTCAGTGCAGTATGACCCCTAGTAGCAGGTTTGCAATGTACAGGTTCTCCGTATCTTAATGCCACTTAATCTCCATCACCTTTGAGACTGCTGTCATGTGTTTCCAGAACCCCACAAGCTGCTTTCTGTGACGTCTCCTCAATGCAAGAAAGGTTCAAACCTTGGCTAGGGTCGATTTGGGGAAAAAAAAGGCTGCTATTGAAGGCAAATCCCCTTTTAAATGATCAGCTAAAATTAATCCCTACTCAAAGTTTTATTAAATCCCTTTGTTTCCTTTGTTAAACTGCCACTGAACAACTCTGGGAAGATACAAATCAGTGGAACAGAATGTCTGTTTGACAGAGACAATTAGTTCCGTTAGACTTTGGAAGGACAAAAAGAGACAACTAGTTCAGTTAGACTTTGGAAGGATCCATGCCTTTTGCAAAACAGTTTTCAAAACTAGTTTATGTGTTTTTAGTAATGTCCCATGAGCTTTAATGTTCGTGTAGTATTTGGAACAACGAAGTGCCTCAAGTGCAACATGTGTCTTGACATTTTACAGAGACTTCACTAAGGTGGGATGAAAACCAGAGATGACTTTCATTCTAGGACATCAGTAAAAATATTTGTAAAAACTATATAATACAAATTTTTCATCCTTAACTTACACATCAAATCAGTTAAGCTCCCTTCCATAGGTTTTATTATCAGAAGGGAACATCCCTTAGTCCAAAAAAATTAGTCCAAAGTCCTAAAATGACCAACAGGAATTTTGTGTATTCAAATTTAGTTCTGTAAGGAGCTGTTGTTGCTCGGGATATGAGACAATTTAACTTTATAGCTTAACACGATAAGGGTACTTACACGTAATTGTCTAATGTCATTTGTCGTTTTAGATGCACCAGGGTTTTTATGTACATGCTTCTAGCTGCACTCCAAAGAAGTTTAAGACTCCTCTAAGTCCTATGTGATACCATCAAGTCCAGATGATGTTGCAAGTGATATTTATGTTTGAGAGAGCTGACTTGTTGGAACATATTGCGCCAAGTCTGTCTGTTGCTCACAGTGACCCATAAGCATTGATAGTCATTAAATATTTGGAACAGTAGTGTATCTGAAGGGTAACGTTAATAAACACAGTTAATAAAGTTAGAAATCTTTAATTAGCTGTTATGCTTTTTTGTACTGTAGTTAGACACTTCTCTTGCCATAAGCTTTTCTTTTGTCAAATACTTCAAGAGGTGGAATAATCAAAAATATTATTTAAGATGGGTAAATTACTAACAGAACCACAAGAACCCTTGTGGAAGGCTTTAAAACTGAAGCACTGTATTTTATCTTAAAACTAAGATATATTAAGTGCTGGAAAGTTTCCTAATGACAAACCTAGAGCAATACTCTGTTACTTCGCAATAGATCTGCCATACAAAATATAAATGCCAAAAATATTGCCAGGTTTTCTGACAAGCTGATATTATTGGTCAGAACAGCTTAGTTGCCTGCTATAAGGTTCAACTGACATTACTCATTTTATGATCTTTACAGCTCTTCACAACTTTACAAGCCCATGGTTCTGTGGGCTGAAAAAAGTCTGAGTGCATGCCGTGCTTTGTCTGTGGACGTGTAGCCAGATCATAGTGAAACACCATTGAGACATTCTGGCCAAAAGAACCTAAATACCCACTTTATTAGGCAAGAAAGAGAAGCATATATTTGTTTTGCTAGCAGAAACCTTGCTATTAAAACCATAAAAAGGCAATAATTTTCTTCTCACAGCTGTATGTTCTGTTACAGACTGTGTATTTGGCAGGGATGTGACCTTAGCAAACTGCCTGAGTCAACCTTAATTCAGCCCCTCTCTGGGAACTACTTAGTCATGGGATTATGTACCAGGGGTCCCCTATCTGTTTCAGAAAACTGATGTACCCTAGGGTTCAGGCTCATGGAATAATGCACACTGCTGTTTGAAGGATGCAGTCTCAAATGCTGGAAGATGACTAGTAAACAAAGTCAGAGACTAGAAAGATTAAAAAATACAGTCTGAGAACTTACTCAAGTCTTCTTTGCAGTGGACTGATGTCTAATGACCTTGTAATCAGAACTAATTTGAGTCTGGAAAGTGAGCTCACTCCTATGTAGACTCACCAAAAAAAAAAACCACAGAAGGAAGAGCTACAATGATGACTTCAACGAACATATTTAAATCATATTTAGCATATTCTCAGTGGTCAAAAAGCCTTTACAGATAAATCCTGTTTGAGGTGTAGATTTCCTGATGTGTAACAAAGAACACCACATCTTTCCTCTCTCCTTCTGTACTTAAGGTATCAATACAGGTAGTAGACAAATCGGTTTAGTAATTTCTGGAAGGAAATGAGTTTACCAACTAGCTTTTTTTGCTCATTAAGAATGTTCACTTGTCCTAATATTTTTATCTGGCCACATTCTAGAACTTTATTCCTATGACATAAAAGGTATGACACAATCACAGAACATTAGGGATTGGAAGGGACTTTGGAAGATCATCTAGTACAATCGTCACACCACAGGAGCATCACCTAGATCAAATTGCACAGGAACATGGTCAGGCAGGTTTTAAACATCTTCAGAGAAGGAGATTCCACAACCTCCTGAACAGCCTCTTTAAGCCGTCTGTCACCCTCACCTTCTCATATTGATGTGAAACCTCCTGTGTTCCAGCTCACATTCATTGCCCCATGTCCTATCATTAGATGTCACTGAATAGAGCATGGCTTGATCCTCCTGTCACCCACCCTTCACATATTTATCAGTGTTAATGAGGTCACCCCTCAGTCTTTGTTTCTTCAAGCTCAAGAGACTCAACTTCCTCAGCTTTTCCTCATAAGGGAGATGGTCTACTCCCTTCATCATGTTTGTGGCTCTGTGTTGGACTCTCTCTAGCAGTTCCTTCTTGAACTAAGGGACCCAGAACTGGACACAATGTTCCAGATGTCATCTCATCAGGGCAGAGTAAAGGGGGAGGAGAATCTCTCTTGATTTACTAACCACCCTGCTTCTGATCCACCCCAGGATGCCATTGGCCTTCTTGGCCACAAGGGCACAGTGCTGGCTCATGGTCATCCTGCTGTCCACCAGGACCCCCAGGTCTTTTTCTCCTACACCACTCTCCAGCATGTCAGTCCCCAGTCAGTCTACTCCCTTCATCATTTTTGTGGCTCTGTGCTGGACCCTCTCCAGCAGTTCTGGGCTATGAAAGACTTCTTAACGAGGCAAGGCTGAACATTCATCTCCTGACAAGATTTGCTTCTCTCCCATTACTTCCTGTATTTCTCAAAAACCCTCTAGCTCCATCACACATTGTTCCCCACAACTTTCCGTGTTTCTAACCATTTTTGTCCTGTCTGTTAGGCAAGAGGCACCACAGGTAGTGTTGTGAACATGATGACTGGTAATGTGCCTCTCAGCAGCTGAATTGGTCAGGCAGAACATGTTGCTTTTTAGCAGCTGTGTGTATCCCTTAGGTTGTCTTTTTGTACAGCGCTGTTGTGAGTACTTTACTATATTTAAGATTTCTAATCTTTTGTCCAGTTTGGTTGATATTAGCCAAAGGGATAAAAAGTTATTGCGAGAAAGAGGGCTAAAGGAAAGACACAGTCACAAAGACAGAAGTGATGCCATCATATGTCCCCTTAGGAAATCAGACTGAAATGCAGGACACTTTCAGTATTAGGCAATGTGATTGTTGCCCTGGAGAATTTCATCTCTGAATCGGCTGCAGACTTCTTACTTGATAGTGGACACACCACTTTAATCACGTAAGTATGACTTCAACCATGAAATGCGGTGAAGCTGAGCTACGGCAACTAAAGCTGAAGCAACTGACTTGTTATTTAAAACCACATAATTGTGATATAATCCTAAGAACTCTGGAAACATGTCTTGCGGGATTGGTGTGAGACAATGATTTAGTGCAGATTCATGGTCTTAGGATTTTTGGTAGGCATTTAGGAAAATATTTAAGATCCTGAAGTGGCATTTGGGTAGAATTTTGAAGATGAAGTTTAGGGATAGAGTTCTGAAAAAGTGTGTTTACTTTTTATTTTTTGTAACCTGAGTGAAACTGGGGTATCAAGATATTAAGAATTTGGGGGTTCTGATTGTGGTTTTTTTTATTTTTTCTTTCAATGTGCAGTGATTTATCAAGATAATATTCTCCATCAGAAATAATGGAAATGAAGAAAAACACTCCCTTATATAAAGACTCTCCATGGCAGTTTGGTGGTGGGACTGGAATGGCTGACAGTAATGTGGTCGGTCACATGGCAACCTGCTAGTCTGAAATGCATAATTACATCTTCTTCGTTTTTACCACAGCTTGCAGCTGATCAAATTATAAATACGATCTCATATCTTCCTCATGTTCATCTCATATTTTTCCCTCCCATGAGCTACAGAAGAGTTCATTCTGTCTTGTTACTACTGACCAGTTCAGAAGGGATATGGAGCTGCTGGAAGGAGTTCAGCATAGAGCAATGAGGGTGATGAAGGAAGCCTCTCCTTATGAGGAGAGGCTGTGGGAGCTGGGTCTCTTTAGCTTGGCGAAGAGGACACTGAGGTGTCCTCTTCATTAATGTCTATAAATTAGCTTCATTAATGTCTATAAATTTGTGAAGGATGGGTTTCAGTAGGATGGAACCAGGCTCTTCTCAATGTCATCTAGTGACAGGACAAGGGACAATGGGTGCAAGCAGGAAGGTAGGTTCCATATAAATACCAGAAGGAACTTCACAGTGAGGGTCATAGAACACTGGAACAGGCTGCCCAGGGGAGTTGTGTAGTCTCCTTCTCTGAAGACATTTAAAACCCACCTGGATACGTTCCTGTGTGACTTGGTCTAGGTGATCCTACTGTGACAGGGGAATTGGACTGGATGATCTTTTGAGGTCCCTTCCAATCCCTAAGTATTCTATGATTCTATGACCAGCTGACTAGGGTTACCAGTGTCTGGCCACACTCTTACACTGAAATTGTTCAATACTTTGTTTTACAAGTTTTCTCTGGATGTTCACAGAGCGCACATGGCTGCCTCATCCTTCTTTGAAAGCAGATTGTACGTGAGACAATCACATAATAGAATCATGGAATAGTTTAAGTTGGAACAGACCTTCAAAGTTATCTAGTTTGATGAGCCAAAATATCAATGTCCAAACCCTAAAAGGAGAGAAACTTGCAGCCATCCCTGCTCCACGGGGGAAATGTGGTACCCGTCAAGTTCATGCTCTCATTCCTCAACATCAGTGGGTATTTTAAAGTCCAATTGTTTGCCAGTCCTCCTGTTTCCAAAATACTGATTTCTGTGGTAATGAGCAAGTGGAAAACTCTCTCCATTTGAGCAAACCATGGTATCCAAACAAAACCTTCATTCTACTGATCCCTGAGGTACCAGTCTTTCTCTCTAGTTACCACATTTTCCAGGGCAATATGGCTTCCATGTCTAGCAGTGAAATGTTCTTTCCCTCCAAAACACAAATCAGAAGTGAAGATGGAAAAAAAGAAGAAGAACAAGGTGGACCTGAAAACCTGAAACTGAACTCCAAACCCATCCTGCAGGCCCAAATCCCCTCCATTAGCAGAGACACACACATTAAGTTTGTAATTTTGGCTTGCAGTTTCAAGAAAAATGTCACCAAAACTCTCAAACCTTTATAGGTGTGGAAGTATGCTACAGCTTGAAAGCAAATAACACACTTTGATATTTAAGTGTACATATGGATTCTGATTTCATGAACAGGAGATCATCTGAAACCTTGACTCTTTTTAGAAATGACTGAATATATTTTACCATTATGTTTATGATAAAACAAATGCCATAACACGGAGCATCTGAACACAGAAGTCCTTTTGCAAAGCCCCTCTACACCTCTTCTTTGCACCTAAAAATCTATGGCAGTCCACTTATACAGCCATTGAGAAAAGAGTTAATGGCACATAATAAACATGGTACTGCAAATAATGACTGTATCAGTGAAATTTCTAAGAAAATGAATAATTTTCTTTACAGAATAATATTTGATTAGCATCTAGTGAGAAGACCTGGGGCTAAACATGGAACAAGAAGCATTAACCAAGAACTGCTCATTAAATGTGCACTGCCCATTCTGAACCAGCCAAACGTCCTGTGAATTGATGTAATATTACAAGGTATTAAAAGATGTATAAACATGCACAAGACACAAATGATCTGGAGTCTAACATGTCTGGCCGTTGAGTGATGAAGAGCACTAGATCTGCTAAGTGTCTTTTGTGCAGTTATTATTTACATTCCAAAACAGCTATTAAGAATTTTCCTCCTTAGCTTTTGGGCACAGAGGATCTCATGCACAGAGGAATCCCATTGGAAATGATTGAAAGAACCTGGGTGATTATAAGAATTACTGATTCTTATAATCTAATGAGAAGCAAATTTTATGAACTTGTTACTTTAATGCTTCAAAGTATAAGACAGAATATATCCCTATTCGAGAGATTATTAAGTTTCAGAAATGTAATATAGATAGCACTGAAGTACTGGGCACTATTTGAAAACACAGTAGTGAGGGTGTGTTCTGTCTGCTGCTTAAGAAAAAAGAAAACCAACAAAAAGCAAAAATAGGAAAAAATCTTGTATCCTATTTCTTATTGAATAAAGTGTACTTTTCCCATTTTCTAACCATATGCCTCTACATCTCAGGTAATTATTTTCTTGATTCGAGAACACAGAAAAAACTCTGTTAATTCTTTTCAGCAATTCAGCTGTTGCTTTGACTTTGACATAGAAGTTCTGGACTGATTTTTTCATTTTTTACTTTTTTTTCCTCCCTTTTTTATATGAAAACAATTGGCTCCTTTAAACTTATCTGCATGAAATGAAGGCTGCATCAAGCATTCTTCATGTGCTGAAGAATCTCGAACAAAACCAGCTTCTGAGAAGTGATGCATACCATATTAAGCAGAAATTCAGTGGAGCAGAATTGTAGTCGTAGTTTCCCCTTTTGGCTTGTCAGCCACTGCTTGCATCACTACATTATTAATTTTTTTGTCCTTGCTCTCTTACAGAGCTGAAATACCTCCTTTCCCCCCCCCAATTCTTTTATTTGCTCTCACTCCTTGTACTTTGCTTTTGAATTAGATTTCAATAAATTTTGTCCAAACTCAGGCTTCAGAATTTATCCAAACCATATTTCAGAAAATGTAACAAATGCAATAAGGAGTATATCTTTATTTCTACCCATTACTGGTTAGTATATGAATCATTTGGATGCATAAATGTACAGGATGCATATCTAGAAGAAGCATCAATAGAACTGAGGGGGCGAAATACTCACTTTCTCCTAAAGCTAAAGAATGGAGTGGTTCACCATTTGGCAGATTCACAAGGAACGAAAACAAAGAGGTACAGGTTAATTTCTTAAAGACATCTACTTCACTCTTCACAGTACTGATGTAGAAATAATTTGGCTCAGAATCCCTAATGCTATATTTAGTGAAATGAAAGCACTTCTCATAAAAGCTTTTATCTGAATCAAGCACTTGTTTTTCACCTGCAATTTCCATGTACTTCTCTAGTGGCTTCATAAGCTCTACCCCCACCTTTAAAAATTTAGGTTTTACTGACACCGTATTTCAATTTTTTACGTGATGTATTTCTCTTCCCTAAAGAGTACATACAGTGTTGGGGAACATCACTCAGGATAAAGCACAATATGTAGCAATACAGTGCCAGATTTCCAATGAATTTTGGGAGACTTTGATCTTTAAAAAGTAAGCACACATTGTAGTGCTAATTTGCATGCTTAAAATTAGGAATGCTAGCCTTAAGAAATTTAGACGGAGATTTTACATGTGATATAAAATTGGAGAATATTTAAGAACGAGTCGCTACTTCTAGATCTGGATTTTTACAGCTTTACTTGGGTTTGATTTTGCTTAAAATCCTCTTCAGAATCTCTCTCCTTCCCTCTTCTTATTAAATATAACTTGTTTCCTAAGTTCTATGTGTGTCTCACTGCATGTGCATGCATAAAAGTAAATGTTGCAGTATTTCTACTGTTAAAGTCTAGGAATCTTAACAGTAATAGTTTATTGTAATTGTACCATGCAATCCTTGAAGAGTAGTCTTAAGAAAAATAGTGGCATATAACATATTAGTTGCTTTTGTTAAATGTCTCTGTAGCGCAGAGTCTTTAGTCTGAGCTTCAGAGAATTTCTCCACTGCTTGAGCCTCTCAATATTGACCGAAGCCCTTCTAAATGTGGTATTTAGCTGATACTAGATACAGTCCTAAAGCACTGCTTGGAAGGAAGATGAGAGTGTACATCTTCATCCTCAGTGCATTACACTAATCACTGCTTCCAGGTTGCCAATTAATTTTCTGACTCAGTACATCATTAAATTGGAAAAATGTCAATAGGTCCATTCTTTCCTTTAAAGAATGATGTGTAGGATGTTCCTGTAAGAAATATGAGCACAGGAAAGACTTGAGCCTAATTATGAACTTCCTAATGGACCACTCTAATCTCTGGTGTCCTAGAAGGAATTAGGACTTTCTAGATGGTTCTGTCTACTACCTGTTCCACCATGCATGTCTGGAGATTGGATACAAAACAGGTGAGCAAGGCAAAGAGATGAGGTAAATTTTTCTTGAGTCCAGGTTTAAAAGAAAACATTTTACAGGAACTCATATTTCTAAGGTTTCTTATCAAGTTTCCAGTATTAAAAATAAATTCAGCAGGGATTTCAAGGTTTGAAATTCAAATTAAATCTCATCAAACTGGAGTTATATGTGGCTTAAGCTCCTAAATCCCTGTTTTGGCATATCCTTCTGTCCTTATATTAATTAATTAAATAAAAATCATAAAAGACCTGTCTGTTAATTAAGGTTGGGATTTCTAAAGATATCTGAATTAATTAGTTAAGAAATTTGAAACAATTTTAGCTTTTTAATGCCATAATTCTTTTCTAAAATCTTAAGCTAATTCCCTTCTGGTGCCTTCTATCCTTATTTGAGTTATGCTTCCACTGCTAATGCTAAATAAAAGGTCAAAGACATTTCCAACTTAAATAAGGATCTGATTCTGTTTTCTACTTTCAGCATTATTGGTATCAAAACCTATACTTAAAGAAGAAATAAAACTGTATTTTCCTCAACAGGCAAAGGCTACCAAGAAGAAAGAGTATTCTATCTCCTGAGGTATCATAGCCGTGGCTGAAATTATATGAGTTGTTCTGACTCATCTGTAAAACATATACAGACACAATCATTTTACTAGCTCACACACTACTACTCATGAACTTTATCACAATAAAACCACAAGAAACTAGCTGTTATCAAAATAAAACTGTCACCTGAAGTGATAAAATACCTGAAAAAACCTTACCTTATAAACTAAAGAATAAAGAAAAGTCATAGGAATTACTAGTAGCCGCTGTCTACAAAACCAAATTCTGTGTTTTGACAGATTTATTACACAAATGTACCTGTGAGCCTCTGAAAGCTGATTAACAGCTACCTTGAAGAGTTTGTTCATTCTGGTACGTACAAACTGAAATCACTCTAGAGAAAGTCTTTGCTGAAGAACTTTAATTGCTATACGGAGGGCTTTTCTTTTGCCCTCTCTTCACTTACCATGTCAAATTGAAGGGAGGTCTTGCAATGAAACAGAGGAAAATAAAATATGTATTAGTATGTGCTTGACAAAACATAGACTCACAGAACATTAGGAATTTGATGGAAACTCAAAAGATCATCTAGTCCAGTCCCCAAATACTGTGCAGGTTGCCCCAGATTCTGAAGGGACAGCAATTTATCTTATTTTTAGAAGAACCTTGTTACCAGTTAAGTAACCAGTAAAGCTTCCTTAATATAAACATAACCACTGATCTACTGAAATTGTAGACTCTCTTACAATTGTATTGAGACATCTGTATACACGATGTCACTATAAAGGAGACACACAAATTTTAATCCTTTTTTTTTCTTTTTAATTAATGAGTTCAACAACAACTTCAAACACTTCATCTAACTTCAGGAATGGACATCAGCTCTAAAGCTGTCAGACAAAACTTCATGTCTGTGTGTACAATAGGTGTTCTATGATCCCACTATTGAAAATGAGGATTTGGTCAATACCACCAGTAGAGTGCAGAGAACCATTCAGTTCATCCAGGGGCATGAGTGAAGTTCATGTTTAAAACATAAATTTAGACCTCTGCGCGTCTGTAGGTGAGCTAAGGTATTTATTCTGTTGCTTAAATGACGTTATATAATGACATTTGAAGCAGCTTATGCAGATCAACTGCTTTAGGTGGCACTTCTGCCTCTCCTGCAGCTGCTCCTCTGGGTTTTTACAGGTCCTCTGTTCATCCAGTATTTTATCCACTAGCTGTCTATGCAAATTTAAGGCATTACAGTCACTGCAGTCACTGTAAACATATGCAGTTCAACCAAGGACCAGAGCAAGAAGTATTAATTCCTAGGTTTGTGAGATCGAAAATATTTCGTTTGTTGTATGTGGCAAAGAATAATTCAGTTACCTAAATCCATTATCTCTTGTGCCATAATTCTGGGAACTTTGTGATGTCTAATGCTTCTACATGGAACTGATAAATACAGTCCAGAAAATGTACATCTTTCTTCAGCTGAAACCGGAGGTCATGTTGAAGTTTTCCACATAACATGGACACTAAACCATGTGACTGTGAATTCAGTAACAACCTAGGGAGGAATAGCAAGTGTCTAAGTCCAGAAAGGCAGCAGATTGTCTTCAGATAACAAGTCTAGGAATGTGGGGGTGTGTGGCACCCAAATATATGCCCTTAGGTATTTAAGGATTGTCAAAGGCTGAGAGATGAGATAAGGAGGGATGCTGTCTCCTTTCCACTATTTAATTGCAGAACTAACTGAAATGGAAATTAAGCAGAGTGTAACTACCTATAAACCTTTCTAGATTCTTTTGAAGAAGTTCAAATTTCAGAAGCATTGAATACTCTAAACTTTATAAAATCAGGAAGAAATACCTGTGTTCTCACTGAGGTTTTTATTTTGTAAGCATGGCCAGAGGGTTTGATTTCCATAGGTGCTGAATGGTAATAATTGATGTCTGTATTTTGGCACCTGGCAATGATAGAACAGAAAATTAGACGTTCCTTTTTAAAAAAAGTGAAACTGTCTTTAAGCTCCAGGGAAACATTTAACAGAGATGGAAAGGGGCTGTTTCACCAGCTTCACCTTATACATGTAAATCATCAAGTTTTATTTTTAAATATTGTTTGACCTTTGGTGCAATTGAGAGCTTGTTTTGAATAAGTTTGGGGTGTTTTGTTTTTTTTTTTTTTAAAAGGAGAGACTTTTGTTTTCTTCAAAAATGGACTTCTGGATCTGAAGAACAGTGAGGTATTTTGCAGGTAAAGGAGCACCATTTCCAGCCCCACATGCTTGTTTGAAGACTCTCTGCTTTGGGAAGTGTACAGACTCTGTCGCCTAGCAACCACCCTCCCTTTTGTAGGAGTAGCAGGGCGATGCTCTGCACATGCATGTGCAGTGGTAGTCTGGTTTTCAGACCACAGAAGGACTAGTTGTGATATAGTCAGACAGATCATATACAGAAATATTTTGCAGACAATCAATCTATTTCATCTCAGTGCAGGCAAAATCTGAAATAGCTCCTTTTAATACTCTGAGGTGAAAGAATTCAAGATCACTGTACTTTGTTTGATGGTAAACTTAAGGAAATACTACCTGGCTAGTTTCTTCCCAGTCCAAGAACTAGGCTGAAGAGTCTGCTGCAAACTGTATAAAGTTCTGTAAAAGTATTCAAGGTGCTTTGCTAGAACAGAGGGAAACATGAATCCCTCTCACAAACAGCTAGGGATTTCCGTTGTGTGGGACTAAACTGAGTTAGTCACTTAATTGGTTAAGAAACACACAGGGTTCACAAGATGTATTTTTTTCCCTCTAGCCACTTGTCAGAAGTCTGATGAGGCAATAGTGAGTTAGTTATGTATCTTTATGCCTTTGCTACCCACATGGGTGTACGTTAGTCATGCAGAGCTGATGGGTCTAAGATGTACACTAGATGGTGCTTGCACAACACAGGGAGCAAAAAGTGTGCCTGTCTCAAAATGTGTCAGCAACTCAGTGCTCCACCTCCTCCTTGAGTATTTTCTGTGATATGCATGCTGTTCTGTGAAGTGTAGTCATGTAATTAAATATAGAAGGTTCATGAGTGTTGTAAAAAAATGGTTACTTACTGTTTCACTGACCAAGACAGAGAGCTGGTACGGTGAAACATTTTCTATATTGTTTTAAATAGCTATGCAAGCACAGCACTGAGATAAAAAGAGGGTTTTTTACTATATGTTTTTGCAGCAACCAGCACCATGCAGGTTTTATCTACTCTCTAAAATCTAGTATGAACTATATATCTGGAAAAGGAGGGGAAAGAAAGAAAACTAAAAAGGACATATATCTTCCTCATGTCATCTGCATTATTGCAGAAGAGAAAAAGTAAAAGCTGAATACTGAGGGGAATTTTCTCTGTGCGCTATATAAAGACCTATAAAATGCTTAAATCTTTTTATACATTCTTGGGGCATCTAAGAAACTAGAGGGAAGAAAAGCAACATCAGTTATTGTATTTCCATGTGCTACATAAGTGCTGTGCATTTCAGTAAAGGATATATTGGATTTAGCTAAAAAGATAAAATAAAAAGCTTAAGAAATTGACAATAATTCAAGTGTCAACACAATATGCATGGTCACCAAACCCCAGCTTAAATAAGGGAAACAAAGCAGCAAGGTATAACATACACTGATTCTCAGTCAAATGTTTTAAATTGCAGACAGAGTAGAGTTTACAGTAGTTTAATACCTCACTCAAACATGTTTAGCTTTGAATTTGCTTAAGAATCTTCTTTTCTTTCAGTCATACGTGGAGGCTTGTGTACCGGAAATAAAATGTAATTAGTTTCAATGGGTACATATTTTGAGCAAGGCTGGAGTTTGGACAGAGAAAGAGAAGTGGATAGCGGAGTTGGTGGAGCAGGACTACCAGAAGGAAGAGAGAAGTTTAGCCAGATCTGCTTGGACTGGTGCCAACAAATGAACCCAACCATCCTAGATTGTATTGTTCTGCCAAAACACAGGGAAGAGCTAAACAACTGATTTTGTGGTCTTCTGATACTTTAGTTCATAGTAGTCCAGGTGTTTTTATGAGAAACAGTGGTGGCAAGTTATTATCTATGTTTTATTAAATGAATGGATTATAATGATGATTACAATAGTGGATATGAATCTTCCTGGAGGAGCTGTGTGTGCATAGACACCAAAGAGGGGTTGCTGATGGTATAACAAAAGCAGATAAGTAGAACTAACACTAACCAATAAGTTCTCAATACTCAGAATAAGCTAAGATGTGTTTGTTACAATAGCTTGCCCTGTTTCTGTGGGCAAGACACAGTAGTGTTCAAGTGGCCCTTTGTGGAGTGGGGTCATGCCAGGCTATACCTGCATCTGGATTTTGGTATTTAGAAGAACAACAACATCTGTTTCACGTGTATGCAGCAGAATTAACAGTTGGGCTCTGCACTTGGCTGCTGTGATTCCTTCTGAATCCAGGAGGAGTCAAATGCCAGGTGCTGGCTTTTTGCAGCTTTGGTGAACCAGAATTTAGCTTGGATTATATTACTCTGTTTCAATTCTAGTTACATACAGTCATGCTTTCTTGTCCTGTTTCTGTCACATTCCTTTTGCCTGCCCACCATATTCTCAGTCCAGAGTAGCAGACAGACGTTTAAAACTGGTAAAATACAGAACAATCTGGTCAGATTAATCTCTTTTCTAGACCTGCAGGAAGGTCAAGAAGATTTGTAAAGTGAGGGCTGAGTATTTTTGTGAGGGTGGAATGTGGGAAGAAGCAGGGAGGAAGGACAGGGAGAAACCACATCAGGAGTTTTCATGACTCAAATCCAGTAAGTGTATCATGTAGTCACAGGAAAAATAAATGCTTTACAGTTGGAGCCAAGGTGTCTGGACCATCTGAGTTGGCACCCCCTTCATGTTGCTGTAGCCTGTCCAGCTGATGGATAAATAAACAAATAAATAAATCTTAGTCCAGCAAAACAGACACACCCATGTATTACACAAGGTGCATTGAATCACAGACATACATTAGCATTTCACTGTCTGTGTCCGGTGAAGGGTGGGAGCTCATCTCCTGCAGCAGGGCAGTTAAAATAATCGATGAGTGCGTGTTCAATCCCCAGAAGGGGAGAAAGTG
>JAOXOE010000874.1:2000952-2035329 GCA_028565055.1 Phoeniculus purpureus
GGTGTGGTGGTTGGGGAGGGGGGGATGGGAGGTGGGAAAGGTGCTGATTTCAGCCCTGTAGCGTCAGGATTGCGTCAATTTGGGTTTCAACCACGTCTCCAGTCTCAGAGCGGAGCTACTCAGAACAGCCAAAACAGGAAGGGGGTAGCAAATCAGTGTGCAAAGGGGAGGACCGAAGCTTCCCCTCCCCCTTTCACTCCAGTCCCTCGCAGTCTCCTTCTCTACCTTCTCCACCGCTCGTGTCTCTGGGTTTTGCTTTTCTTTCTTCTTTCTTGTTTTCTTTAAAAAAACAAAACCCAAACACTCTGGAAAAGGCGTAGCGCTAGCTCTGTAAGAGCGGAGAGCAGAGACAGAGCAGGGCAGGTCACTCGGCACCCGGGGAGGCGTCTCCCGCACCGCAGACGGCAGGTCCAGCCCCGCGGACAGAGTCTCCAGAACCGCGGACAGCGGCTCCAGCACCGCTGACAGCGCACGCGGCCAACATGGCTCCGATAGCGGCCAGTCGGCAGCAGTTCGGTAAGTCCTGACCCAACTCCTCACTCGCCGGGCTGGAGGCTGCTACCCTCGCCAGAAGCAGTGCTCCCACGGTACCCTCTACTGAGCCGTCCAGTGCCTCCTCGTACCTGATTTCTCCCAGTTATCTCCCATCTCAGAAGTTGTGTGAATGTGTTTTTCTTTCCCCTCTCTCTTTTCTTTCTTCCTTACCCACTCTCCGGGGGAGATGAAGGGGTTTGTGTAGGTGTGCTTATGGCTGAGGGGGGTTCGAGGGTGCTTTCTCTGTCTTGGTTAAAGTCGTGTGGCTTCAGACTTAAATGATGTAAATGTATCCTGTGCCACAGAGAGAACCTGTATTAAAGCCATCTTTGGAATAATTGTCATTCCTTTCTCACTTGTTGTGAAAAAAGACTTGTCAAGTGTAAGTTAGAGTGAAAGATAGTCTCATAAATGACATTGCTAGGAAGATGAACAAACAGGATCCCAATGTTTTTAGCTAAACTCCTTCTAGGTTCACTAAGAATAGCACTGATACAATGAACTTTCCGGTTTTCTCATTTCTATCACTGTAGGGTGATAATTGTGATACCAGAAGTTTCAGAAACAGTCATATATGTGCACTTATAAAATAGCTTTACTGACAAAAGCAGTAACTAGCAATGTTGCTGAACTCTGCTTTACAAATATTGACTCTAACCCAGATTATATTTGCCTTAGCAGTGCTTTAATTCTAGGATCATTCCATTGATTTGAGTGTCTCAAGATTTATACCACAGGACTGAAATAATAACACCTCTTGGAATCAATAGGTGATGGTTCCTATTAATACATTGCCTTGAGTGTTAACCAACTGATTTACATTATGACACAAGCAAGAAATTCAGGTTGAAACATGAAAGAGTTGCAAATATATATCTATTTTAGTCACCATTTCATATTCTTTCTTACCCTACATACTTGCTGTTTCTAACCACACTCGTGACATCAGGCTTATTTAATTACTTATTTAAGAAAGGTAATTAATGTTTTAAACACCAAATGTATTCTACCATTGATCTCAGTAGCTGTAGAATTAAGATATAGCCCAATATTCATTATTATAAAGAGTCTGTAATTTCATGAAAAACATACTGAAAATGTGAAATTAAAACCTATTAAAGTATTTTGATTAGCTTTAAATTACTTCTTGCTTTCTACCATATATGTTTAAATTTCTTCAGCCCAGGGAACTCTTGAGATCCAGAGCCACGTGCTTAACCTAGAAAAAATACTTTTTGGATATGCATATAATTTTCAGTCATCTCATTAAGTTCTTAAAATTAAGTATGTAGACTGACACAGCTAGTACGCAAAAGGAAAGTGACATGAATATTATCAGAAGAAATTAATAGCCAGGCCCGATCCTTTCTGTGCTGGAACATTATGTCCTAGTTTGCTCTGAGAGTATCGTGGATTTTTTTGAGTCATCCCACTAAAATGAAATAGTATAGTGGCAGCAGATCTGTCTGCTCAGCTTTTACATAAATAAGGCTAGTTTAGTAGTAAGAAAGACAGTTGTGCTTTTCTCATCTGGAACAATCTGCTAATCATTTGCAGGAGAACCAGAAGCCGTTACACAATTGCCTTTATGCATAAACAATGTCATACTATTAATATTCTACTGAACTTCCACTGCTGCAAGGATAAAAGATTGAGCTCGGATTGTTGCATTGTGGAAGGTTTAAACTCACTTAGTAATGTTACTTATGGGCAAAATTGGATTTCCAATTAGTTGTGCTCATTTACCCTTCGATGCATGCTTTGAAGGGCTAATGATACTCTATATGTAACTAATGTCTCTACATGATAAGTGCTGTTGCAATACTTGTGCAGTTTATTTGGTTTAATTACAGGATTCATATTAACGTAGAAGAAAATTATGTTTTATGTTTGTCTTATGTACTTCTAAAAAGTAGTGATGCTTCCTGTAGCTCCTCATAGCTTTGACTCATAGTGTCTCAAATGAAAAGCTTAGTGGTTACCAGTGATAGATTTAATAGTTTTTTTAGCTTTGGATTCATGTGTGACTGTCTGATGCCAGATCCATCTGTAAAAGGACTCTTGGTATATAATTATTCTAAATGTTCTTGATAGACTCTCTTCTGCAAAGTATTGAAAATCCCTTTGAGTGTTATAATCTCCAATTAAACTCAGTTCTTTCAAGAGATACCTCCAGGCAATTAGGAGATCAGACCATAAAAATGAGTTAATTGGGTGTACAAAGTATTCTAGGAAACAGTATGAAAAGCAGACAATGTATGTATAAGTAATGCATGTTTCAGAATCTGTTTAATCTAACAAACAAAGCTCCATAAATTCAGAGTTGAAACCTTCTGAGACCTGGTATTAGTCACTTACATGTAAACTCAGAAACTACACATAGAAGGATGAGATAGCCGAGCAATTACTAATGGTTATTACTAGTAGGACGGGAATAGTATAGTCCTCCCAAACACTGTGTATGGAAAAATACTAACGAATGTGCTTTAGCGTGGGACTACACATTCACGCCTGCAGGTGGCGAGCAGTGTGTACAATGTAAAGCACTTCCAGTCTGTCGATCCTGGTGCTGTTACCATCTCATAACTGCCTTACTAATTATAACTTTTTGAAATATCACACACATAGTCCAAGGCATTGCTTCTTATGTGCTTGTTGCTATTTATTTGATTTGCAGATGAAATTCCTACAGTGGTTGGGATCTTTAGTGCATTTGGCCTTGTCTTCTCTGTCTCCCTTTTTGCTTGGATCTGCTGCCAACGTAAATCTTCCAAATCAAATAAGACCCCTCCATATAAGTTTGTCCATGTTCTGAAGGGGGTTGATATTTACCCTGAGAATCTCAACAGCAAGAAGAAGTTTGGAGCAGATGAAAAAGGAGAAGCAAAGAACAAATCAGCTGTGCCAAAGAATTCTCTCCATCTTGATCTGGAGAAGAGAGATCTAAATGGCAACTTCCCCAAAACTACTCCTAAAATGCAGAGCTCTCCAGATCTTGAAAATCTGTCTCCTAAGGACTTTGCAGAAAGGAAGAAAGATTCAGTATCCCCTGATAGTTTAAAATCCATCAATTCCCTGTCATCTGAAGACAAACAAGACAAGCTAGGAACTCTCTTTTTCTCATTAGAGTACAACTTTGAGAAAAAGGCATTTGTAGTGAACATCAAAGAAGCACGTGGTCTGCCAGCAATGGACGAACAGTCAATGACATCTGATCCCTACATCAAAATGACAATTCTGCCTGAGAAAAAGCACAAGGTGAAAACCAGAGTGCTGAGAAAAACCTTAGATCCAGCTTTCGATGAGACCTTCACTTTTTACGGCATCCCCTATAGCCAAATTCAAGACCTAACACTTCACTTCATGATTTTGAGCTTTGACAGGTTTTCAAGAGACGATGTCATTGGAGAAGTCCTCATTCCCCTCGCAGGAATTGAGTTGTCAGAAGGAAGGCTGCTAATGGACCGAGAGATCATCAAAAGAAATGTTAGGGTAACATGTTTTTTATTTGAAAGTCAAAAGTATTGTGGTAGTGATAGCTAGATCCTTGTGTAATGCTCCTACCATCTAGGAAAGGGAAAGGGAAATGGAGCAAGCTCATCATGCAAGTCATTGAGATGCTTTCATTATGGCACTATGAGCAAGCAATTATACAAATGTAATAAAAGCACATTACACCAAACATATTGCAAGAAATTGCTAATGTTTTAAACTCTGTCTATTCAACTGGGCCTGCAGGTTTGAGTGGGTCCATCTACATTAGATCAAGAGGGCTCTTTCCAAATTAATTTGTTTTAAAAGGCAAGAAGGCAAAAATGTATGTATTCGTCTCCTGCTCCATCTCCTTTTCTGTTTGAAGTCATCCTTTTTTAAATCTTATTGAAGTAATACAACTATTTCACTTCAAATACTTAGGTTTTATGGTAGATTCTGAAGCAACACAGGTAGTCTTTCATTAAAGAAGTCAAACCTGATAAAGACCATATAGTTGATGCAGTGGTGTGTTCTTGCACTTTACTGCTATCACTTATTTCTCTCTCAAGAACTGCGATATAGGCTGCAGCTCCGCTAAGTGTAGTAAGACACAAGGGAAAAGCCAAAGACTTACTGAAGTCAATGGCAAAACATACTGACTTCACTGGGATAAAAATATTTCATACTACGTTGTCTCATTTCAGGATGTAAAGATCATTTACAACCACCACAGCAGAACCACAAAATGCACATGCATCACACACATGTCTCTTAATCTCTACTGAAGAAGTAGAATGTGTATTGACTTTCAATTCGATTGTTTTCAAAGAGCAAGCATGCTGCCAAATCAAATAAATGTCTACCAGACAACATACCTATAACTAATACTGTTATTTTTCAATTCTATGGCTATATTACAACAACTATAACTATGTCGCTGATAACTTATTGGGTTTTCTGGTATATAAGGTTATTGTTTTTGCTTGTTTCCGATGCCTTCCTCCTTTCTATGAAATAAACTAGTGCAAATTCCTATCTATCACAGAGAAAGTCTTTGATCTCATCTTTATTTTATATGTGTTATAGCACCTTACAAAGTGTTTGAATTCTTCCTAGTCAACAACATTCAACTGAAGATTTTATTTATTTATTAACCATTTATTAATTAATTTATTTTCCTGGTTGTTCATTTATTTCTTTTCAGTGTATTTTTACACAATTTTGGCTTTAGATATTTTTCATTTACTTTCATTTTTTTTTTTTAATCTCAAGATGCAAGGCTTCATTTTTAATGCCTGAAGCTAATGATGTCATGTCAACTTATACTTCCACATATTTATTATTTAATTTTTTAGGTCTAATAACCAACCATGAGAAGAGTTATACAACTAAAGAAGAGGAAAATACAATTGCTATATAAAGCAGCATAGCTGCTAGTTAAACACTTTAGCACCATTTTAGAGAACAATTATGTGACATATCATAAATCTTCTTAATTATGACTTAATGCTTGGTCAATATAATAACCTATAAATAATCTTATTTCTTTTTTTCTTTCATTTCCTCAGAAATCATCTGGGCGAGGAGAGTTACTGGTCTCTCTATGTTATCAGTCTACAACAAACACACTCACTGTGGTTGTTTTAAAAGCCAGGCATCTTCCTAAATCTGATGTGTCAGGATTATCAGGTAAAGGCTTTACTGATGAATATGCATTAAGAATATAAAACAAACAGACAGAAAATAGCTGAAAAGTGGCATTTCAGAGACTAAAAATGTCCTAAAGATGCAACAATTATTTGCAGCCTATTCAGTTTATTCATAATTAGGTCAATGCTTGATTTTCCTGTGTATGTATTTTACCAATTTGTTCTTCAATCACATTAAAAAAAACCATGGCATCTGTCAGCACTGGAAACCAATGAGTTTTGTGATTGTCTTGAACAAAAACCCATCTGCCATAAGCATGGGATGTTGTTTGCAGATACTAATAGCTGTGATTTATTATAAAAAAATCAGTTTATTTATAGAAAATCAGTGTTGAGAAAGATCATTTATTTCAGTTTAGCACCAAGAAAAGCAACCAGCTGTATTTGTCTTGAATTTGGCCCACTGAAAACTAATATTTGTTTGGCAAGGTGAAAAGGTGAACTGTGCTAGCGCTGGAAGCACTTTGTAACCTAACAACCATGTTCTACCATGAACTTTACCCAAGGTGCACAAGGAAGGAACAGTTTCTGTACTCCCCTTCTCCTAGTCTTATAGAACCTCCTTTGAAGAGAGTAGTTGAATGGGACTTAGATATAAATGAACATCAAATAACATAATAGCATGATTAAATTTAATGTACAGTATACCTAAGAAAAGGCAACCACATAGTACACAACAGAACAGCACACAACAAAGGACTACACAAAACTGTAGCACATCTGCTATTTATTCCGTATGGAACTGATTATGATTTTACGAAGATATTTTGAATGAAAAGGAAGTAGCTTTGAGAGCCACCAAATGAGAAGTATTACAGCAATATTTCTACTTCTCTTACCAAAAATTACTGCAGCTTTCCTAGAAAGTTAACCCATCCTGGATACAATACAACAAGGCTATCAACTACTTCCATTTGCACAGGTGTTCCATTGAAGTCCTTCTCATCTCAATTGTATTCACATAAGGACAAAGGTTATAAATGAGCTGAACAGTTTACCCTGCTATAAAAAAACATAAGTACATTCAATAATCAACCCCAAATTCAGGTATTAGAGGTTTCATGAAGACCACATGACTGCAAGCTGATCTCAACTGATCAAGTCTGGCTTGGATTCACTTGAAAAGAAAGTCCTCCAATTCTCAGAAGCCACCTGGACCTAAAGAACATAGCCCAGTCTCCTTAGGAAGAGGAAGAAGAGCTTACTTAGAAGATCTTCATTCCAACAACTCATCCATTGATTCTTTTAATCATGAGTGTTGAGGTGTCCTACTAGAACCAATGATATGTAGACAAACATATCATTAATCTCCTTAGCTGGAAACAGTCAGAAAATGAAATTAACAGCTGTGTGAATCCACAGATTAATATAGATTTTTAAATCTTTAATACCTTTGTAGTGAATAATTCCAAATCCAATGAACATTCTAATTATACTAAACCCCATTTTGAGAACTTTTATCATAATAGAGTTCAGAAGTGAAGATGGATCCTCTCATATCTTACACTTGTTAAACTATTGCCAGATCAAGGAAACAAAAACCTTTACATCTTGGCTTAACTTTTCTAAACACAGTTAAATTTTAATTTTACTGCTTTAAAAACTTATCAAAGTATTATTGATTTTTATAAGCTGGTTGTTTATATAGATGATCTTGTTTGGTTGGGTTTAATGAAAAATATATTGTGCTGTATCTTTGCACCATGAGAATTTGGAAACGTGACCACATTTGCACTGAAATAAATGCCAAGACACTGGAAAGGATTGACTTCTAAAGTGTTATCTAGAATTCTTCTGAATAAAGAAATATGGCCATTGTTGAAGACAGGAACAAAGGAATCTTGCCACAGTTGAATAATGATGAGGAATGCAAACACTTGAAATTGTTTGACAGCTAAACATATGGACTTTTTCACTTCCTTTTTTTCAATAAAGATTTAAAGTCAAGTATATATCTTAACCACAAACCCTTACTTTCAATATTTCCTGTTAAATTTGTTCAGTAAAAATTGGTGTGACAAATTTAATCAAGTTCATTGATCAAATTTCAGTAGAAACACCCCCTAGAAATGAATATCTTTCATCTGTTCACTCAACATGAACTTATTCTCTCCTTTCCAAGATTTTTATTTACTTATGTCTTATTAATGCTGATGATAACTTGCTGCTGGTGGACCATGTGAAAGTCAGAATCGTATATGTAATGATACTTATTTGTCAGAATCCATTAGAATTCTATGTACTTTCAGACCACCTTTTTGTGTGTTAAAGGTGATGTTAACAGACTAGAGGGCAGGATGTATCTCATAAAGGAGACACTTGTAATTGATCACATGAATCAAGCCCCAAACTTCACTATCCTGACAACATCTTTGGTGACCATAGAGGGAGCTTGAAGAAATATCCCAATTCAGATGTAAACACAAAACCAGTGAAACTAATAACTGTTAGCAACTTGAAACATCTCATGGTGGTGTCATTCTTTTGGTAAATTTGTCATTAAATAGACTAAAGGATTTCTGAACAAACCTGTTCAACTGCTAATCTGTGTTCCTTTCTTTCATTGCAGACCCTTACGTCAAAGTGAACCTGTACCATGCCAAGAAGAGGATTTCTAAAAAGAAAACCCATGTGAAGAAGTGCACCCCTAATGCTGTGTTCAATGAATTGTTTGTCTTTGACATTCCTTGCGAGGGCCTTGATGATATCAGCATTGAATTTTTGGTTTTAGATTCAGATAGGGGGTCAAGGAATGAGGTCATTGGCCGGTTAACCTTGGGATCTTCAGCAGAAGGAACAGGTGGAGAGCACTGGAAAGAAATTTGTGAATATCCTAGGAGGCAAATTGCCAAATGGCATATGTTGTGTGATGGTTAGCAGCTAAAAGAGGGGATGGAACTTGAAAATCTATATATATTTCCATAGGCAAGGAGCAGTTTTCTTTCTTTGCTATGTATAATTACAGGCTTGTAACTACAAGACTTTTTTTTTTTTTTCTGTTTTGGAGGGTGGGGGATAAAAACTGGATTGAATTATCAGAACAGAAGGTAATTAAATTTTCACAGTAAATACAGGAATTTCTGTTTCATCAAACTTTAACATAATTAGATCAGATTCGTATTCTCCTGGATGTTAAATAGTTTGAAACTTCTGAAGCACTATAGACTTCAATAGGAAGAGGCTAGGTTTTACAAAAAAGTCACCGAAAACCTTATTAGTACTGTTAAACAGAAGAATATAACCTCATTAAAATATACCACTAGATCAAAAAAAACCACCTGTGGCTTACTTGAAAGGGGATAAGTCTATAAAAGCCATGGGCAATAAGGGTGAGTAGGAGGTGAACTCCTTCTACCCTCTATCAAAAACCTTCTTTTATGAAAATTCAATCGTTGTTTGTAAGTTTTGGTTACTTATACTTTGTTCATCCCAAAGACTGAAGAGATTTTTCAGCAACTTGCTTAACATATCACATCTTGTGCAACTAGTTGTTTTACGTGTGGAAATACTTTATAATTATTTACACTTGGATTTTTTTAATATGTATATATAACTTGTTTTATTACAGTGACTGAAATAGATACATTCTACGAATCGTCGAGCAAGTTAATATACATCGTTTTGTTAAAAGGGCTCCTTTACGGGTGACTGTACGTGTTACAGTATAGTTAGAATTGGGGATTAGATATTGCTTGCATTTATTTCCTCTTGCAAGGATTACACTTAAAAGCATTTCAAGCCGTGGGAAATAATTTCTCTTGAGATGAAGTAACATACAGGATATTATAGTCAGTGACCTTTCACCAGTTATATTTTAAGCCATTCAGTAATACTTAGAGAAAAGTTGTTTCTTCTTTTGTTTGATTAAAGAACAAGCAAGGTACTGAGACAGAGAACAAAATCTGCTGTTTAACTTCCTGAACTGTGACTAACACCATTACTGTCAATGAGACTGCTCCCAACATACAAACTTTAATGCATTTTTCAACTTTTTCAGGATAAAGAAAAAAACAAGCTCAAATTATAATTTGCCCAATATTATTTTAGTGAACTAATTGAGAAGTGGATTTCACTTAGATTACATCCATTAAAGTCCATTACTAATTGTACTGAAAACTAGTGGTGATAGGGCACAATAACATCTTGATATCATATTAGAGTGACATATATATGTTTAGAATTAAACTGTGCCAGTCTGAGGGAGTGTCAAGAGTAACACAAAACATTTATACCTATGAATAGGTATAGACAGACTATTAGACTTCCAAAACTATAGCACAAATATAAGCAGATTATTTCCTAGAGTTTGTACACCAATTTCTGATACAGAATCATTGGCAAATACTGCGTTAATAACATTTCCAGTTACAACATAAAGGAGATTACAATGATGCTAGTTGTTGACATTAGAAAGATTTAAAACCTGAAAATAGTTTTCAGTATTTTTGCATAAATCATTTTGTCATCTGTAATCCCACTGAAGTGGATGAGACTATTTGGGAATTAAGTTATTGGTCAACGTAAGTAAAGGTAAAGGAACGCGTATGCCAGGTCCATACATTGGATGTCAAATTACATTCATTAAACAACAGATCCAGATCATAGTCAAAACCGCTGGAGATTTGTTGTCAACTTTACCTGTTCTCACGTGGCCAAATCACGTTTGCCGTAAAGGACACTGAAATATGAAATATGCAAGTAGAAAAATAGTTCTGGAAGAATTCCGTTGAGGCTCTTCCAGGTTTTGTGTCGGTATTTTCTCCAGTTTTTGAGAATGTGTTTGATATAACAGTGTTTATAAATTTCTGTAAAAACATTTTCAAAATAACATAAACATGCTTTTTATGATAATGCTTGGTGTAAAAAAAAAAATCTGCGTATTGTATGTATAAAGGAGAGGAATCTTTTTTTGCTTATTTGTTTAGAAAACTGATTAACTGCTTAAGGGCTAGTTTGCCAGCCACATTCAAGCAGAGCTAATCCAAAGCCACCAAGTGAAAGGAAAGATGCCTGAAGGCTTCAGTGGGATTTGAAGCGTAGTCACAGAGCCAAACATTTCTTGTGAGCCAACCCAGCAATGTAAATGGGGCCATGGATAAGGGGAGACACTGTCTGATCTATTGGAGACTAGGAGAGTTGAAGTCAGTACCTAATAGCCAGAGTAGTTGGAATTTCTAATAAGGGAAGTACTTTATACTGAAAGTAACAGAGCAGTGGAAGAGGTTCCCAGGGATGTTGTGGAGTTTTCTTCTCTGAAGACATTTAAAACTCACCTGGACTTGTTTCTGTGCAACTTGATCTAGATGATCCTGCTGTGGCAGGGGGATTGGACTGGATGATCTTTCAAAGACCCTTCCAATCCCTAATGTTCTGTGATTTTATGATTCTGTGATTGCATGGAGGAGTGGAACTTCTTGAAGAAAATAAACAGAAATGAAGGTCTTAAATATTGGCCCATAAGTAGTAATTTATCTCTAAAAATCAGATAACAGTAGTCTGTCTCCAATAGACAAATATTCTGACATCAGGATTAAAAATAGTTCACTCTTCTGAATTAATGATGGGCTGTGACCATATTTCATTTGGCATCCAACAAGTTGTCATCAATTTTTTTCAAGTTTCTGTAGTAGCTTGAGAGTTAATATTTCTACCAGTTAAATGGCAGTCATTGATGGGGGTAGAGAGTAGGAATGAAAAGGGGGAGCAAAGACATTTTTATTAAATCTAAAAAGCCCCTGTAGATATGATTTTGGTTTTCTTTTTTTTATTTTAAGCAATGTTTAGCTGGGAAAGTTGAGTAAAGATGATTTGTGACACATCTGTAAACCAGACATCGCAGGAGCAAATGTAGACCTGTACTGAGATGAGAAATTCTGCTGTTTTATAAAGTATTCAATTCTCATTGTGAATATCTTGAACTCTGTTACGGATACTTACTGTATTAAACATGTAAAAAAATGATGTTCGTCTAAGTAGCTTACAAAAATAATAACTCCTTGAATGGGAGACTATCCATGTCTGGAGATATGTCGTAACTAAATACCTGACTCGTTATGGTGTTGTAACTTAATAGAAGCTATTCGAGAGGAAGCATGGTGTATGAGATTTTGTAAGTTATTTGTGCTGGTTCTGTATGTTGTGCCATGTGTGTAAGACAAGAATAAACTGCTGCTTTTTTTCATCCCATCCCAAAACAGTTCTCCCACCAATGTATCTTTTCCAGAGTGTTCTGCTATGGTTTGTACTCTCTCATTACCTTCTACCACAAAGCATCTGCCTGGCAAAGTCTTTTTCTTCTCACAGAGGTGGATTAGTGTTCTGCCAAACGCTACACAGGCATATTGCATGTTCTTGATTCTTACATTTGTGTTGAATTTTACTGAACAATCAAATTAGAATCTGAGGCTTGCCCCATAACATAAAATCTGAGACCTACTACATGGAGCCTGCAAGGATTGATAGATATATAAACAAAATAATGAATCCTAGCATGTTAAGTGGAAGAAGTAAAATGCAAGTAATGTTAGTGTTAGAATCATGACAACATTTGATTTACTTTCAAGACACAAAAAAACTTCCCTTTGATAGTCACACCGTACCAATCTGACTTCCTTTGATATAAAGAAGTCATGTTAAGCACAAGCTTGTCAGGTGAGTCTGGAAATTAAGGTAAAGAAAGCATTCCTTCAGCTTCTATAGAAGAATACAGTCTTTGCTGTTGTGGTCTCTTAAGTTTTCTTTGCTTATTGGGTGTCAAAGTTTATTAGGTTAATTTAGCAGCACATAACCAAAAGCTAAGAAGGAGGAAGGCAATAACTGCTGGGAAACACACCACCACCTGATGACTTCCATGCAACTGATTCCCTAGAAGGCATCCCTGACTCTTGCCACAGAATTTAACAACATCCACTACCCAAAAGCATGAAATGAAGCATCCTCTATGAGTATAAGCTGATACATTATCATTGGCAACCATCCTGTCTCCAGGAAACAGATATTAAGTGTGAGACTGCATCTTTTCCATGTAGTCACTTCTTTTTTGTACCTTGCATTGTGCCGTTCTCCCAAACAGTGGTGATTCACTTGGGTTACATTTCAGACCTTCTTAATTAGTTCTGGCAGTGTTGCTGGTGTCCAGATGGAAAATCTGTAATAGTCTGAGGGCCTTACAAGCCTTGGTTATGTCCTTGATCCTGGCTTCATGGCACGCACTATCGGGACAGGTCAGCATTTTGGGTTTCCATTCCCATATGGAAAATGTCTTAACTTTGCAACTTGTTTTTTCCTTTGTGCAGACGAAGGTTTTGAAACTCTCTTTGTTCTTCCCAGTGACTAGAGGTACTTACTCAGAAGCTGGAGGTCAGGCTACATGCTTTGGTGGCTATTGCCAGAAGTCACTAAATTTCAGATTCCCCCATTCTGAAAAGCCACCCTCTAACAAAGACCAAGCCCTTTCCCAGCTCTGCCTGGATCTAGGCCAAGATATTTAACCCCATTTGGTGCTTCAAATTATGCTCTCTCTCATTCTGACACTATTGCGCACCAACCTTCTAGCAGCCCTATCTCCTGTGGGTAGGGGCCATGCCATGCCTCACCACACCATGCTATGCTAACTGCCTCTGTGAACCCCACTTCCCCCATAAAGTGCCAAACATCCCCAGCATCAGCTGAAACTCAAAGGGAAGTTCCAGCACCAGGACCAGAGCCCAGAACTACTGGTGCATACTCAGAGATAACTGGCAGGCAGCAGGCACCCACTGCACTGAATTAGTGTTTCTGTTCACAGTTCCCAGGATGTGGGTGCCCTGAGAATCCTATTCACAACCACCCCTTCACAACCACAACCAAGCTTCTTGCTCTGGAGTGGGGCTTCCTAAGCCCTGTAAACCTGCAAGAATCTGCAAGCCTTACCAGGCACTGGTGTATACCAACACCCACCTTTGCCACTCTAAAGCTGCAACAGCTCTGGCCATGAAGGTATCAAGTATTGTAAATCACGTAAAATAAATTGCTGTAAATTATTCTCAATAGGAATTTTTTTGTCGGTAGGATACCCTTAGGCTGTTGAAAAACAGCTTGAGTCTGTCTGTGGGTTTGCATTTTTTAAGTGTGAGATATGACGTGGAGTTTGGGTTTAATTGAAATGTACAGGACCAGCTGAGTGACAGGTAAGTGCCATGTTACTACAAACACTTTACTAGGGCTGTGGCTGCACATAAGACAGATGTAGCAATTATTCTGAATCATACCATTCTGGATTATCATAGAACCATAGAATCATTCTGGCTGGAAAAGACCCTTGAGATCATTGAGTCCAACTATCAACCCTACTGTGCAACTTCACCCTTAAACGAGATCCCCCAAGACTACATCCAAGCATCTTTTAAACTCATCCAGGGATGGTGATTCAACCACAACCCTGAGTAGCCCATTCCAATGCCTGAATGAATTGATTTGCTAATATAAATTAGAAAGGAGTGTCTGCATTGTAAGCTAAAGTAGCTTAATGTGTTTCCTCCACATAAGAACTTCTGGATCATGAAAGACTCCACTCCTAACAAAAACCACCAGAAAGCAGAAAAAAACTCCACAAAATCCAAGACACAGAAGTTCAAAATGCACAAAAAAGCATGTTCACACTATTTCCTTTCAGAATTACCAGAGTTGAAGCATAGTTCTAAAACAACGTCAGTACTGTTGCAGTTCTTTTTCTAACCAGCCAAGAGCGTTGTACGGTGACTGCAAGATTTAATTTAGTCTTGAAGACAATAACTGGGATAACCATGAATTTTCTCTGACAGACGCTGTAAATATTTTACATGGCTCCAAAATACAGCTGGTTTTGTGGAAACAAGTAAAAAGTATTTCACAGTACCACTAGCAGTATTGATTGCATTCCTGTAATACCCTCCAAATGAGATTGTCTCTAGGATTGTGTGAATGAAAGTTTCTAGCTGAACACTGACAGATGGATAGGGCAACCTCTGTGTGTCTGCATCTGAGGGGCCTATGTGCATTGATTTGTGGGGATAATAAACATTATTCTAGCCTCAATTTTCCTTTCAGTAGCACAGGATAAAGCTTAACAATATCAATAGTAGCTACTAACTTTTGTTATGAAATATTGTTTTTAACGTTCTCCAAGGTTGTAATGCTGCCTTAGGGACTGCTTTTTCTTGAGATAAATCCCTCAGACCTGTATGCTACAATGGATTCGTATGGAAAGTAAAATAGCTGTGAATCACAAGTAGACATAAAACAATAGAGAATTATTCCAGACTAAAATCAGAAATTACATTAAGCAGCAGTAAAAGTTACAGAGAAGTAAATCAGTGTGAAGAAAGTGCACATGAGTAAAGTGCTGTCAGGAGAGGGAAGAAAGTTGAAGTCTGATACTTCTGCAGAGTAAGTGAAACAGACAGTCTCTGCTACACATCTGTTTTGATTGTTCTCCTCCTTATTCACACAGCAAGAACAACACACCCTTACTTTAGCCTGATTTAATTTACGCCACTTAACGGACATATCTTCTAACTTCAAGTTCACTACATGTCATTGACGTTGAATTTGATTTGAATACAGCTGCAAGGGTTGAGAAGATTTCTATAAGCATTGTATTATATGTCTTCACGTTTCAATCAAGTGGCTCAAATTATACATGTCTCAAATTTCCAGAGCCTGTTTATGTTGAATTATGTTTATTATTTTATTTCTAATTTGGATGAACACTGTTACCTCACAGCTAATATCAGAATCATATAGATCCTGAAAAAATATTTTGCTTACAGCAACATATTCAGTAGCAAACTTGTTTCTGTCTGTCTCTCTAAAAGCTTCATTACAAAGACAGAGATTAAGATATAAATGATCCTTCAGTAGTCAGTGGAAAAACCTGATCCACAAAGCCAGAGCAGCGCTGAGATTTCACTAAAGGAAGCTCACCCATCTCTGAGAAAAACTATAAAAATGCAATTAAGGTAAAAGAAAACTTGTGTTTAATCTCAAAGTTAAGTGATCTTGAAGTAAAATTACTGTCCATTGAAATATCACAGAATCACAAAACGTTTTGTTTGGGAAGGGACCTTCAAGGGTCATCTAGGCCAACATCCCCTACAGTGAGAAAGGACATCTTCAACTAGAGCAGGTTGATCAGAGCCCCGTCCAACCTCGCCCTGAAAGTTGCCATGGGTGGGGCCTCTACCACAGAATCACAGAAACATAAAGGTTGGAAGAGACTTCCGAGATCATCAAGTTCACCCAGACCCACCCTGCCCATTGAACTTTCCAACCACCAGATATATTCATCATTGCATCTCTGGGCAACTTGCATCAGTGTTTCACCACACTGAGTATAAAAACTTCATTGCTTCTTGCAGTCTAAATCTCCCCTTGCCTTGTTGCAACAAGCTCTGCTGAAAAGCCTACGCTCATTTTTCTTAATGGCACTCTGAAAGCCCACAAAGAGGTATCCCTGGAGTCTTCTCCAGGCTGAACAACCCCAACCTTTCTTCCCAGAATAATGAATAATATTCTTATAAAGCAGCATATTGTCACAAGTTTCATTGTGAGGAGAAAGGATAACTTCTTACTATTCACATTCAAACAGGATAGAAAAATCTTGTCACAGAGCATGTCTGATTCCCTGCCTCTGTTCCAAGAGGTTTTGTTCCTTGACTATGTAGGCAAGTTTCATGTGGAATCCTACTGAACACAATTTTCTGAGTGGAAAAGGGTAATTTCAAAAATTTTATAAATCTTAGTGAAAAGATTATAGGGATGGAAAATTTACCATGATTTTTTTATTCATGGTTAGAAGACATTGGAAAGGAAACAGTATTTCATAGACCTTTCAAATTAGACTTATATGGAGACAGGAAAATTAGGTTCTTGCTGTTACATTAACTGAACAGTTAAGGTGTTTATGAATTGAAGAATGCTGGTTCAAGTTCTTATTCTGTCTCAGTTTCAGGTGAATATCCTATCTCATCCTAATGCTTTGTGTGATATTATAGTTTGGAACAACTTAAATCTTTCCTCAGAAACTTTCCAGGGAGCAGGAAGTTAAACCTAGGACACCCAGAGCTCAGCAAAGTGCTTAAACACACAACATAAGATTTTATTACCCCTTCTTTTTAACGCAATAATAAATAACAGAGTTAAAAGATGTAGAAATAGCACTTAGGGACACAGATTAATTAATCACGGAGTGGGCAGTGCTAGGTTTACAATTTTGTTCAATGATCTGAATGTTTTTTTTCCAACCTAAACAACTCTAAGATAAAGTGTTGGTGCAGAAAAGTACTAGAATCTAGGGATGCTGTGGGCTAAAAAATAGTTCTATTCACATTGAAGTTTAAAAAACAAAGCAAAACCACAAAACAAAAACCCCAAACAACTTTCTCAGATTACTTAGTTCAGAATCAAGAGGAAAATCAGATTTTATTGAATTTCCCCACTGCAGTCTTTAGAAACCAGAGTTACAAAACAACAACAATGTGGCCTTGGAGTTGTTTCTTCGTGAAATTGAATGTCTGATTGTTTAGAGCTAGAGGTGGTAAGAAGTGGGAAGAAGGTGTCAGTCAGTGATACATACTGCTGAGTGCGATTCAAAGTGTAATGAAAGAACACTTGCAAACCGTATGTAAATGAGTATTGCTAAGAATTGCTTTGAAAGTGATCAGGTTGGATCTTGTGCTTGCTTTGCATTTTTTGCCCTCTCAATGATAATTTGCAACATAGAAGTGTGAGAGAGTTATGATACCCAGGGCTAAGAAATATCTGCAAAAAGATTACACTGTCAGCCAGCATCAATTATTGCGATTAAAAGCTGATGCGAAAATAATGCCTGTTCTAGAATCCCCTTGCTGATATCTTTGTTGTATATACATGTCTCTGCAAAGTATCAGTCATCCACAGGCATTTAACTGGATTTGCCCTTTGCCTAAATCTACAATATATAGTACCTACATAAAACAGGCAATGTTTGATATGAATCCTCTCTGGAAATATGGTCCATAAAACTGATACAAAACAGGAACAAAGACAATGGAACTGAGATATTTATAGGAAGTCATTTAAGCCTATAATATCGTTTTTCCTTTTTTTTCCCCCCCTTGTATTTTTGTGTTAAATGCCAAAACTGGCCTACAACAGCGAATGTGTGAGAGAATTATGGTATGGTATATAATGCTCATGTCACTTTTATTCTGTGCAATAAATTCAAGTGAAATACACATTATCTGAATTGGGATCTGCTATCTGAACTGAAAACAAGCATGTTCAATATTCTTCATGCTATATTATGGCAGCTGTGCTTTGTACTTGCAATTTTTGCCTCCCTTGCTATTGAAAGCATCTAAAAATTCAGTCATGCAGAGTGTCTTCGTAATTCTTCCTAATTCCTGATTTCATCAAGATACAGGAATTGCTCTAAGCCCAAGAAAACTTGGTGGAAGATAATCCCCTTTAAAGCAGTCAGGCAGATATCAGACAATGAATAGATAGTCAACTTCTACACATTGCAACCAGCGGACTGGTGTCTGATCTGGCATCTTGCCTGGCTGGGCAAATATGTTGTTGCCTCTGTTCATTTCCTGAGTATAAATGGGAAGATTTGTGCTCATTCAGAGCACACAGACATCTAGTTTAACAAATGGAAGACACTGGAAGGACTAGAGCACAAGTCTTATGAGTGGTTGAAAGAACCCTTTATCCTGCAGAAAAAGAGTTCAGGAGAGAACTCGCAGCTTGAAAAGGAGTTAAGCAAGGTGGGGGCTCAGTCTCTTCTCCCAGGTGTATAGATATTCTGGTTCATAGTTTGTAAACAAGTTTTGATAATGTTTGGTGCATTCAGGCAGCTCATGGAGGTTTATAAAGATGACACAGCCTTACATGGCCTTGAGGCCCTTTCTACACATGTGAAGATGCTTTAATAGCTCAGCCCTGAACAGTCCATTAGTCATAAACCAAACAGGGCAGTGCTGTATCAGTCAAAGAACTGGAACCTGATCTGAGCCTTGAAATCCCTCTATAAATGAGCTCCAAATCTCAATTCAAACCACTATTCGGTGGCTTGAGAAAGTAAGATAGAGAGAAGCTGGAATGTTTCAGTGTTGAGTCCAGACAGCAATACTGTTTATTCAGATGATCACTAGCTCATCAAAGGAGGAGTAAAAAGAAGAGCATACAGAAGTGAAACTCACCCATGGAAGAATGAAGATGGATAAGAGGAGACTCCATTACATTGCCAAAGGCAAGCATCCCAGATGGTATAATATAGGTGTAATCTTGCCCACAATCATGGAAAGACAAAATATAGACCGCAAGGTTCAGGCTAGGAACTAGGAGTCACCTCTCTTGCACTGTATCTTGCCAGTATGGTCAGGACATTGATCCAGGTCATGTTCACCTGAATGAGTAAGTGAATATTTAGCATCGTTTAAATTTGTAGCCAGAACTGATTAACTAATGCAAGTTTAAACAGAATTCTTTTTAGGTTGTTGTAGTGTATTCTTGTTTTTAGGTTGTAACAGTGCATTATTCCATTGTACGCTTGAAAACTTGCAACCACTATGTGTTGAATCTGTAAGTGAAACTCAAATAAGGTGTTTGCTTGAACCTTACAGTCTTCTCTTTTTGCCACCTCAAGTAATATGTGATAGGACAAAAGGAAATGGCCTCAAGTTGTCCCAGGGGAAGTTTATGTTGGACATTAAGGAAAATTTCTATCCTAAGACCTGACATAGGTCAGGGGTATAGTCCCCTTTTCTGTAGGTATATAAAAGACATGGTGACTATGTGGGAACTTAACAGAGCTAATGGTTGGACGTGATGACTTGAAAGGTTTTTCACAACAGAAATGATTCTATATTTCTAAGGAAATGTTTAGGAAAAAATGATACAGGTTTTGAGGGCAAACTCAGTAGTGTAAAAACACAGGTGTTATTGGCAAAGTGGGTCTACTTCTTTGTACTGGGAAATTGTCTTTAAGAAAATGTGTCACATATGATTCTCACTGACTTAGGTATCAGACAAACTCTTGACTTCACTAGTGTGAAACAGAAGGCATAAACCATCATTATGGATTTGAAAATTAGGTATCTTCTCTAATAAATGGAACACTGCACTAGTACAAGTATCAGAGAATGTGTCCAGCACATGTGCCAGATGAGATCCTGTGATTCACAGTCCACAACTTCTGCAGTTATCTGTATTCAGAAATCAACAGATCTGAACAAAGCCAGAGAAGGGAAGAGATCAATAATTAGCACCATGCTGTCTGAAAGAGTGAGAAGCAGGAATTCCCTAACAGGATTTTCTTGAAAATCTGAACTACACCAGTATCCATGTATGGATCTGGACAAAACAAATGGTGATAAGATTCTGTTTGAAAAATAAAGAGAAAGAAACAGGTTTGGGGAGATATAATTTATTCTTCTGACATTTGGAGAGGTGAATTTCTTTTAAATTATTAAAATAATGCTGAATCGATTTGATTTGTCAAGACAAGGACCATCTGTTTGAGGAAGTATGAAGTTTGAATCCAGCTTACGTTTTTTTGTTATTACTTTAATCAGGTTTTACAGCATTTTCAATATTGTATTTATATACTACATTAAGTAAGAAATAGGCTTTGTTATTTTGACACTATATAAACAACATTTCAGTGTTTCAGAGCAAAATTACCTTTTAATTTTTTTGTATTAATGATGTAGATGCAAAGATTTGAAAATTTTGATTGTTTTCTCATTTCAAGTGGTAAGAGCTTTGGGATGTTGGGGTTTTTTGGTTAAATAGAAGTCATATTTTATGAGCATCTTTGCTGCTAATAATTTAGTTCTGCAAATGTAACATGCTTAAAATGAGACATATTTACTCCAGTCTATAGATGTGAAAAGTCTCAAGGAACTTAGTATTGTCCAAGATTTTCACATTAGTTCACTTTGTTCAGGAAGGGAACAGCACCTACATGAAAAACACTCTTGTCTATTGTCCTGTGTGCCGAAAAAAAAAAGGAATTTGGACAACAATTTTCAAATTGATTACATCCCCATCCTTTATAGAGCACACCCTATCATTATTAAGAATAACAGAATCACTCTGGTTGGAGAAGACCCCTGGCATCATCGAGTCCAAACATCTACCCTACCTTACAGGTTCACCCCTAAACCACACCCATCAACCCCTCATCCAAAAAAATCTTTAAACACATCCAGGGATGGCAACTCAACCACCTCCCTGAGAACCCATTCCAGTGGGTGACCACTCTCTCTGTGAAAAAGTTCTTCCTAATATCAAGTCTAAACCTACACTCCCTCCTAACTTGGTTTCATCTGCAAAGATACTAGTGACACATCCCTGGAGGTCATAGGATCATAGGATCATAGGATGTTAGGGGTTGGAAGGGACCCAAGAGATCAAGAGGTGCTTAAGGCCAGGCTGGATGGGGCTCTGGCAAGCCTGATGTAGGGTGGGGTGTCCCTGCCCAAGGTAGGGGGGTTGGAACTGGATGATCAGGTGGTCCCTTCCAAGCCAGAGTGATTCTGATTGTATAACTTCTCCAGTGAAGTGATCTTGCTGTGTCAGGTGGATTACACTAGGTGATCTTTTGGGGTCCCTTCCAATCCCTAATGATTCTACGATAAGGGCTCAGGGCTAATCTTTATTTGTGCGTTTGAATTCAATGTTGTTCTGCTTCTGTTTTTAAGAAATGATGTTTTTGAGAAATCACTTATCTTCTCTGAAGAAGCACAAAGGGGACAGGGACACATAAGTATTCTGAATAAATTTCAGGGATTCTTGAACATAAGCTCTTGGCTGTTTGGAGATCAGAACTTTAAGACAGACATGCCATGTTGTCTTTGTTTTAAGCCCTGCAACATAGCTTTGAGATAGGACTCACAGTCTCAGCTGATGGAAGTTAAGAGTTAACATGAAACTTTTACACTAACCTTCCTCCACACAATAGAGTAAAAATCCATAGACTTTCTATAACTGTTTCATAAAGTAGTTTAAGAAAAGCCAACAGATCTGTATCAGGGAGGTATCTGAAAACACAAGTGAAAGCTTTTCAGGTGGTGTTTTTGCATCCTCAGGAGTAATCTATACTTTATAGTTTAAAATGAACCACTATGTCCTTTTTCCTCATGCATTGCACTTTGACAACACATTGTACGCTATCAACACATAGACAGAAAGGAACGTCGCTTCCATTGGGGCTGTGTTGTTACCTCTGATACAACACTGGACCACTGAACTTCTGCATCAATATTTCTTATTTTGAAACAACACACAAAACTTTATGCAATAAAGAAAGTGAAGATGTTCTTCATTGAAACACTTATGGATTTGATAACATGAGCTGAATTGAAGAAAGGAAGGTCAGTGAAGAGCAACAACAACAAAAAGGCATCAAAAATGATACTTACTCTTTGCCTTTCAAACAATCTAAAAAATTATTAGCCCTCAATTATTAACAGATAACATCACTGAGTTTTACCTTAAATATATGGACACTACTCCCCCTTAATATCATCTGAACAGATCCTTAGAGTAATGCGTTAGGCAACTGTGAACCTAATGGAAATTAGAGACAAAGATTGCAGGAAAACTCTTACTTTTATGAACTTTACAAGGGAAAGCATTCTAATACACTTCTTCATGCTCTATGGCTCATTATCACTTAAACACAAGTAGAGCATCAAAATGAACTTACAAACTTCTCAACTTCCTCTGCTGGCTTTCTGCCTGAATTTACAGGAGTCTCTGCACAATTGAAGTGTGCTCAGTAATCACAGGGGACTAAGCCATTGCCAATTTGGAAATTAAGTTTTCTTTCGAGCTCATTCATGCTTTACCCCCTGCTCAGAGAAGGAATTTGGCTATAACTCAGTCATCAACATCAGACAGAATAGTTAGGATAGTCATCTGCATAATGTATCAGAAAAGTAAGACAAAATCTTTTTTGGTTTTGTATCTTGGATGAGTCATGTTTCTCATTTACTAGACAGATATGCACTGGATATCATTCAGATTTTCATTCATATTTTAATCAAATGCAAAAATACATTTCTCTGGCTTAACAAAATTCCTATTGATATTATTTAGCAAAAAAAAAATTACATTTATTTTCAGAATGAGATATTTGATAGGGGAATTAGTCACAGCATTTTAAAAGACACTTAGAAAGCAATAAAACAATGATATTGTGCATTATCATCATCTTTAAGAACACCTCCATTTTTTCACCTCACATATCAACTGCCCAGAAAATTAGCTTCATTTAGATTTGTTTTCTGACTGAAAAGATGGCTGAAAAAGTAAATATTATAATTGAAATTATTATCATTATGTCTACATGAATCCTTTGTAAGGACCAAACCACATAGTCACTATTTCAATGGAAAATAAGAATCACAGCAGTTGTTTCTACAAAAGATATAATAAAAATTATGGAATATAGGAATACTATAAAATATTGTAAACCACAGAATCACAGAATCATTCAAGTTAGAAAAGATCCTTGGGATCATCGAGTCCAACCACCAACCCTGCTCTACACGTTCACCCCTAAACCAGATCCTACATCTAAGCATATTTTAAACTCATCAAGGGATGGTGACAACCACCACCCTGAGCAGCCCATTCCAGTGCCTGATGACTCTATATAATAAGTGAGTGTTGCCATCTTAAAATTAATGTATTAGATTAATGATATGAGAAGAGTTAAATATTCCATTGCAAAAACTTTATTTATAGAGAAATATATTTTGATCAAATTTGTTGCAGAAGACCTTATTTAGAGGTTCTTCTACTGCTGTTAGTGTGTTATTTGAATCCCCATTAAGGATCCCCTTTATCTATATTCCCTTTTTATAGAAAAGAATTGTGAGATTTACAAGGTCATGCTTAACCAGTTTGAACTGGTTGGAACTGGATGATCAGGGTCTGCGGGGCTGGAACTGGATGATCAGGTGGTCCCTTCCAACCCAGAGTGATTCTGATTCTGTAACTTCTCCAGTGAAGTGATCCTACTGTGGCAGGGGGATTGGACTAGATGATCTTTCAGGGTCCCTTCCAATCCTTACTGATTCTATGATTCTATTCTATAGTTTCCTCCAATCTGGAAAGTTTCATCACAATCATGAATGAAAGAACTGGATTTCAGTGGGCTTTCTCTTTCAGTGGTATTGTGGAAAAAATGAATACCTAATACCAGAAGACAAATATTGAAGATAGTCTAATAAAGGAATCTTTTATTGGAATGCTACTACCTACTCTTTTAAGGAAACACATAAGAATCTCAATGGTTTTGGACTTCCTGTGGAATAACCAAGACACTACTTTTTCTGTTTAGATGCATCATAGAATCATAGAATCGTTAGGGTTTGGAAGGGACCTTGAAAAATCATCTAGTCCAATCCCCCTGCCACAACAGGAACACCAAGAGCAAGTCACACAGGAACACATCCATATTGACTGGGAGAAACAATGTTAAAAAGCACCTAATTATGCAGTCTATTTGTACCCACAAAGAAAAAGGATACTACAGCAAGGGTGATTGAGACATAAGAAGAGGTTTTCCTTTTATTTACTTAAAACCAAGTTAGAGTACAACAGTCTGCATCGTCTTAAGGACAATGATGTCCTTTCTTCAAGCATAATTGGGATCACAAAAGTCAAGATGCAGTTCAAACCTCCCTCTAAGTATCAGTCATATTTCCTTCTGGTTAGGAAAGTTACCTTCGTGCTGTGGCCTTTCCACATTACACAACAATAAAAAAATAAGTAGATGAAGAAATTAAAATAGGTAGATTTAAAAAAAACCATGAAGAATTCAAAAGACATTGAAAGATTTAAATCTTATAGTATTTAGAAAATGTGTGACAAGAAGAAAAGTTTTCTCAAGTGCTCTTCCAGTGTTTGACAGGCAGTTAGACTGTGACAGAAAAATTCTGTAAATGTGATAAAATAATGTGTAGTTATATTATACTTTTCTGTGACATACAGTCATTGAGCTTCTAATTTACTCTGTGTATTTAATAGTGATAAGCAAAGTAACAGGCAACAGACAGAAGAATGAGGAGAAATCACATGAAGTATGGGATGCCTTTGATGCGAAGTGACATTCAATGATCCAAGAAAGGCCTTTCATTCCTTAGTTCCAGAGAAGATCAGAGCAGATGTAATTAAAATACCATTTGGCTGGATAAACTATCTCAAGAATGACACAGAAAATTATTAGTGCTTGAAATGACTGTAAATGTATCAATATATTGACACTAAAAGGACATGTCAGTAATAAAATGGTCAGATTTGGGTTTGTTGAACCTATATATGTTCATCAGAAACTAGGTTTGTAATAGCTTTATTGTAGCAGCAATTGGATAGAAGAAAAACTTATTACATAAGATGACAGTCATAATAGTGTGGTCAGCAGGAATAGGAACGTTATAATCCCCCTGTATTGGGCACTGGTGACGTCACATCTTGAGTATTGTGTCCAGTTTTGGGCACTTCAATACAAGAGAGATGTGGACGTGCTGGAACAGGTTCAGAGGAGGGCAACTAAGCTGGTGAATGGCCTGGAGAACAAAGCTTACAAGGAAATATTCTTTAGTTTGAAGAAGAGGAGGCTGAGAGAAGACCTCATCAGTCTCTAAAACTACCTGAAATGATGTGTGGAGATGCTGGAGCTGATCTCTTCTCAAAAGTGATCAGTGATAGAACAAGAGGGAATGGGTTCAAGTTACAACAGGGTAGGTCTAGACTTGACATTAAGGAACATTTTTTCACAGAAAGCGTGGTCAAGCACTAGAACGGGCTTCTCTGGGAGGTGGTTGAGTTGCTGTCTCTGGAAGTGTTTAGACTGTTTGGATGAAGTGTTGAAGGTTGTGGTTTAGAGGTGAACTTTTAAAGTAGGGTAGATGGTTGTTCTCATTCATGCCAGAGGTATTTTCCAACCAGAGAGATTCTGTGATTCTGTGAATAGGTTTCTGTAACTAGACCAAGATTTTAAATCTTGACTTTGCTTATGGGCTTAACTTACCACTAAGCACGGAAGAATTCTCCCCAATACAAAGCACCCCCCAGTCTTTTTCAGTGGCAGAAGAGACCAACAGTCTCCCTTTCTGCTGAACAGAGCTCTCTAAAATGGCGGCGGCCGCATGGCCCTGGCCACGCGTGGGACCCAGGATTGAGACCGACCGCACAGCTGCGTCAGCAGGGCCACCCCCTCCCACTCTCTGCTCGTGGCCGAGAGGGTTTTCCAGGATCCTCTCCTCTCCTCTCTCTCTCTCTCTCCTCCTCTCAGCTCCAGGAGGAAGAAAGAGGAGTTCCTTAGGTCATCACAAGGCTGAAAGAGCTGCTCCATGGAGTGGGGGGGTAGTGGTAGATCTGCACCAAAGTCTTGCTTCTCCAGTCCGTGGCATCAGGTCCGGACCGGGGCTCTCCTGCTTGCGCTGGGCTCTGTGCCGGGCCGCGGCTGTCTTTGCCACGCCGAGGTGGTCCCTGCCACTCCCTGCCGGTTGCAAGAGCGGAGCTGACCTGACCAGACCCGGTGAGCCTCCTCCGTCCCGGGGCAGGGGGCTGCTGGAAGCCATCTCCCCCCTCAGGCCCCGGGAAGGGGGGTGGGGTTTAGCACCGGGCTGTAGCCCCTGTGCTGGGATGGAATCCCTCAGCAAAAGAGAGCAGGACCTCGATCTCTGTCACCTTTTATCAGCTCCTAGCCCCACCTCTTAAGGGCAGGTATTTGGGACAGGTCACTTCCCCCGGGACAGGTCACTGGGGGAGGGGGTCCTCTCAAAGCAACAGAACGTTTTCTTTTCTTCATGAAAGCACAGATCTGTAAATCTGAAAATTCTGGTAATTTTCAAACTACAACAAGGTATGATCAAATAAATTTTTACAGATGTTTAGAACAAATTAATTTTTTTAAAGGAGGCTTATACACTGTGAGTCAGGTAAACAGGTAATACAAATCAAGCACGTTAGCTATAGGTATAATAATGGGGTCATTTTCTGAAAGCAGAAAGTAGAACTGGACTGTGTTTTTGCTTATGTGTTACGTACTAGTTGTTTAATGGCTTGGTTTTTCAACCAACCAACCAGTGTTTGACTGGAAAAATAGTCTGATCTGTATTCCCTTCATAAGCTTTTGCAACTTTACATCCTGTTAAAAAAAAAGGTAACATAAAAGAAAGTAAGATAGAAAGACCTTTTGCTGATACCAGATTATTACTAATTTTTCATGATGCATAGTAAAAAAATCAGTTACTATTTTGCTGGTTTGAAAGACAACAGATATTCAAGGTTATAAAAAAGTCAAATATTATCAATTTTTTGATTTTGCTGGGATTACAATCCAGAGCACATAGGTTCTAAACTAGTAGCTGAAAAAAACCCTGCAGTAATCACCAAGGAACCCAATGGCACACATTTGATTCTGAAGGTTTCTGTCAGCAATAGTTCTTACCTAGGGAAAAGGGGATTGTGAGTTATCCCAGCACAGCTGCCGAGAATTGCAAATTCTCCAGAACAAATTCAATGCTGAGGTAAGCAACAACATACACTTTATATGACTCACTGGTCGATGAGATTTCCCTATATCCACTGAAAATATTACTTCATCGAAAATACCTGACATAATTTTCAAAGAAGCAATAGATAAAATGTTCATACCAGTATGCATCGCTGAAAGACTGCGTGAAATTACATGCTTGATTCCAGGTAAATTCTATGAACTTGTAAGGAGAATGTTTATTAAAAACATTGTTTAAAATACTTAATAAAAAAGTAGTATAAAAGCATTAATGTCCAAATTAATAACAGATTCTATTCACGTTACATAATAATTAGTGAACATTGAATAATGAAAGATCACATATTTTCATCTATAATTATCTGAATTTAGGAGTGAATACGGGAATGTTTTTCTAAAGTTTGGAACAATTTGACATGCCCCTGAGTGCACTGGTCTATAAAGCTAAGGGCCCAACGAGTTCAGCAAGGCGTGGACAAAATGAGCGTGTTTTAATGCCATCACTTGGAGAGCAGTTAGAACCTCAAGTGACTACTTGGCACTCAGACAATGGAGTCACATGTTCATCAGGGAGCAACGGATCCTTCCCATTTATGTTTCTGGCTTCTTTCTCTTAGTTTGTACCACGACTTTTAACATAATTTGAATCTGGGAAGTAAGGGAAGAAGTCTCAAAGACTCATTGTCTGTCAACAGATAATTGATCAATCTAACCAAAATACTTAGATGCATGAATGCTCACCTTTGCTTTAACAGTGTACGACACAATAAAAATAGGTTTTTTATTGCAGTAGCTGGAATGGGCTTTGAGATAGAGGCTGTATAAATACCCTGAAGTCCTACAAGTCAAAAAACTGAATTTTTTACCTTCGTACCCTTGCTACTGTACTCTAGTAATTTTCCATGTTTGGGTTACTCATTTATATGCGTTCCTTCTCTTGATTGGACTACTTTTTTTGAGGTGTTTTAAGAAAGAATTCAGACAGTGTTTTTTTCTTGTGTGCTCCAGATGTTTGCAGTAACATCCTACTGAAGTGAATGCCAGCAGTAACGGGATATTCTTCCACAGGAAATACTTTTCATCTGACACCATCCAATAGCTCCTTGTGGGAAAAAAGGCACCAATTTGTTATCTGGCAGTCAACCACTAAACAGAAAAATAATCTTGGTAAGATTAGATTAAGTATATATCTTCTAGTAGCTGAGTTTGAATAACAAGCACAAGACAAGACTAACATAAATTATTACTTTAGGATTACTGGAGAAATACACTCAGCTATGGTTTTCCTTTCAGTCTTACCAACTGCTTGCTTTTCTGAGGAGCAAACAACTCCAAACTTCTATACTTCTCAAGTTATTATGCAGAATGTACTCAACAGAGAAAAAATGTATTTTATCTCTTGCTTTTCCTGTAATTTAAAAAAGAATTTGATAAGTATTTGTAAGAGATGCAATAAACATAAAACAATGTTTTCCCTTCTCATCTTCCTTTTGCTTTCATATATCTAATGTTTCACAAACTTTCATTAATACTGCCGTTGAGTGTTCACTGTTAGAGCAAAAACATTTTTGCATACTGAAAAGGTATGTACACGTACAGTTAGCTTTTTCTTATTATACCACATTAGATTAATATGAATGAATCCATTGCCAAATCACAGCATTGCACAGTGATTTATGTACACAGTGTTAGAAGACACTGCTCAATATGAATGGACAAAGTTCACGTAACTTGGACAGAATTCATAATATCGTAATATTTTTATGTGGTACAATTCAGTCTGACTGAATTGTCTCATTATCCTGTCTTACTAAATTCACAGACAATACTCTGTTGAATTTTACTCCGAAAACTGAATCTTTGTCAAATTAAAATGTCACAGATAAAACACAGATGCTCCATTTCTTTATGTAGTACTGAGGGACTAGTTTGCAGAAAATAAATAATTTAAATTATTTCCCCTGTGTACTTTTCAGAGCTTTTGACATTTTTGAAGGAATATCACTAGTTAAAATTTGACAGGAAAAAAAAAAGCCCATTGCAATTCAGCACTTGGGGAATATTCCAGATATAAGATGGTTCACTTGCCATGGCTGTTTTATAGCTCTCTGAGAAAGCCTGATAGAACAGAAGTGGTTGAAAGAGAACTTAGTTTACACAAGTTTATCTTCCAGACATGTAGTACTTCTTACTTCCCTACGTTGCAGTAATAAATCTTAAGAGCTGGCATTCCAATACAGAGACATTATAAAGATTTTTCTTAGAACTGCATAGTCTAATGTGACACAATATCCTGAGCAGACTGATGAAACTGAACATGACTCATGCTTCAGAGACGTTTTATTCATATTTAACACATATATTTTGCATATAGCTCTAAGTTAGGACAAATAAGTAAATAATTTCTTTCCACAACATTTCTCCATAAGGGATTTTCCAGAGAAGGAAAGTAAGTTTTCATTGCAAACTTTGATTATACACATTACAAAAAATGCAAAGAAAACACATTTAATTCCATAAAACTGCTCTACTTCTAAAGTAGTGCCACAGGCTCTAAGCTGTCTGGTTTCTAAAATATCTTAGTTCTATGTTTAGATTTCTACAAATAATCTGCCTTGTAAGATATTTACCAATATGTAAATCCTTCTGAGAAATACTTGTGGATTTTGCACTTGACTGAAAGTATGCTAGTGCTGGATTTTAAACCACTATTGAAAAGAAAACTTGTGGAGAAATAAGACTCTGTGCAAAGGGTAACTTTGTCATAATGCTGATATACATTATTTTTGGTAGTTACTCTTCGGAAATAAGATAGCTTAATTCAGAAGTATGTAGCTTATTTTGTCAGATCCTGAGTTTCTTTTTAAGGGAATAAAACTTGCTGTTTTTAAATATCTGAAATGACATAATGGCATTTAATTATACCACACTTCAGAAAGCGCTTCTAATTTTTTCCTTCAACTAAGTCCTTTATCCTCTATCCAAATGAACTGCAATTCTATAGTCTGAAGAATTAGCAGCCAGTGTGACTTCCCAGCATGTCTATTAGAGAGTTGTTTAAGAATTAAGGAAAAAACCCCATATTCAGTTAAGTATGGGAGTATGTAGGAGAGACATTAACCAAACAATCTTTTAGTATAGGAAAGATTAAAGAAAGATGAAAACCTGTGTTTAACAAGTTCCTGGAATGAAAGCTAGTGACATTATGCTGTAATTTTACCCATTATTTTAATTATACTTATGCTCAATTTTGTAGATTTCAATGAGCATTTTAGATAGCATGTATCCAATATGCAAGCCTTCAGAAATTATGTTTTCTTCCACAATTCCATTTGAGAATAAAAATACAGGTGCATAGTTTCAGTTCAAAGATACTATCTTGCTTGTGGAACACAAGCAAATTCAATAGAGGGATATAAAATAAATTAATATTTTATTTTCTCATTCCCCAAGTTAGTTAGTTTACCTACATTATCTTTTAGCTTCATAATTCTTCAATATTTTTAGGAAAGTTTGAAGAATTTCAATATAAATCATAACCTTCAGAGTCAAAACGTTTTGCTTGATCTGGAAGAATTTGTTTAAATCTAACTTTGATAAATAGCATAATTCCCAAACAAAATACCTCAATAGGCAATTGTACACCAGATTTTAATTCATATATCTAAAATACTCATGACTTGGGGAAAGTGTGACGTAGTTCTACAAATACTCTGGAAAGTGCCCACTTCATTTCCATTCTCATACAAGAATAAGTATGAACGTTTTATGGTACTGCTTCAGTCCCTCCAAGCATTTGAGGCTTTTTGGTATTACTTTGTTGTTTGTTTGTTTGTTTTGTTTCTTGTTGTAGTTGTTGTTTGTTGTTTGGGTTTTTTTAGTAAGAGAGAAGTTACTAAATTTAACAGTAATTAATTCTTTATTTCTAATACGAATGTGCTGGCTGATTGTCATGAAAAATAATTTCTGTTATTCGTACACTTTTTGACATTACCCATTACCTCCTTCATAGATTACAACTCTGTGAACCTACACATGAAATAAGTAGAATAAATAACACAGCATAGTAAAATCACTGCTTTTTGCCAGTGCTCAGTTCATTCTACTTGTAAGTCAGAGCTGAGGTGTAACATATTCCTTTTACCAAAGGAAAAGCCCTATTTACTGAGTCGCCAAAATAGAATTTTGCAGCATCTTGGGAGATTTTCCTTTAAGATGTCCTTCTCAAATTCTGATCAGGCCAAGCCTTTCACAGCTTGTGAGTTTTAATGTGATCACAGCTGGCAATGGTGTGGTTGATTGCTACGTTACTTCACTATTAATTTAACGTGTGCTTTGTTTTTGTTTGGGTGCTTTTTTCTGGAATAAAAAGTGTTAGTGGAAACTAAGTGAATTGCATTTTGTAGGTCTTAAGCTTTTACTGGCAATATAACTTTCTCTCATAAAGAAAGTTCTTGGGAAGATTCTTGTCCATGCAACTTGATCTACGTGATCCTGCTCTGGCAGGGGGATTGGACTAGATGATCTTTCGAGGTCCCTTCCAATCCCTAATGATTCTATGATTCTTTGATATTTCTGCACCTTCTTAATGACCTACAGTGGCCACATTTCCATAAGTGGCCACATTTGTTCCTGATTTTCACTTCAAATTTGGGGAAAGTGTAGACAGGAACACTTAAAAAATAATAAACTGATAAATAGCATTTACTTGCAGAGATAGAGGTAAAATAAATAGTAAAAAAATATTGCAGACAATTTTGTAGATAACTGTGGGACATGACCTATTATTTAACTGAGACATGGTTTAGCAAGGTACAGCACATTTTTTAAAGGAATAAAATGGCATTAAAGCCAAATAGGACAATGAACTTTGCTCAGGACTTAGAAAAGCTGTCAGATGTTTTTCAGGGATAAGCAGTAGATACTCAGATGAATGCAAAATATCAGCCACTATCCTGCACAGGTTTTAGAAGAATGTCACTACAAAAGTGGAGGGATTGGTGAAACGGTATCTTCAAAAGTTTGAGTAGACTCTAAACATGATCGGGGATTAAGAAAATCAGATAACCACAAGACTATGGGTAAAGTTTGGTCATTTCTTAAAACTAACTGGTAAGATTGACTAGGAACCAACATTCCCTTCTTAAACACTTAGCAGTGAAAGATGCCAGTGCTTTATACAGAGATATCAAAAGAATAAGCAACTATGTAGGAAAAATATGCGTAATCACGAAAGCTCAATTAAGCTAGACAAAAACTAGAGGATCTGTAGCAGATCTGTTAGCAATTTTGTGACAATGTTGATGATTTCTACAGAAACGTAGGAGTAAGCCATGCTCTCTACTGCTATTTACACTGTTACACAGTATCCTTAACTTCAGTCAGAAAATAGCCTTTTTTTCCTCTGTTTATAAACTGGTATGTACTGGCTTCTGTATGGGTAATTCCACTGATAGCTATTCACCGAAGGCTTTTTGCTGGGGTTTTTTTTTGTTCATACAATGCCTTTGAGGAATAGTATTTAAATATATTAGTTAAAACTTACTCAATAACTTATGAGCTGCTTTATTCATTATTTGGTGGTGACAGCAGTTCAGAAATTCAGACTATATGGCTTTGAAAACTTTAAAAATAATATGCTGGTTTTGCTTATACAGAAACAGTTAAGCAAATGTAACCAGCAGGAATGGTCTTAAAAGTCAGTGTTGGAAGACCTGTTGATTTGGTGAGATGAACAATTCATCCATGAGAACTAAGGAAAGTCAAGAAGAAAGACATAAGATCTTCTTGAATGTGTCCCCCTTGAAATTGTCTGTGAGATTCTTTGGATAAAAGAACCTAATATACACCCACTAAGAGATTATTTCAGTTGAATAATGCAGGTGGTAAAAAGTGGAAAGATAATTACATGTAACTCAAGACAGTAAGAGGTGCTATCAGGCCCCGTCTGTTCATATTCCAGTCCCACACCCTTCCAGAGCCCAACGGGTACCAAGTGAGACTTTTACCGTATGCACATACACTGGTCTGAGCAAAGTTTCTGCTTTTTCCTTCCTGCTTCAGCTAGGTTAAATAAAACATTTCAGGCTGCCAAAACTCTCAGAAGCATTTCAAATATCAAAGTCAGTCACATCCACGCAGGGCAATCCCTGAAGTGAAGTTTGGCTGCATGCCCTCTTCTTGCTGTTCATAGCTAGTGGGAGGTAGAAATACCCAATACAAGTCCTTTTACTTGTGCATGCCGCCTTTTTGCAGCAAGACAAAAAAACAACAGATGTGAGAAACATCTAGTAGTCTCTTACTTTTGCCTGGAACTGACCTCTGAATAATGCTACGGAAATTGTGCTGGTCTCTACTTCAGGAAAAGAGTGGGGTGGCATATTTGTAAAGCTATTCTGGCTGTGCATTTTTCTTTCTCACTGGTGAGACACACAGTCTCTATTTCCTAGACTGGAATGGAGTCAGAAATGATCCTGAACTAGAACTCACTACTGTGTGTTTGTAGGGCGCTATATAGGGGTAGGCACAGACATGTAAACTGCCTTTTACCAATTCGGTGGCATTTTTGAAACGCCATTCTTCCTATTGTCTTACAACAGGAGGGAAAACCAAAACGAGCACGTCGCATCCCAGAGAGGCCAGAACAGTTACTTTTACAGTGCAGGGGCATGTCAGTGTCCAATTATGGCTTTCTTCACCAGAAACAGACATTGTCGCCTCCTTCAACAGGAATTTTGCAACGAGCCAGCCACTAAAAACGTTTCCTTTCTTGAGGGCTGTTCTGGTGGTTAAATAATTTTCTCCGGCAGAGCCGAATGCGGCGGGCCCCCGTGCCCAGGGATAGCAATCGGGAAGCTCCAAAGTGACCGAGTGCTGTGCCATCGCCCCCGCGGGCCGCTGAAGCAGGGACAGGGGTGGGAGCGAGTGCCAGTTCCAGGGTAGACGTCCGCCTTATCCCTCGCACAAGGGGTGCCCCGGGGGGAGGGCGGGCGCGGCTGATGCCGCGGGCGGATGAGGGCTCCTCTCCCGGCAAGAGCCGGCGCTGGAGTGGGGGCTGGTGCGGGCGGGGCGAGGCGCAGGCGCGGCGCAGGGCGGGTGCAGCCGGGCCCCCGCGCCGCTCCC
>JAOXOE010000874.1:2044517-2070259 GCA_028565055.1 Phoeniculus purpureus
TGGTAAGGGTTGGACTTGATGATCTATTAGGTCCCTTCCAACCCTGGTAATACTGTGATACTGTGTGATACTGTGATCTTAGATCTATAAGAGGTAATGTAATTATTACTTTCTGTGAGACATAGAGTATCTTTTCTAGTGTAACCAGCAGGGTCAGCGGAGTGATTGTCAACTTTGTGCTTGGCACCTGTGAGGCTGCACCTCAAGTACTGGATTCAGTTTTAGATGCCTCAGTACAAGAAAGACGTTGAGGTGCAACAAGGAGGTAGAGGGCAACAAGGTTGGTGGAGGGTTTGGAGAACAGACCTTGTGAGGAGCAGCTGATGGAACAGTGTCTACTTAGCCAGAAGAAAAGGAGTCTGAGGAGACACATTACTGTCTACAATTACACGAAAGATAATTCTAGTGGGGTGGGTGTTGTTCTCTTCTTTCATGCAGTGAGTGATAGGACAAGAGGAAATGGAATACTGTGTCCAGTTCTGGAATCCACAATGTAAGAAGGACATGGAACTGCTGGCGCAAATCCAGAGGAGGCCATGAGAATGATCAGATGCCTGGAGCGCCTCTGTTTTGAAGAAGGTTGAAAGAATCAGGATTGTTTAGTCTGGAGAAATCAAGGGTCTAGGAGGACATTATAGCAGTCTTCCAGTATCTGAAGGCACTACAGGAAAGCTGGAGAGGGGCTTTAGGTGAGGGACTGTAATGATAGTACAAAGGGGATGGGTTCAAGTTAAAGGAGGAAGATTTAGATTAGATCCTATGAAGAAATTCCTCCCTGTGAGGGTTCTGAGGCACTGGAACAGATTTATTGTGGATGCCTTATTCCTGGAAACGGTTAAGGTCAGGTTGGATACGGCTCTGAGCAACCTGATCTAGTGAAAGATGTTCTTTCCTATGGCATGGGGTTTGGAACTGAATGATGTGTGAAGTCCGTTTCAATCTAAACCATTCTATGATTCTATGAGTATTTCAGAAAAAAGACTAATGTTATGTATGGGAAGATTTTACAGTGAATGCTGCCCCGTCACTTGACTTTAGGCAAGAGGAACTATAGCTTTGCTGAAACCATAGGACTGCCTTTGAAGTGAGTATTTACTGAATAGTCGTCTTGTGGTTATGAAAAAAACAATAGAGAGTGGAAAAAGTAAGGTGGCTCCCTCATGATGTCTACACAGTCTCCTTCACAAAAGCCATCAAAACCTGGCTTTATTTCAGATGAGAACACTATTACTATTTCTGCAATATTGTTCAAACAATAGTTATTTTAAAGTAGTTATTATTTAACTGATTTTTTTTGTCTATAGCAGTTATACTCAAGTTGAGGCAAAGACATGTCCCAGAGCATTTGGTTACAAAACACATTAGTACATCATTCTGTTCCTTATTTCAGATGATGGGTTGCCTGAAGGAGCATAAATGGCTCATAAAGTTCTCAATGACCTAAAAGCAGGACCATCTGTTGAAGTCATCAGTGACTTTGTGGCTGAGCTTAGCAGCTGGGAAGCCTTCAATTCATCAGCTCTTCTTTAATCAGGTAGGTTTCTCTGCAGTCAGTGGGAATTATTGAAATAGATTCTCTAAGAACTGAGGCAGTGACAGGAGCTTTCCTTATTTTGAGATGATATCTGTATTTCAACTCATTTTCATAACCACACTTTGAGTTGTTCAGGTGTCTGGCACTCTCAAGCTAAAACTATTCCACACCTGTTCATGTTGCTTAGAAAGATTTGTCAGAAGAGAAGTGATAAAGATCCACTAGACCTTTATCTCTGATACTGCTGGTAAATTTGAGTATCGAGATTCGCATAAGTGCATCTAATGAGTTATTACTTGTGAATTCCATCACCCTTGGGAAGAGAAAGAATGAAAAGCCGGGGCTAAGGAAGGGGCTAAGATCTTCATCGGAAAAAAAAAAAGAGCAATGAGTTTTTTCACGGCCCCTAAAAAATCCTCTTTCCCCAAAAGGTCTGTTTTCTATTTCCAGATAGAGTCCAGCACAGAGCCATAAAGATGATGAAGGGAGTGTAACATCTCCCTGAGAAGGAAAGGCTGAGGGAACTGTGTCTCCTGAGCTTCGGAAAAAAGGACACTGAGGGCTGACTTCATGAATGCTGATAAATATAGAAAGGGTGGGTGTCAGGATGATGGAGCCAGTCTCTGCTCAGTGTAATCTAATCATAGGACAAGGGGCAATGGGTGTGAGCTGGAACAGAGGAGGTTCCACATCAATCTGAGGAGTTCTTCACAGTGAGGGTGGTGTAGTCCTGGAACAGACTGCCCAGGGGAATTGTGGAGTCTCCTTCTCTGGAGACATTTAAAACCTGCCTGGATATGTTCCTATGAGACACTTGATCTAAGGGATCCTGCTGTGGCAGGGGGATTGGACTGGATGATCTTTTGAGGTCCCTTCATATCCCTAATGTTATGTCATTCGATGAAAAGCCCTTTTTTTTGTTTTATTATTTCAAGGAAAATGTATAACTTCCCAGCTTGCATAAAAGAGCTTGAATGATATTCTAAATGCACCCTCTCAATAGAGAAAAAGTAAATATTATTTAAAATTATATCAGGATTTTACACAGGCTGTGATCACAATTTCTGCATCCTTCATCTGTCAGTACTGGATAAATATCTTAAAAACGAGAAGGATTTAATGGAAGTTTGTTGGACTACAAGGAGGGTTTGATTTTTCGGTGTCCTGTTGTGCTTTGTATATTAGATTGTATTACCACACTGAAAAGATTTGTGTAATTTTCTGCAAAGGAGTGCAAATAACCTTCCATAGCTTCTCCATCAAACTAAGTAAATGAAACTAGCATGTGTTGGTGGGCAAAAATGTGTCATCTGTTCAGCAGCAGCAATTATATTAGAAACTGCTCTGTGCTGCAAACTCATCTTCTGGAATTTCTTGGTTAGAAATACCCTTCTCTCTCAGAGTAGACTAAAAAGTCACAAGAAAACTTGGAGATGGTTAATAGATCTCACTTCTCAACTGGCAGGAATATCCTGGGAAATAAAAAAACTCTAAAATTTTATATTTAGAGATTTGAGGTTTTTTTCTTTGTCTTTTCTTCAGAGAAACTTAGAAACCATTGGTCAGTTTCTTGTCAGTTGTTGTTTTGTGTTTGTTTGGTGGAAAAAAAAGCCTCAGGGAAAAAACTCTTGCAGAATCAGAAGCCCATTCCTTTGTGGTTAGCCATTATTCAACATAAATCTTCTTGGGAGTGTAACTGACTGCAGCACACTGTAAGCGTCATGGGTGACTGCCTCATTTAAAGAGTTGAGTCACTGATGATTTCAGCTTTCTGTCCCTTCTCACTCAGCAAGGTCCAGAAATACTGAAGCACTAACTCAGATTATTGTTGTTTTTCTTCTTGCCATTTCTCTTCCATGTGGAGGGCATTCTAGTGAAGGTTTGACGAAGACTTCTCTTACCCTTTTGATGCTGGGTCCTATGTACCTTGGAGAAGATTCTGGTTTCCTAATAATTCAGGAAATCTCCCTTCAAGGATGTGACACATTGTGGTTTGTGAATAAGAAGAATGATGGAGGCAGGGAAAAAGGTTTGGGAGAGTCATAGCTCACAGCGATACAGAGATATGCATCCGATCCTTGGAATAGGAAAGCATTCCACAGTGGGCTGTCTTATGTAAAAAAAATCACAGATTAGTTCACATTTGCAGGTACCAGCTTCTGCCTGTCACTGAGTTTTGAGATTCCTATGTGGCTGCACAAGGCAGAGATATCCCTCAGGGATAAGTCAACCTGCCGTATCCAAATAGCAACAGCAGAGCAGCTTATCAGAAGTGACTTGTTTTTCTGATATGCTCCAATACCTCCCCACCATTGTCACAGGGCTCTTGTTTTATAACTTCAGTGGAAGAATGGAGAGAATTAGTCAAAAGAGTCCTGTTTAATACCCTACTCTATGTGGAAGGGCTTTTTTTCCCTTGACTTCGTTCTAGACGGTGCTCTGAAGACTATCTGGTAGATCTCCAAATCACCTCTTTTACTTCATTATACATGATTCCTTCCTCCTGAAGTCATATTTCCTCTTCTAACTAATAATTAAATTTTCTCCTTCACACTTCCAACACCTAAATAATTCCCAGGTATCAATGCATATGATATGCCAGACAAGTGGAGAGTAAAAAAAAAAAAGATCAGTTTGTCCTGTAGGGCCCAATTCTCTGCTGAATGACCTTGCATCTGCAAGTTCTGAGAGTTGTGATTCTTGGCTGCTAAGTGTTTGACTCGGAGGGAGAAGAGGGTACAGGTGGGAGCTGCCTAATGTTGTTGTATTCCCTGCTAAATGACTATGCAGCTACTAGTTCCGGTAGCTGTGACCCTTGGCTGCTCAGTGTTTGACCAAGATGTAGAAACAGGGGTGCAATTGAGAGCTGCTTGCTCTGGGAGGTCAGATACATCATTTGGTGGAAGTTAGGATAAGTTGTTGAACTCACCTGTTAAAATTATCCTCTCTATAGAAGGCACTAAATCATGTCTTTAAATTTAAGAGATACGGATTTGATGGTTGGACTATTTAGTAGACAGTGAGTTGGTTGGACAGTTGCATAGAAGGGCAGTGGTCAATGGCTCAATATGCAGGAGGAGATCAATGATAAATAGCATCCCTCAAGAGTCTGTACTGAGACCGGTGCTGTTTCATATATTCATCAATGACATAGACAGAAATCAATTGTATCCTCAGTAAGTTTACAGGTGACACCAAGCTGTGCAATTGACACAACTAAGGGACGTGGATGAGCTGGAGAAGTGGGACCATGTGAACCTTAAGAGGTTCAACAAGGGCAAATGTAAGGTCATGTAGATGAGTCAGGGAAATCCCTGGAATCAACACAGGCTGGAGTATGATGTAGAATCATAGAATCATTCTATGTGATTGAGAGCAGCTCTGTAGAGAAAGATGTCGGGGGTTTAGCATGTGAAAGGCAGGACATAAGCTGGTGGTGTGGACTCACAACCCAGAAAGCCAATCACAATCCGAACTGTGTGGGCAGCAGTGTGGCCAGTAGGTCAAGGAAGGTAATTGTGTTCTCTCTGCTCTGCTCTGGCGTCCTACAGTGCTGAGTCCAGATCTGGAGAGTTCAGCACAGTAAAGACATAGACCCCACTGGAGACGGTCCAGATAAGACCACAAAACTGATCAGAGGGCTGGACAACTTCAACTTTGAAAAAGACAGAAAAAGTGGTTGTTCAGAGTGGAGAGAAGAAAGTTCCAGGAACACCAGAGTCTGCAGTAATGCAGCCTTTCACAACTTAAAGAGGGACTGTAAGAAAGGTAGAGATAATCTTTTTAGCAGGGCCTGTTGTGATAGGGCAAGGGCTGATGGTTTTAAACTGACAGAAATCTGTGATTCTCAAACATACTTAAAAAAAAAAATCAAGAGTAACTTTTGAAGATCTTGCTCTTGAAAGCTGAGAAAATGCTGAAAATCTGAGGGAATCAACCGTCCTCAAGCAAATCCTAGCAGGACCAGTAGACTTGGCAAACACTGTACAGTCCAGGTATACATGCTATTTGAGAGACTTTTGGGGAGTAAAACTGATTAAAATACATCTTATGGAGCTTTTTGAGGTTACATCTCTGTGTAGGGACTTTGTGCCACAGGAAGAAAAAGGTGACTGTAAGGATCATGGCGGTGTGAAGTACGTGACAGTGCCTGGAACGTAAGATTTTGAGTATTTCTGCTGAAGATAGAAGTTAAGAAGAAGGAAAAGTTATACACGTATAACATCTGCGATCGTTCAAGGATTTATTTGATGTCACTGCGTATATTTTTTGCTCCAGAACTGGTTGTTGGTTTAGGTGAGTAAACTGAATTTGTTTCATGCGATTTGTACCTATTCCAAGTGATTAAGCTCTGTAGCTGGTTAAGATGAGTGATATTTTGTGTTGCTACATTTCTGAAAAGCCATCTCATTGCAAGAAAGGGAAAAATCAATATTATTACAAGGATTGGAAAAGACATTGTCTTTTTCTTTATTGCAGAAGAGTATGTCAGTGTAATTTCATAAAGTGAGACGGTACCCTTTGTTACCCAGCTGGGTGCTTGCTGGCTTGTTTACGACACCTTTATTTCCTCCCTCTTCCTAGCAACTAAGGAAAACAATATTATCAGGGTAAGAGAAGTGGTCTCTACTCAATAAGAATTAATCACCTTTTTCAATACAGAAATGTGTTTTCTGAAATCTCCTTGCCTCTTAGATCCACTTAGACCTACACAGCCACCTAAAAGCCTCAGGGCACAAAGAGATGTGGATGAGGTTCTTTAAAATCAAGCTCTTGGGTATGATTCTTACAAGTATTATTGTAAAACTGGAGTAAGTCCAGAATAAAGCTGGTGTATAATGGGAACACTTTTTCTTTCCCTTCTAGAATTCTATGCCTTATAGCGTAGCCGATTCTCCTTTCTTTCTCCCTGATATTTTTTCTGTCTTTCCTTCCTTCAGCATCGTTTGCTATTGAAATTAGACTTGTAAGGAAATAGTAGGTTGCTGCATTATACTCCAGGAGACTGTGACAGCAAATGTCGTTTCTGCCTTTTCTTTCATGATACCCATTCAAGTATCACTGAAAATAATGATAACAGTCATGTTTTCAGACACTGCACTAGGATGGGGCTTTCTTAGTTCTATGCTAAAACTAAGGATTTGTCTTTCCTAGATAAATTGACTCTTACCTATTATAACAAAGATTTGAGCTTACAGATGGAAACTGCATTCACTCGGTGTTAAAATCAAAGAATACATCTGCTTTTGCATCTTCATATAAGTAGCAACACACCAGGAACAGTTTGTTCTTTTTGATAGCTTTTATCGGTGTTATTCTTAGCTGGAAATTGTTAATCATTCTCTAGAGTACAGGACAGACTCCTTCTGTCCCTTGGCCAGAGGTTAGATTGCTCTCAGGCTGAAGAACAAATAGGCTATTGTTGTCTAGATGCTTTATGTTCTGGATTTTCTTGATTAGGACAGGAACTTACCTGTCTATACTTATTAGATTGTGGACCTCTGCCACTCAAAAAAAAAAACCCAAACAACCTTTGGGTTTCAACCACTGCTCAGCTAATAACCTCAAACACGTTTTCTTTCTGGTTCTGTTATTTCAAAAAGTGCCGTAGCTTATTCACCAGGATGAGTTCCAATTTTGGGTATACAAGATCAAAGGGTTGAAAACAACATTTTAAAGCCTTTCTATTCAGTGGAGAAAACAATGCAGTTGTTACCAGTCTCCTACTGTATTCAAAGTTTCTTAAAGTCTAAAGATAGAAGGACTGGTAATACTAACATTATCCAAAAAGTTAAAAATCACTACTGCTATAAAAAATAAGCAAGAAAACAATCCCAACACTCTGTTCCTCTTCCAAAACATCTTCCTTATAGCCGTTCATGCAGTGAATATTTTCACAGAACTACAGGATTATTGGGGCTGAAGACCATCAAGTACAGCCCATAACCTAGCATCACCACAACCTGGATCACGGCACTAAGTGTCACATCCAGTCTGTCCTAAAATGTCTCCAAGGATGGAGACTCTATCACTGCCTTGGGCAGTCCATTCCAATGTCTGATCACACTTTCCATGAGGAAGGGCTTTCTAATATCCAGCTGAACCCTCCCCTGGCAGCTTCAGGCCCTGCCCTATCGATCTGGCTTTAGTTGCATGGGTAAAAAGCCTGATCCTCACCTGACTACAACCTCCCTTCAGGAAGTTGTAGAGAGGGAGAAGGTTCCCACTGAGTCTCCTCCAAGCTAAACACCCCCAGGTCCCTCAGCCTCTTCACATCAACCTTTCCCTCCAGTCCCTTCCCCAGCCTTGTTCTCCTTTGGACCTGCTCCAGCTCCTCCATCTCTTTCTTGAAGTGAGGGGCTCAGCACTGCCCCCAGTACTGGAGGGGAGGGCTCACCACTGCCCAGTACAAGGGGAGAATGACATTCCTAGTCCTACCAGCCACACTATTCCTGATCCAAGCCAGGATGCCGTTGGCCTTCTGGATCAACTGGGCACACTGCTGGCTCCTGTTCAGCCAGTTGTTAACCAGTACTGCTAGGTCTCTCTCTGCCAGGCTGCTCTCCAGCCCCTCATCTGCCAGTCTGTAGCTGCAGGGAGTTATTGTGGCCAAAGTGTAGGATCCTGCCTTGGCCCTGTTAACTTCTTCCCTTTGGCCTCTGCCCATTGACCCAGCCTGTCCAGATCTCTCTGCAGCATCTTCCTCCCTTCCAACAGATTGATACTCACCCCACCCCGTCTAGGTGTCACCTGCAAATTTAATAGAGTTAGATTCAACACCCTCATCCAGGTCACCTATAAAGATGCTGAATAGAACTGGGCCCAGCACTGATCCTTGACGGACACCACCTTGCTCAGCCCGAGACTTACAGGGAACTGTGTTTCACTTAGGACACTGTCAGAGAGGAAAACATCCAGAAAAATAAACATTTAAAAGGCAAAATTTTTAAAAGGAAGAAACTGTGCCTCTGAGATCAGAAAATACTTAGAAGTCTAATTTTAGTGATGAAACACTACTTTGGACATGTCACATCGTGTGGTGTCAGACATGCTTCTCCATGTGAGAAGCGATGATGTGACTAATGCCAAAAGACACGTATTATCACAACACGATGTGTCAGAGCACACATTCCCAAAATGCAGCCCCCCAAATCTTTAACTCGCCTCTTGCTTTGCAATGATTTAGGGTACCACCTGTCTTTCCAGAAGCTTTTAATTTTGCATTAGTTGTTGTAGGCAAATTCCAAGGAATTAATTGTGTCTTATCACAGGGTCATCAGCTCCTCCTGTCATGGATGCATGGAGTAGTTTTCTGTTCTGACATCTGGCTTCTAGTGTGACAATGCCGCTGACAGGATTAATCTCTGTGGCTTCTGGCAATGAGTAACAGCTTCAGGGTAAGAAAAACAAGAGTTAGTTGTATAAAGCATTCAGAGTGCCAAGAGTGAAGAAACTGAGCTTTTGTTTACCTTTCCAACAAATTCAGAATTTCTGAAATGCTTCTTTGGATACAGAATTTAAAAACAACGTACAGCAAACTGACTGAAAGGGGTTTAAATTAATCATTAAGTATCTCTGTGGTAATGGATCATTGCTGCAGTTTACATGGTAGCAAAGGGCATGATAATGAAACAGGTGAAAAATAATTGTTATGGAAACTTCTGCTGCTGAACAGAAACACAGCACAGAGTAAAAATGATGACCAAAGAACAAAAGGTTGAAGGAGCTTGTGGATATTGAAGCCATTTGTTTGAAACTAGCTGCAGAGAAGAACCAGAGCAGTGTTAACCAAGATGTCAGTTGTGTCAGTGTATGAATGTGAAGCGTTATCTTACAAGAGACTACTTTCAGTTTTATACATATCTATAAAACTGTTTATGGCTGGAAGGATTTGTAGACATTTTAAGCTACAGACCAAAAACAATTGGATTACATCTTGACTGGATTTGTGTAAGGTAGAAGGCTCAATAAAATGTGGAGAATAAAACGTGTGATGATTGAAGTGGTAGCATCAATCCACAGAAACAGAGAAAAGGCTGGAGACTGGTAAAGATACTGGGTAGAGGCATAGAAAATCTAATAATTCTAATTCTAGAGTTCTAGTTTCAATTTTCACTCTAATTTAATTCTAATTGCCTGTGTATAAGATATATATCAAGCATTAGAAATAATTTAGAGATGACCAGTTGAAAGTCTGTATCAGAGGCCAAGTTTCCAGCATAACAGCTGGAATTCAGTTTGCCTATTAGGCAAAAGCATCCAAAGAGTGAACATTTTGCTCCTGCTAGGAATGAGGAGGACATCTCATCTGCCTGACTCAGGAGGGGTGAGATGACAGCACGTTTCATTTGACCTGATGAAGCAGGAGAAGGGAGCTGGTTTGACACAGCCAGCATGGCTTCGTCAAGGGCAGGTCTTCCCTCTCTGGAACTATGATAGAATGCAGGGCATCACAAGGCAGGGAAAGAGCTGTGGATATAATCTGTTGTGACTTCAGTAAAGCCTTTAACATGGATCTTCACATCACTTTCTCTCTAAATTGGAGAGATATGGATTTGATGGGTAGACTGTTCAGTGGATAGTAAATCTGTTGGGTAATGACATCCAGAGAGTAGCAGTCAGTGGCTTAACATCCAGATATAGCTTGGTGACAAGTAGTGCTCTGCAGGGGTCCGTGCTGGGACCAGGATCCAGTCAGAGTGAGGAGACACAGGCTGCACTGGTGAATTAGGAGATGGGTGAAAACTGTTGGGCTTAAAGAGCCAGTGTCACTGATTTTGAATGTGTAAATGGCAATCAGGTGTGAGAAAGGATTGTCAAGGCTGATGGTCAGACAGATTCCAACAGGCTGATGGAGGAGGCTAACAGCAAACTTTGGAATATCAAGAACCAAAAGCAATGTCCAGTGCTAGGGACAGAAAGAGTCCCGTGACTTAAGACATGCTAGGGACTGACTAGATAGTCCACAGCTTCATACTTCCTTAAACCTAATGCAGGTTTTGACAAGAGGTTCTTTTTAAGAGAAGTGAAGAGGAGACAAGAATAGACAGTAAATCTTTCTGTAATACATATAAAAATAGGAAAAAAAAAAAAAGGTGAAGCAGAGGATCAATATTTAAGACCATCTTTTGGAGAAGAAGACAGACTGATTTTTCTTATGCTCACCAATATTTATAAGGGATTAGATCGTAGGTACTTCTGAAGCCTTTGACTCTGATCTACCACTATTTTAAGCAAAACCACAATGCATTTCCAGATTACTATTTGTCATCCCCAAGCCGAGTTGACAAAGCTTTTCCTGAAAAAAGTTTGCAGGTCCAGAGGGTTTGGCAAATTCGAGGTTATTTGCTGCTCCAGTGGTTGATGTCAGGAGCGCTTTGCTACTACAGACAGAATTTTGTGATCCTTAGCAGGATTGTTACCCGTGCAAGCCAAGAGCGGTTCACTCATGAGCCCTGGCAATAAAGCCTAGAGAAGGATTGTTTCTAGGGTTTAAATTACTGGCAAAAACCTTTGGCTGTTAGAACTCTAATTATGCTATCAGTGTGAAGCATATTTTACTTCAGAGTATAAATAAAACAGAAAGTCATTCTAACCCGTTGTAAGAAATCATTACAGGACTCCATGGAAGTGAAACACCGGTCTGTTAAACCTTCTGTTGTATTAACAGTTACAGTAAGAATCTTGCCGCTATCACTAAGGCAGTAAAGTTGTATAAATATTTTAACAGGTATTTCTGTTGTGGTGCTTGAAGAAAGTACTCCTTGAAATACTTAAAATGAACACGTGGGGAGTCCATCAAATAATGCGTAGTTTCAATCACAAGAATAGGAAACAATAAAAGTTTGGCAGAGCCTTTCTGAAAGGTGGTGATACAGCTTTAAACAGTATTTTACTCTGCCTTTTGCTGTAGAGCTGCTCAGCTAAGAAATGCCTATCAGAATTTTATGTGTAGGATGTAATGTGAAAGACATTATAAGCCTCTAGGGGTCTTATGGGAACCATATGATAGAACTCATATCAGCACATAACTAAATGCACCCCAATGCATTTTTTAATTTGAGAATTAAAAATGAACAACTTAGAATAATAGAATCATTAGGGGTTGGAAAGGACCTCAAAAGATCATCTAGTCCAATCCCCCTGCCACAGCAGGATCACCTAGACCAAGTCACACAGGAACACACAGTGAAGAATTTCCTCCTCCCATCCTGTCTAAATCTACCCAGCTCCAGCTTTGCTCCATTTCCCCTAGTCCTGTCGCTACCTGATAGCCTAAAAAGTCCCTCCTTCGCCAGCTTTTCTGTAGACCCCCTTCAGATACTGAAGGCCACAAAAAGGTCACCTTGCAGCCTCCTCTTCTCCAGACTGGACAGCCCCAACTCTCTCAGTCTGTCCTCATAGGAGAGGTGCCCCAGACAATTGATCATCCTCACAGCCCTCCTTGGGACACGCTCCATCACGTCCACATCCTTCTTGTAATAAGGGCTCCAGAACTGGATGCAGTACTCCAAGTGGGGTCTCAGCAGAGCTGAGTAGAGGGGGAGAATCACCTCCCTCGACCTGCTGGCCACATTTTCCTTTCTTGTGGCATTTTCTTATGTTTCAGTATTTGCCAGGAAACAAACCCTAAACCAACTGAATTCTTTTGGCTTGGCAGTGTAAAGCAAAGCAGAAAGCAGTAGTGCCTTATAGAGCTTTAAACTCTGTAGCTGTCAATCAAGTGCTTTCAAATCAAACAAAATATTCATTGTACAACCAATAGAATATGCATCCGTGATTAGACAGTACAGGTAATCACTTCCACTTCGTTTTCTATTAATTTACCTTTTCCCCTGTTTCTCCCAAATACCCTTCAAAAAACCTCTTGTGGCACTTCTGGCTCTTTTGACCAAATTAACTCTACTACAGGAAAACATTTCTGTGCAAAAGCTTTTAAGATTCTCATTCTGACAATTCAACATCATTAAATGACTTAATAGTTGTCCTTCAGGCATGATATAAAATGGAAGAGTTAAAATTATTAAAAAAGACTTAATTATTAGGCATGGTAGAAATTTATAGAGAGAAAATTATTTTTCTTTGAAATGCCTAGAGCAGGCCAAACCAGAAAAAGAGTAGTAGAAGAAGAGTGACACAAGGTGATCACGAAGCATCCGTGTGGTGACAGCAAATTTACTTTTGAAAGTAAAAAGAGAATAGGAAAAGTAGGAAAATCTTTCATTATGTTGACCAACAAAGTGGGAAGACAGTCTTTAAAATTCATATTTACTTTTTTAAAATTGCCCCCTCCACTTTCTTTTTCTTATTTTTTTGGATAAATAGGAATCATCAGATCATGGGATCAAGATTGGATGAGGTTCCACATCAATATGAGAAGAAACTTTTTCACAGTGAGTGTGACAGAACAGTGGAAAGGGGCTGCCCAGGGGTGTTGTGGAGTCTCTGTCTCTGGAGATGTGCAACTTGGTCTAGGTGATCCCGCTCTGGCAGGGAGATTAGATTAGATGATCTTTCAATGTCCCTTCTAAACCCTAATGTTCTGTGTTTCTGTGACTAACCTAATACATTAAACTTGCTTAACATGTAGGGAACATCCTCAGAATCAAAACTGCAATAGGGAAAGAGTCAAGAAAAAATAGCTGCTGTTGGCAGATAATAACAACTGCAGCAGTAAAACTTAAGTTTACAACTGCTACAATAAAACATGAGTTTAATTGCATCTTCCACCTTGGCAAGTGAGGGAAGTTTGTTAGTGTTTACACAGTTTTATATAGATGTGCATATAATTTGGAATGACCAGTAAAAGTGGAGGGTTAAGTAGGTAGAAACAAACATAGTAAAATAAGGCAAATAAAATTTGGCTAACTGAAAATTTAATTCTTAGGAAAGTTATATGACAATCAAATAACATAAAAACATCTCAGAGCTCCAGGCTTAATTGCCAGTGGGAAAAGCATTGAATCCTCTGGAGAAATTCAAATTCACATTCAACTCTGAATTGACAGTATTGTACAGAACTCAAGACTGACTAATGGCAGTTTGAAAGATTCAGTTGTGTTCCAGGACATAAACGCAAGGCATAAGTATAGGTTTTTTTGGTTAATTTTAAAACTTGTGTTCAGGATCTGTTTGGTGTGATACATAGAAAACATGAGATGAGTAATTATATAAACAGAAGATTTTTCTTTTTTACACTATATGAGAATTACTCAGAAGTGCAATTTGAATGGCTTCTTATCAGAACACAGAGACAACTCCACTTTATTAACTTAATCTATTTAAAATAAATGACAGAACAACCCATCGATACCATATTTGGTGAAAAAATTTAGTGCAAAGTACAGTGGGATTAAAATTAGGAGATAGTCATTAGGCTTCAGCAAAGACAGACTGAGTTTTCCACCACAGGAAGGAAGAGATTAATCTGTGTTTAAGAGAAAAACTTGACAAGTGAAGGGAGTAGCGTTTTGGGTGTAAAGAAACGTAGACATTCAGTGATTTGCTATGAACCACTGAACAGCAGATTAATCTATGTCCATCTATCAGGAAGACTGATGGTGCTCTGCTGCTCGTTAATACCAGCTCCTTTTTCATCCAGAGAGTTGTCTTTGTGATGTGCGTTTTGCAGCTCTACAACTTTCCAAGGTTACTGTATTTGTGATAGACAATAATTCATTAATTCTGCTTCTGTTACTCTAAGTAATGGTCATTCTACCCTAAAATTACTAATTAATAGCTATCAGTATCTACTGGGTATACTTCTAACTCACAGAAATAGACTAGGAGCAGGGGATTCTTCCAGAGGTAACTGTAATTTGCTAATTTAGCATCACTGGGCTCATCCAGCTGGCAAATACAAATGTGAAAAAAGAAGTGCTTATTAGAGAAACACTTCGCAAAAGTTTAATGGAAAAATCATAATGAAACCCAGAAAATCTAACCTCGCTTCTTCTGTTGTAACAATATTATCTGTATTTTTGCCATGGGCCAGCTACACCTTGTGCTGTAGCTAAATCTGTTTTTGACAGCTGCATGATTATGAACCACTGAAGTCAATAAAAATTTATTTGTTAACCTCATTTATTTTCCCAGGTAGAACGATGACAAGATTTTCTGAACAAAATGTCTTGATAACCTTCCTACCACTCTCTCAGTGTTGGCCAAAGTTTATGGTTTCTTTCACTGCTTCTGGGGATCAGCTTCACGTAATACATGGGGACACAAGAACTTTGAATACTAAATCTGTTTTCACGAGTGGTCAGTCTCCAGCTTTCTCCTTTCACAGAATCACAGAACGTTACGGATTGAAAGGGACCTGGAAAGATCACCTAGTCCTATCCCCGCACCAGTTAACATTTGGATTCCTCAGAACTCTTTCCTCTTTTGGTTTCTTTCCAATGTTGTTATGCCAAAACTGATTACATAGTATTCAAATTGTATTGTAAAATACTGTAAATTAATTCAGCATCCAAATTATTTATTTATTATCATTTTTAGCCAGATTACAATAATTGCAGTTTAGGTTCTAGTAATGTCAGTTGCATTTGTGCATCTCAGTAACAGCGGTCTTTGAGTCTAGGAAATTTTATTCTATGTCTAGCGTTCTTATTTGCATGACTTAGATGCAGACAATGTCTTCTCTCTCCAATTACAAATAATGTAGTTATTAAAAAATGCTCATGGAGTATGAATTTCATATAGGATATTAAGAAAATATAGAGTGTAAATGTTCTACTTACCAGAACATCTTTTAATGTGTGCCTTAAAAAGAGATTGCAAGTAATAGCTGACTTATGAACCAAAATACCTGGGTTTTTTGAAGGTGAGAAGAGTTTGATTATCTGTGTTCAGTCAATTATAAAATAAATTTGAAGGTGAGAAGAGTTTGATTATCTGTGTTCAATCAATATAAAATATTTTTTTAACTTCAAAGTATCACACACGCCTTGCATCAATATTATGAACCACAGAATGCTAGAAATTGGAAAGATCATTCCACAGCAGGATAATCTAGATCAAGTCACAGAGGAACATGTCCAAAGGTAATACAGTTAAGATTTTCACCATTGATCCTCTAAGGTAAAACAGGACCTTTTTCATCATTTAGTAAATACAGCATTGTTCAAGTTTTCACATTCAGCTCACTTTGAATTCATGCTTAAAGTATTTTTTTAAAAAATTACAGTAAAATTTGAAAAAAAAAAGAGCAAAAATTTGTAATAAGAATATACTTATTAGTGTTTATTTGTAGTGGCTTGCTAATAAATGAATTAACACAACAATAATAATAGAAGGCTAGAGAAAAACAATAAAAATAAATACCATTACAATAGTAATAATATAATAAATAGTAAAATAATAAATACTTCTGGTATTTATTATTTTCAAGAAGCTTCCGTTTTTTAAAGTTTTGCATATTTTTTTAAGAAAATGAAAACACTCCTTTGAGTTTTCCACTCTTTTATGCTCAGAACTTCATCATGGTGAGGGTGACAGAGCACTGGAAGTGGCTGCACAGGGGGATTGTTGTCTCCTTCGCTGGAGATGTTTAAGACCTGCCTGGATATGTTCCTATGTGACTTGATCTAGGTGATCCTTCTCTGGCAGGGGGATTGGACTGGATGATTTTTCAAGGTCCCTTCCAATCCCTACTGTTCTGTGATTCTGCTTAGAATTTGTATTTTTATGATTAGGTTGTGCTTGTCAATGCTATCTGTGATTTACCTCAGCATTTTGTAAAGATTTTGCTTCCATTTACAGCAGGTATCAAAAGCAATCCATACTTTAGCTCTGTCAAAAGCGATATTTATAGAAAAGGTAAATGATGACTTCACAGCAAAAAGGTAAAAATGTAAAATCAAATCCATAATGTAAGATGCGCTGATAATGGTATGAGGCTGTATAAGGGTATCATAAAACCATAAACTAAGGCTGAATGCATGGCTGGGGGATACATTTTTCTTCTGCATGGCTAATAATTGGGTGTAAGCTGGAACATTAATGTCTATAAATATTTTAAGGGTGTGTGTCAGGAGGGTGGAGCCAGGCTCTTCTCAATGTTGTCTAGTGATAGGGTGAGGGGCAATGGGTGTAAGCTGGAACATAGGAGGTTCCTCATAGATATCAGAAGCAGCTTCTCAGTGAGGGTGACAGAGCACTGGATCAGGCTGCCTAGGGTGGGTTGTGGAGTCTCCTTCTCTGAAGACATTTAAAACCTGTCTGGATATGTTCCTGTGCTACTTGGTCTAGGTGATCCTGCTCTGGCAAGGGGATTGGGCTAGATGATCTTTCCGGGTCCCTTTCAATGCCTGATGTTCTGTGATTCTGTAATAATGTTTGTGGCTGTGTCATTTATCACAGGGAAAAAATTAATCTCAGTTAATATGGAGGTATTTACTGTTTTAAACAGAAATGACTTGTTCTTACATGAGTAATACTAAAAAGTGGCACCTTTCATGTTATTTGGCCACCAAACTAAAACAGTCAACCGTTCATGCAAACACATTTTTTGGCATTGCTAAGAGGTAGATGTGGTAAGGAACTGCAAACCTGTATAGTCTTTTCTAAATATCTTTTTCAGTTACTGATAGCTCTGTGCTTCCTATAAATCTGCCTGTGTCTGAGCATAACTTTCCTTTGGTGTCAGATTCTTCAGTGTAGGGGATGAATGGACTGCTTCCCTTTTCAGCACTCACTGCCACTGCGGTAAGCTACTTCTTTGTTAGTTATACACAGAACTAGTTTTCTGTCAGTTTACATCATTATTAGCACCTCTGTGAAGAACATACTCATACAGTAATGGTTCTTTATGAGAATATCAGTCTCAAATGCGGCAATCACACTCAATTGAAAATCTCCCAGGTTTCAGAGATTTTAATGAACTGAAAGTAGGTGAAATTGTAGGTTTCTCATAGATGGTATGACAGGAACGTATGAAAAAGAAATAAAAATAATATTAATGGTAATTGCCAGCTGCAATGATTCATACACGGTTGAGAGTAAACAAGATCTTTTCTATCCACAATCCAGAACAAACTAAAAGTGCTTGAGGTTTCCTAAGTGCAGTCTACAGATGATTCTAGACTAAGTTTCAGCAAACACAGCTGCTTTGCCTGTGCAAAGGTTATCTTGCCTAATCTTATCTCTTCTGAGCAAAAGAGGTTGTCGGACATTTTTAAGAACATCTATAGGAAGCTGAAGTCCACGAGCGGATGATAACTTTAATTTGAAGCAGTTGGATAGCCTGAAGAATCTATTTCATTTAAAGAAGGACAGAAAAATATGCTAATGCCAAGGAATAAGGCTTGACATGAGGCGGTGAAGCCCTACAGCAGTTTATAAACCAAGCCTGAAGGAAAAAATCAATTACTTAGCCCTAAGAGCTCAAATCAGTGTGTGTGGGTTTTAGTCATATGAATTCTAACAGTCAATAGGATTTCCATACATCCCCACACCACGCTTTGAAAATGCATTTCTTATCCAGAGCTGTCTGAAGCTCAGGGGTTAAAAAACCAAATTCCTCTTGATTTCTCTGTGCAGTGAATAGGCCACTTATGAAGAGCATATCTTTTCCAGGCAGCATCCCTAAAAAATCCATTATATAACAGCAACATAGATAACTAAGTAGGGAAAGAGAGATTAGAGAGTTTAAAAGCAAAAGTGGCAGGTGCTTTCTTTGCCCTGACATATGAGGATGGATTTTGTTAGTGAAAAGGTGTTTCCTAGACCAAGGCAGAAGTGTAGGTGTTTAGGAGTATGGGCTATGGTAGACAGGAAGCTAAATAATCCGGATTAATTACCAGGCTATAAGAAATTTCTCTGTTTTCTATTAAAAAACAACAACAACAAAAGGAAGTATCGATACCTATTTATGGGGATTCAGAATTCCTTTACTAAGAAGAGAAACCAAAGGCCTGTTCTGTTCTGTGTTCTGACAATTTATATCCTGACAGTGTTTTTCATTATTGCTGTTATTCCAGGACAAAAAAACCAAACAAATAAATGCTAGTGTCTTTTTTTTTTTTAATTGAAATTTTATGTTAAAAAAAGCCCAACAAATTGCAAGAAACCTGTTCTGTTCTAGCAGAAGTTTAATGGGTTTGGATGTTACTGCACTAATTCTATAGTATTCACTGTTAGCACTTTCAATTTTCATGGGAGGATTCCTCGGGAGAGTTCATATGAAGGCAGTGGGATGGATATGTCTGTAAACTTCATTCAGATAAGTTCATCTGGCAAAAGACCTGAGATTATCAAGTCCAACTGTTAAACCAGCACCGCCAGGTCACCACTGAATTGTCTCCCTCAGCACCACATATTCATGGCTTTTCAGTTCCTGCAGGAATGGCAACTCCACCATTGCGCTGGGTGGAGGGCAGTAGAAAGCCTTGACAAGCCTTGTAGGGAGGAAATTGTTCCTCGTGGTCAACCTCAATCTCCAGTGACAAAACTTGAAGCCATCTAGCCTTGTTTAATTGCTTGCTTGATCCAAACTTTTTTTCAGGGAGTTGTAGAGAATGATGTCTCCCCTGAGACTTCTTTTCTCCAGGCTAAACTCCCCATGTTCCCTTAGCTGCTTCTCATAGAACTTGTGCTCTAGACCCTTCCCCAGCTTTCTTGCCCTTCTTTGGATGTATTGAAGCACCTCAGTATCCTTCCTGTAGTGAGTTGTCCAAATCTGAACACAATATTTGAGTTGTGGCCTCACTGGTGCTGAGCAGAGGGTGACAACCACACTTAAACACTCCTGTTGGCCACACTATGGCTGATATAAGCCAGGATCCTACTTTATGTTCCCATTTGTGTTTCAGAACACTACCCTCCATGTGGCGACCACTCACACTATACCTAAAACCATCAGACACCACTCTATAACCAGCTCTGGGATCATGCTTTAACCAGGTAAACATCTTTCTCTCTGCACTTGTCATATACATTGCAGAATTGCACCATTATGTGACAGAGGTGTCTTCTTCCCAACCCTTCTGTGATATGGAATCTAGTACAAAAGCATAAGTGGGTCTCTTTAGCTTGGAGAAAAGGAGACTGAGGGGTGACCTCATTAATGTCTATAAATATTTTAAGTGTGGATGTCAGGAGGATGGCGCCAGGCTCTTCTCAATGTCATCTAGTGATAGGATGGGGGGCAATGGATGTAAGCTCTAACATAGGAGGTTCCTCATAGATATCAGAAGGAAATTCTTCACAGTGAGGGTGACAGAGCACTGGAACAGGCTGCCCAGGGGACTTGTGGAGTTTCCTTCACTGCAGGTGTTTAAAACCCGGCGGGATATGTTCCTGCATGACTTGGTCTAGGTGATCCTGCTGTGGCAGCGGGATTGGACTAGATAATCTTTTGAGGTCCCTTCCAATCCCCAATGATTCTATGAGTCTATGAGTAGTTGGAGTGTCCTCTGTTGCTGCTCAGTCTTGTTTCTTCTACTTTATCTCTTCTGGAAGGAGAGGCTATGAAACTGTCTGCCTCCAAAAGAAATTAGACCTCTAAATCTGTGCAGCTATTGTTTATAATGGAAGGTGCTATAAAGAAAATAAGTCTGTTTGTCAGGGACTGAAAGGTGTTTCCACGATGGTTTACAAGTGCAAACTCAACACTCTGCTAGGCTTTTAGTTTGCATTAATGAGGGATACAGATTTACGGGAGAAAGTAAAGATCTGCTTCCACTAACGTTTAATACCAGTCACCTCCCTTGGGCAATGGCAGTCATTACGTTCTTTATGTACGTTTTGTTCTGCTTTGTTATGCGCCATCTTTATTCATTGGTACACTCTGAAATCTTTTTCTCTCTACAGTTCCCACTGTGGAGTCTCAGCTTTCCACCCATACAAGGGAGTGTTTTATCTTCTAAGCAGCTGCATTCTTTATACATTCCACTCTTCTTGTAGCTGTAATCCACATTGAAAGCTGTGTATGTGAAGTAGCAGTAATAGCAAATACTCCCCTATAGATGCTGCCAACATTTTTTTTCCATTTCTGCTGTTCAGATTTTGTGGTGGACAGTCTCAAGATGCCGTAATACCTTTTGTACGGCACTGAATTGTCTTGTGGGGATCATACACCTACAATTTTAATAGTTTTATTCAATTCAATTATTCAATTATTGTTCAATATATTACCAGTACTGTTCAATCTATTCATTAATGACTTCGATGAGGGATCAGGGTGCACTATCAGCAAGTTTGCTGATGACACAAAGCTGGGACGTGTGGCCGACAACCCAGAAGGCTGTGCTGCCATTCAACAGGACCTGGACAGACTGGAGAGCTGGGTAGGGAAAAATTTCATGAACTATAACAAGGGTATTGTAGAGTCTGGCATTTGGGCAAGAAAAATCTCAGGTACCAGTATAGGTTCAAGACGGACCTGTTGCAAAGTAGTGTAGGAGAAAGGGACCTGGGGGTCGAAAGGGGCAGCAGAATGACCATGAGCCAGCAATGGTCCCTTGTGGTCAAGTAAGATAGTGGCATCCTGGGGTGAATCAGAAGTGCAGTGGTCAGCAGATAGAAAGACGTTCTCCTCCCCCTTTACTCTGCCTTGATGAGACCTCATCTGGAATATTGTATCCAGTTCTGGACCACTCAGTTCAAGAAGGACACAGAACTGCTGGAGAGAGTCTAGTGCAGAGCCATAAAGATGGCAAAGGGAGTGGAGCATCTCCATGATGAAGAAAGGCTGAGGGAGCTGAGACTCTTTAGCTTGGAAAAAAGAAGACTGGGATGTGACCCCATTAAAGTTGATAAATATGGGAAAGGTAGGTGTCATGAGGATGGAGCCAGGATTTTCTCAGTGTCACCTAGTGGTAGAAGAAGGTGCAATGACTGTAAGCTGGAACATAGGAGGTTCTACATGAATATGAGAAGGAACTTCTTCCCAGTGAGAGTGACAGAGCTCTGCAAGGGGCTGCCCAGGGAGGTGTGGAGTTTCCTTCTCTGGAGTCACTTAAAATCCTCCCTGGACATGTTCCTGTGCAACTGGATCTAGGTGATACTGCTGTGGCAGTGGGATTAGACTAGATGATCTCTTGAGGTCCCTTCCAATCCCTAATGTTCTGTTATTCTGTGAACATGCATGAACTAAGCAACAAAGTGTATGGTATGAGCATGTAGGTGAAACTGGGAAGACAAATATGGGATTTGTTCCACTGTAAGCCTTTATGCATGGTCTAGTTGCAGATATATCTGTTCACTGAGAAGCACTGGGCTAGATGACCTTTAAAGTTCCCTTCCTACTCAATGCATTCTGTGATTCTATCTAGTTTTGACTGTGTCAATTGTGCTGTGTGGACACCCAGGCAAGACTCTAATACACTGACATACTGATTCATTTGCAGGGTGATGCTGGATCTGAGTAGGAGATGGGTGAAGAACACATCATGTTACTTTTTCTGTAATTCACACAGAGATGTAGTAAAAATTTACTGCCTCAGTATCTGCTGAGCTGTGGGTTATCTTGTCTGGTTGCTTTACCCTGCTAAAAATGATACATAGTACTAACTGAAAGTCACAAGGGTGAAAGCTGACCCAGACTTCAGCAGCCATATTCAGGTTGTCATGATTTCTGATTTTTTCAGTTTGAGCTGAGACCTGATTTTCTGAGTATCTTCCTATACAAACCCCTACACTACTAGTTGAGGAAGAGTTAGCCACTGAATATTTACTGTATGTTTGTGATTATGCTTAATGAAAGGAAGGAAGTTTGCAAGTAAGTTCAGGAGGGAGGAAGGGAGGGAGGAAGGTGAGGAAGGGAGGGATGTAGGGAGGGGAGGAATGTAGGAAGGGAGGGAGAAAGGGAGTAAGGAAAGGAAGAAGGGAGGGAGGAAGGCAGAGAGGAAGGAAGTGCAGATGTGTGGGAGGAAGGAAGGAAGGAAGGGAGGAGGGAGGAAGGCAGGGAGGAAGGAAGTGTGGAAGGAAGGACATGCAGAAGGAAGGAAGGAAGGGAGGGAGGGAATGTAACTTCCTGGGAGCTCACTTTCTCATATAAGTACAGAGATTCAAGATTTGCTTGATGCCTGTTTACTTTGCAATGAGGCAAGTGCTTGCTTTCAGCTGGTTAAGTGCAATCCACTTATTCTGCTTGAATGTCGGTTCTGAAGTATTTCCGCTACAAATGCATATCACATTTTCACCATCATGTTATTTAATGTGTGTTCTCTACACGAGGAAATGATGCTGAACATGATGTCCAGCTTATCACATCAGTATCATTCATATCTATGTCGCCAATGATAATAAAACTCTATACCTTCTGACACCTTGTGCTATCTCAGGGAAAACGAGAATGAGGAACAGGAGCCTAGGATACAGAGCATTTAAGAAGTGCAGTATCATTATGATTATCTGAATTGGTTGTAGTGAGTGTAAATGTGCTTTTTTGATGCAATGCATGTGGAAAGACACGTGTCTATAGTTAGATCTATGAAAATCCATTAGAATACAAAGTTAGATGTGGTGATATTTTTCCTACACACATTAAGGAAATATCCTGTGTAAATGGAGTGTAATTGCCAGGTGAAGTTTTCAGTGTTTGCTGAAATGAGGATGAATTTACATGCTGTCAAGATAGGGCAGCAGCTGGCTGAAGGATTAACCCATTCTGAAAGCAGACGCGTTCTCTTTCTGGTTCTAGCAGCTCACAGTAAGTTACTGCTTCTTCTAATATTGCTAACAATATATGAATTCCTCAGAAACCATTAGCTAGAATCAAGGGCTCATCCTTAGGTGACTGACCCAACAAGTAGATTTGAGCAGTGTTCTTACAGCACCATCCTATCAATCTTACTTGTCTGCATAGCGGCAAAGTCGCAGTAGGGTAAATGGAATCTGTCCTAGCAGCCAATTTTCAGTGGCTTGATATGTTCCCCTGCAAGATATGAGTTACGTGATTAAGTTCCCAAAGTCTTTAAAGAGAGCTGTGGAGCTGGAATGATGCTTCTCATTCTTTTTATCTTGCATTTTTGATGGTGTAGAGTGCTGGCACTGTAAGTGGAAGTGCCTCGTATCTCTCTTTTTTTCCTGAATTGCTTATGGACTGAAAGTAAAGGGCTTCTTCTATGGTACAGGAAATGTGATTTCTAAAAGGTTCAACCCTATAATGGAAAAAAGGTTCTTTGAACAAAATGAGTTGTAGTTGTAATGATATTTTTAAAATAAATTGGTTTTTCTGGTATGTTATAGGCTGACTTTAAGCATGCTGCCTGGATGAAGAAGCTAAACAGAAACACCTGGAGTGAGACAAAAATATGGAGTTTCCAGATTGCCTTGCTGTCCAGACCACAGTATTTCTGGGCAAGATAAGCACCATGGGAAACTTCTGAACTGGCCATGGAAGCAATTACTTTTCAGTTGCCCCAGGAACAGATAGCAATTTCTGGAATATATGCAGATATGTCATTTAGACCATCTGAATTTTTAGCTCTTAAGGATCAACACTCTCCCTCTCTCCTTCCTGCTGCAAATTCCTGGGTTTCTCTACTCATCCTTTGTTTTCTTTTTCTTCCCTTTTTCTTTTTTTTCTCTCTTACTTTCTCCATTTATGCATTTTCCTTAATAAGCCAAACTGTCCATTCTTCCATCTAAAGTTGGAAACAAGCTATTTCTGATATATTATTTGAAGGGGTTGCTGCAATTCACGTTGCAACAAGGTGAGAAACATGGTGCTAACTCTACCTGAGTATTACTTTACTATAGCATTTCTTCTGTAAGAAGCTCCCAAACTCCTTTACAAACTCTAGCTATTCTTGCTGCTACTGTTATGCTGATTAGCAGTCATATACATAGACTTGAATGCCCAACCAGAGTGACAGCAAAAAATTATAGCAGTGTTGCTATAGGGCACTCTTTTCAGCCCTCAAGGGATGTTATGTAAAATCAGGGCTTGTCATACATTATGTTAGGCCATATGCTCTGACTGCTCTGTGGGTACTGTTCAGCACTGGTGCATAGCCTCCAGTGTCAGACGTAAAATGAAACTCCGGTTTGAAATCTATACCTGTCATGTTGTCATGTTTTTCAGTCCCTGAACACTTCAGGTAGTTCCAAAGACACCTGTTTGCTAGAAACCTGTAAATCAGTTTCAGATTTGAAGGTACTACATAAGCTTGTGATTTATGGACCTGTCTGAATCTTGTCTTTGTTAGGAGTTTTTAAGTACTTGAAATAAACATGTGGTAAATTTGGAACTGTTTGTGAGCAGTGACACTTACCATCTTAAGAAGAACACGATAGTGAAGCATCAAAAGCAGCAACTTGTATTGGTTTGGCTGTTCAGAGCAAGATTAGAGGAAAATAAGGGTAAAAGGGGTTTTCATGCTAGTTTTAAAGCCACCTAGGCTTCTCAGAGCTTTTCTGACTGACTTCCTCAGGTCTATTTCTCCAGTCCGAGGGTTTTACTAAAGCACAATACTTCTGAAAGGCTGCTGACACAATGCCAGCAGTGATGAATCATGGTGAGAGACTTAAGAAAAAGCTGAGTGATTTTTTCCTCTTGTAGATACCAAGATACCACAGGTATTATGACAGGACTCACTACCAATTTATTCACACTGGTAAAAAATGTTCCACTTTGTGGAATTATCAGGGTTGGAACATCTATCCAAGTCTAAAATCTGTATAATGGGTTTTGACTTACAACACAAATGTTGCTGTTAAAATAAGCCATGTGATATTTTATGAAATAGAAAAGGTCTCTCCCTTTACAGTCAACAATGATCATGGGAAACCTATTAGTAAAATTTTTATAGGATGTAAGATCTAACGAAAATACTTTTAACTTTGCATTTGATAGACAGCATCAGACATCTTGCACATCTTTGTCTTTCTTATTTCAGGATGATTTTTTTTCTTAGAAATCTATACTTTAAGCCAATACTACTCTGGAGATCTTTAAAACCCAACTGGATATGTTCCTGTGCAACTTGACCTAGGTGATCCTGCTGTGGCAGGGGGATTGGACTGGATGATCTTTCGAGGAGAGGCTGAGGGAGCTGGGGCTATTTAGTCTGGAGAGGAGACCTTATTGCCCTCTACAACTACCTAAAAGGAGGTTGTAGCAAGGCTGGTGTTGGTCTCCTCTATCAAATTAGTGATGATAGGACGAGGGGAAATGGCCTCAAGTTGCGTAAGGGGAAGTTTAGATTGGATGTTAGGAAGAAGTTCTTTACTGAGAGGGTGGTTAGATACTGGAATGGAT